>JAKWJD010001755.1:68421917-68802895 GCA_027705065.1 Solanum peruvianum
CTACATGTTGAGTATTTTAGTTGATTTGTGAGATTAACTGATAATACTGTTTTCTATTCTGAGTTGGCCGATGATACCTACTCAGTACGTGTTGTTGTACTGCTGATCCTACTTGTTTTTCTTTCTTTCTTGTATTTGTGGAGTGCAGCAACCGTGCCGTCGTCTTCAGCTCGACCGCGTTTCTAGCCAGTATTCCCGCACCGGGATTTTCAGGGTGAGCTATGCTTCTAGCTTGGACTGGATCTTCTTCTTCTCGTCCTGATGCCTTGAAGTTCCGGCATGGACTAGCTTTCATTTGTTTAGTTTCTTAGAATACTCTTAGTTTCGTAAGTTGATTTGAGATGTTCTGTGATGATGACTTCCAGGTTTTGGGGGTATTATTGTATTTTGTTTTTTTCATTCATATGAGTTAAGTCTTCCGCGTTGTATAATTGTTAAGGTTTAGATTGGTGGGTTCGCTCACAACAGGAGGGTGGTGTGGGTGCCAGTCGCGTCCCCCGGTTTTGGGTCGTGACATTTCTTCTTCTCATTTGGTCACATTTCTTACTTTTCAAAATTATACTATTTTCTAGACTTTGTTGAGTTATTGATAGCCAAACTAATTATTTTTCTAAGAAAGATCAAAATTTTGAAGGTAACATCAATCAATTTATCTGATTTCCATACAACATTCAAAACTAGAAATGTTAATTTTGAAAGCATAAGAATTCTTCAAAAATTGAAAAAGTTTTATTAGAATTTGGTAAAAAACTAAATAATTCTACTAATCATCTTGAAATCTAACGAGTTTATCACATTGTTCGAAATGTATTGAAATATCTAGATATAATTTTAAAATTGAAGAGATTTAAACTAATAGTAGAATAAAAGAGCGATGGGGTTGTGGTAAAAAGTGACAGTGAAAGTGATAACTTAATGAAGATGACAATGAGTTTTTGAAGAAGAAGGAAGAAAGAAAAAGAAAAAAAATAATAACGAGAAAAAGTTAAAATAATAAGAAAAATAAAAATCTATATTTTATATTAAAATTAATATAAAAATTAAATTATATTCATTTTTTAATTTGTTCACGCTTTTTAAGAGTGTGCATACGCTCTCCATTCCAGGTGGACAAAAAATGATGTAATAATATCAGCTCAGGATTGTTTAGGGGGGTAATAGGACACTTACATAGTTTAAGTTTCTTTTTGAAATTTTGGGACAACTTCAGGTGTCACTTTATTTCTTTTCTCTATGATAATATTTAGTTTGTCATAATTATAAGTATATTTTTACGAGTTTGCGAATGCTCTAGAAGATATTGAAATACCTTAAAATTTAAATTGAAGTTGTTAAAACCCTTTATTGTACATCAACATGAGTTAGAAATTAAATATTTTTCTACTGATAAATCTGATAGTGAAGGTATTTTATAAAGCATTTCTAAATTAGGAAATATACATAGTTGAACAAGAACAAATTTAGAAAATATACAAACTAAATAAAAACAATTACCTCAGAACTATCATCAATTTACAGATTAACTTACTAAACCATATATCACAAAAGAAGACACCATAAAAACTTTTTCAATAATTTAGTAAATGAATTTAACAAAAATATTATGTCAATGAAACAAAAAAGGAATTACTAAAAAAATATGTCAATGAAACAAGAAAGGAATTACTAAATAATATGTCATTGAAACAAAGAAAAAAATTTAATTAATAATACGGTTTGTGTCAAATCTTTCCAAATAAGGAATCATTATAAATATTTTTTTATTTTTTTTGTTATTTGAGTTAATTTTCATCATACAATATGATGGTTATATCTCTATAAATACATCTTTAAAACAAAGTCTCAACATCACATTTTCTTACATTCTCAAATCAAAAGTTTAGACATGGGAAGACCTAATCACCGCAGAAGAATTCAAACTGCGAGGATGTAAAATCAAACCAGCAGGCAAGCTGTCTTCTCAAAACGACGTTTTGGCCTATTTAAGAAGGCAAGTGAGCTCTCTACTTTGTGTGATGCTGATGTTTCTATTGTAGTATATTCTCCCAGCAACAAACTATATTCATTTTGGCATCCTTTCGTCGATTCAATTGTGGAGAGATTTCTCGAAGAGGATCTTACACCTGACACTAATGATCCTAACCCCATTATTATAGCTCAGCAGAATGCTAATTTTGATTAGATCAATAGAAACCTGAACACATTGGAGAGAGAACTTGCAAAAGAAAAACTTAGCTTTTCTGGCCTTAAAAACTTGTGTGAGGCCTTGGAAGCTGCGGATGAAGAAGTTGAAAGAGTAGTGAGCCAACTTTTTGAGGCTGATGAGGTATTCCCATATCAAACTATTGGAAGTGCGTTCGCTCCTAAATAGTTAGGGAAAACACTTTGTTCGACTTTGGTGAAGGGTCATATCAATTAAGTGAATAGATTTTGCTTGCTTTATTCAAAGTTCAGTGACTTAATTTATTATTTATAGAGTTAAGTATGTCATTTCGATGATTAAGTTTTTTTAATATATGATTTTAATTTATCTTTGGGCATGTTTATGATCATGGAATGGAATAAGCTTTTATTTTGGTACTTTATTCGTTTGAATTTCTTTGTTTTACTTTTTTAATCGGCTTAAAACAATGTCTTTTTACAATACTTGGTTTATAATTTTCACATGTCATATTTAAAACTGCAAGAAAAAAGATCATTTTGTTATATTTCACATATCTTTAATTTAAGACCATACGATTCAACAGTTTTCTTTATTGTTTTATATTTTATGTCAAGTAACAATCAGATAAATAAATTAAAACAAAGGAAGGATGTGATAATTTGTTTGTTGTTAACATTGATATTGATGTACAAGTGTGTAAAGCACAAGTAGAAAATGATTAATGAACACGACATTGTCAATAGTTTGAAGTGCAACAACTAATTTAAAAGAAATGAGGTTCTTATTATCTGTATCTATATTAACATATAACAAACAATGTCACTTTACTATGTTTTGGTAATGTAAGGATGACCTCCTTATACTTTTTTTTTCATTCGGTGTCCAGAGCCCATATTAGAATTCCAGACTAAATTTGGATTGCGCTTTGGAGGGACCTTTCGAAGCTGGTGTTCCCAACATGATTTTTTCAAATTCAGGGTTTGAATCCGAGACCTCTGGTTAATGATGAAACACTTTCATCAGTGCGCAAAAACCCATATCGATCTCCTTACTTATACTTATTCATATTGATAAATTATAATTTTTTTCGTTAATAAAATGTCACTGGACGTATTGTCTAGTGGTATATATTGATCAAAAATAAAATAAAATAAATATATCATAAACAATATTAACTCAAACAAAGAATTAAAAGCTCATCTAATCTTGAAATGCCAGCATCACTCAAATGAAATAGCTTTAATGCAATAATAAATTTTGTTTTCATTAGATTTCTCATTGCTCTTTCTTCGTATTTGTAAATG
The DNA here is from genome assembly GCA_027705065.1 of Solanum peruvianum. Classification (NCBI taxonomy): domain Eukaryota; kingdom Viridiplantae; phylum Streptophyta; class Magnoliopsida; order Solanales; family Solanaceae; genus Solanum; species Solanum peruvianum. The sequence goes on from JAKWJD010001755.1 coordinate 68,425,386, forward strand.
AAGGGAATATGCCAGATTAACTTTCTAATTATGTGTTTTAAATATTTTTTTACATTTATTTTCTTCAATAATCATTTATTGGGATGTATATCTTATATTACTGTTTTTGTCACATAGTCATAAAACCTGATTTCAACCTGCTAATTTTATGAGATTTAGTGTCTAAAATAATGTAAAATGTAATCAATATTATACTTGAATTATGAACATCACACTTCGAATATTTATATTTTTACTAAGTATAGTCAATAAGAATCATAAATCATAAATTTATATAAAAGAGAACCTTATGCTCGCCTATGTGGCGCTACCAGAAACAAGAATTCCCTTTTAAATTTATTTATTTCCAAAACTAGCCTTCTCTTTTCATGAAAAGTTATGACTATTAAGAAAAGTTGTGACTATATGAAAAGTTGTAACTTTTTTGAAGAGTTGTGACTTTTACGAAGTTGCAACTTTTATGAAAAAGTATGATTTTGTGAACGGTAGTGACCTTTCTGAAGGGTTGTAAGTTTTTCAAAGAGTTTTGTCCTTTCCTATAAGACACAATAAATATTTGTTCACACTACCTTATATGAAGTTAACTGAGTTTTTATGAAGTTCGTTTCATTCTTGAAAGTTTTCATGGAGCTTAATCTTTATAAATTCAAAGTTATTCATAACTATGGTAATTTTTTTCCTATTTTGGCGACCTTTTTTTAAAATATATTAAAGTGTAAGCAAGGATGATTGAAAATTGATCTTCTCTTTTATCCCTTTCTACATGCATCTACCTATAAACAAAGCAAATTGATTTCAATTGCAATGCGACATTACGACTCTTCGACCTCATAGTGTACAACTCATAACGCTGTTGAAATGGTTGATGGTTGAATTCATACATTTGGTTCTTAAGTAAACAAATCTTTTATTTCTTTCATTATTATTTGTATGGTTTTTGAATTCAAATACATTAATTATGCTTCGCATAAAGAGTTTCATTTCTCAAAGTTTTCTTCCTCCTATTTCATGAAGCTGATTTTTTTAGTATAAATCATAGTGATTCATGTACCGATTGCAATTTTTTTTTTTGCTATTTTGGTGAATTTTTTTTTAATTATCTTGAAAATTTCAATGAGGAAGATTGAAAATTTATCTTCTCTTTTTTCCCTTTTTACAGAGTTTCTTCATGTATTTTTGGGGAAATTGTTCGTAGGTTGTGCTATATTTGACAGCACACAACAATAAATATTTGATAACTAATACGGAACCACCAATGAAGTTTTTTTAAAAGAACCAAAATGGTTGCTCTCTTACTTGCCACAATTAGTATATTATTTAGATTGTTTTTTCTTAGGTACAAACATTTTATATGTCATTGCACTATTGCTAGAATATTTCTATAAAGAAAATTTGTCCACATATTTTACTGCAAGTTAACTAATTTGTTCAACTTCTTTTTCTCTCTTATTTTCACCATACTAAGAGATCAAGTTTTCGTGAAACTAATAAATGTCCAAAATACACTACAATAAAAATATTTTTTGTCGGCAATAAATATGTACATTCACAAAAAGTGCTACAACCTTTAACGACATTAATTGATTTTCATTGAATTCAATGTTGTTATAGACTTTAGATATATTTATACAGAGTACCAATTGCATGTGAAAAATACATATTTAATGATAATTAATATATTAATTATCATTAAAGATCATATTTTGTAGCTATAACTCATTCTTTGGATAATCTTTTTTAATTTTTGATTAAGAAGTAATAACTCTTTCTGGCTTCTTTCAATTGAATTTGTGAACTGTAAACTTGGATACTACCCGAAAGACTATCTTTTTGAAAAATATGTTAAGTACATGCGTTTTTCTTCTTGATTATTAGGAAAGTGAGGCCGTCATTATTATTATTTTTGGATATTTGTGTGTTCAAGTGATCACAAAATTATGTTGTGAGATTTTAATATGTTATGTGTCAAAATTTTAGTATACTCCGTTGAAAACATTCAGATGTCACCTAGTACTTGGTTGATAATTGCATTAAATTTTTGTAACTACAACAATAACTATGTTTTAATTCACATAAGTTGGGGCCAGTGATATGAAACCTTAAAAATAGTAATGACTATTTTGAGACATTGCCAAAAAAATTTGTGATAATAACAATTTTAGGGTCATTATTAGCATATACTCGATATGTCATACAATAATAAAAAAGAGATTGATTGAGATTCATAAAAAAGGAGTCCAAGATCGTCCATTTGAATTTAATTAATTATGATCTTGTATGGATGTGATGTTCCCCTTTACTTGGAAGTGTTGTTTTTCAATATTTTCTGGTCTCTTTTTTAACTTCTAATGTTGTTCTTTATGACTTCTTAGAATTTATAATTTTTCATTACATCTTACCAACTATTTAGAGGGAGATTTTCTTAGACTTCTTACTAATACTTAAATTTATCTATGACTCATAATTTTGTATGACAATTTTTTTTTTTGGAAAAAATATAGCACTTTAAGATTTTAGAGAAACACTTTGTCTCAAGATAAAATGTTTTTGCCAATTATGTATCAAAATTACAAATATTATCTAATGATAATATGTAAGCCTAATAAAATAGTTCAATCTCGAGCGAAGCACGAGTAATTTGCCTAGTATTTAATAAGTACATATTTTTGTGTATCTATTATTTCATATGTAGAAGTCATCGATGATAGAAATTTTTAGTGAAAGTCATATAAATTATTAACCATGCAAATATCTAAGGATTAAAAAACATCAAATTAATCCTATGATAAGTTTCAAGTTAAAAAGGCCTGAAATATGAAATAGAGTGGGAATAATGTCTTCTTTTTTTCAATAGTCTGTTCAAAGAGTTAATAATGTTTTTCTTTATTGTTTTATAATTTAAGTAAACTTGAGAAATAGTGGTGTTTTTATACATTGAGCAAAGGTAAATAATATTGGGAGTAGTAGTGAGTACCGATATAAAAGAGAGTTTTGACAACTCACAGTCTCCATAAACAATGTCTTACCAACATGGGTACATGATCATACGTTTTACATTGAGAAGGTGTTGAGCAGATGCAGGGTTAATGATGCTAAACCCAGGACTACTCTATTGGCAAATCACTTTAAATTGTAAAAGGAGGAGTCACCCAAGACTGCCGAGGAGCGTGATCACATGGCACTTGTTCCATATGCTTCAGCAGTTGGTAGTTTGATGTATGCTATGATCTGCACTAGACCTGATATAGCACATGCAGTGGGAGTTGTTAGCAGGTACATGGCGAACCCTGGGAAAGAGCATCGGGAAGCTGTGAAGTGGCTTCTGAGATATCTGAGAGGTACATCTAGTACTTCACTTTGTTTTGGCAAAGGCAAGGTGACTCTAAAGGTTTTTGTGGATGCTGATCTTGGTGGGGATGTTGAGTCGAGCAAGAGTACATCCGGGTACATTTACACCATAGGTGGAACAACAGTGAGTTGGATGTCCTGGCTTCAGAAGTGTGTTTCTCTTTCATCTACTGAAGCTGAGTATGTGGCAATAGCTGAAGCTGGGAAAGAGATGATATGACTGGCTGATTATCTTGAGGAATTGGGCAAGAAGCAGAGCGAGAAGATTCTTTACTCAGATAGCCAGAGTGCCATATAGTTGGTGAAAAACTCAGTCTATCATTCCAAGACAAAGCACATCAGAAGGCGATACCATTTCACTCGCAGGGCAGTGGAGGATGGTGATATGTGCTTGGAGAAGATAGAGGGTGCAAAGAACCTGGCAGACATATTGACGAAATGTGTTGATGTTGGGAAACTGAGGTTATGTAAAACCTCAGTTGGTCTTCTGTAGTTGTTGTTACAGATGTTGCGGTGCGGTAAATATGTTTATGATGAAGAGATTTTTTTTTTTTGAGAATGTATTTTTTGGATGACTGAGTCAGTCTCCAAGTGGGAGAATTGTTAGGTAGTGGAGCCTGATTAATTTTAGGTTTTCTTATTTATTCTCTATTTTAGGTTTTCCTATTTATTCTCTATTTTAGGCTTTCCTATTTATTCTCTATTTATTCTCTGTAACAAAAAATACTCTGATTTATTAATATAAATATAACTCACCGCCGTGGAAGTTTATTCACGGGGTTTTACCACGAAATATTGGGTTTTCTCTCTCTCTCTCTAGATTTGTCATCTCTTTCTCTAGAAAGTTCTTGTGTTCTTCATTCATCTAGTGTGCGCGCGTGAATTCGATCCTAAATGTCTATAAAAGTATATTATCATACATTCAAGTCCTCAATCAACACATAATATAATTTAAATGTCCAAATAAAAATTACCGATAAACATAAAAGTCTACTATGTTCATCTTAATTATTCTCTCGCCTCAATTATGTGATGTTACTTTATAGTATTTTTTTTAAAAAATAATATATTAAAGTTTAAATATTTAAAACAAATAATAAATATTTATATGATTATATTTTAAAAAGTGCATGAATTAATTTGAGAGGTTCTACTTCTTTACCTTTAATCATAAATTTTGAATTCAAGCTTGAAACATAATCCTATTGAAAGTGTCCTCCTAAATAAGCGGCTCAACCTAAATTTAATTGGGGATTCAATTTGGACTCAAATAATTTTGAATGTCATTTTCAGGAATCGGTAATTGTCATGCTTTAGTAATGTTTAAGGCGATTTTGATATTAGAAATAGTATATTAATTGGTCCAGCTTGATTAGTAATGAGTGGGTAGTGGGTTGATTTATAAATGATATTAATAAATTAATTATATCCAATAATTGAGCGCCAAATATTTTTAAAAATATTTAAATAATTTAAATATGAAACCGTTAAATAAATGGTCAATTTTGAACCCAAAGGTGGATGACAAGGGTATTTTTGAGCCAATAGGTGGGTGGAAAGGGTATTTTGGAGCCAATAGATGGATGGAGGGCAGTTTTGTACCATTTCCAATACTTCGAGGATATTTTAGGCCCTTTTCCGTAATTAATCTTGTCTGAATGCTAAAACAACAGAATAAATAAAAGATATACGTGTACCTAGTATATCACATAGACTGACAACGAAGAAGTAGTGACGAGAATTTATATAAGAAAAAAACAATTCTTTACTTATACAAGTCTATATTACACTTACCAGTCAAGTTTCATCAATAAAGAATCAAACTTCACGTAATGTATAACCACCAATAAAACACATAATCAACAAGAATAAACAATATAATGAGATGCAATGCAATGTGACACCATGAAATGCTATGCCTCAAATGCCAAGTAGTATCTCACCATATATACATGATACTCCTCGAAATAACATCGAGAGTTCATGATCCATGGGGGATTTGCGAGGTCCATATACGAACACGGACGATCTCCACATGTGTATGCGGACGATCTCAACACACTATCATAAAATCAAATAACTTCCGCACGGACGGTCTCCACGTGCCCAATTATAATCTTAATCTCACTATCCTTAGTATGGACGATCTCCACGTGCTCTATTATACTCGCCTCATGCCAATGCATGTGCACAATATGATTTCACATAAAGGGGATGATGGTGCATGTCAATTAATCAAATATGAACATAATACATAACCACTTCAACTATCACAACTATACGAGTTCAAATAAGAACACAATCACACATAATAAAGTAGTCATATATCAGCTAATGCCCATATGCTTTGGCTTTCTCGATTACAATCCGCATACTATTGTAATAAATTCCCTTAATAACATGGTACTGTACTCGTACCAATGCTCGTCACACCATTGATACGAGACCCCCCATCTTTCGCCTGACCCATTGTCTATTCCACTTTTAGTCTTTAATTAGGAAAAACGTTCTCCAACGAAGTCTGAAAGTCTTAACATACCTTAAATGCAGAACCCCTACCATAATTCTCAAGATTTTTCCTTCCCCTTTCGCAAAGTTTCGTAACGTTCCCCATCTACCAATTATGCAATATTCATAAGTAATCAATTTGATAGGCAGTCACATTACTTTACTTCTAACCTAACAAACTCATCACGTTGCTATAATCAAGCTCCTAATTTCGTGCTAACTAATATGTCACATCTTGTATCCTAAATTTAAGTCTAAGGTTAAGTCTAAATTAATAAAATATACCTTATTCGTATGTAAAAGGATTCACTACACATCCCATTATATAACCCAATATTCACTATTTTTTTATCAAAGAAGTAATTATTCAAAATAATAATTATAATACTAAAGGTAACAATGGATCTAAAAGCTGCGCTCACTGTTTCTGTACCAGCACTTTTTGTATTATTGCTAAGCTAGCAACATATTCACTTTTTTTTTAGTATAATGTTCATTTATGAAAAATTTTTGTTGTAATAAAACACAAATTCAGATATAAGTTGATCTGTGAATGGCTTAGCATATTTGAACTTTGAAATGAAGACATCGACAATGGAATAAACACTAAAAAAATATTAAAGTATATGCCTAAATCTATTGGACCATCTCACACCAAAATTAATGTTAAACAACTTTGGAGCGATTAATTTATTTACAGTATATTAATCCACATGCATTATCCCACTCAAATGATCACAGTAGGAATTATCTAATGACTAACCATTATTCACTGTATAAAGATTCTCACTATAGTCAAAAAGAGTTTCATAAAAATCGATAATTTCCAACTAAAATAGCATTCCAATTCCCTCCCATTAAATAGCAATAAAATTAAAGTATACCCAGTAACCCACTATTCATAACTCCTCCTATTTAAACCAATTGTTGAGATACTTAATGCTTAATATTACTACAACAGTCAATTGAATGTGTTCGATTGAGATTAAGTTATTGTCATTTGAAGTGATTCAAAACTTAAAAGAATTAAGTAATGACTAAAATGAATTATCTTTTATTCTTAGAGCTGTCAATATGGGCTAACCCACCCAATCCGAGCTAATCCATATAGACTTTGACATTTTACAGGTTAGGCCGAGCTAGCCCAATTTTGGTGTGGGCCAGAAAATGGTAGGCCCAACCCACAAGTACGTGGGCTACAGGCTTGACGCGCCAGCCCACTTTTCTTAAAAAATTATTATTTTTTTATAATTATTAAATTAAATTTTGAATTATAATTTGAAATATTATCATAAATATCGACAAAACAATATTGCATGATGTTAATGTTAGAACTTGTTAATCAAATCAAAATAAAATTATTTTATTATATTTATTAGGGATAATTTCAGACACCTCCATGTTCGCTCTGTAACACTCACCTCCCTTTTGGTTTACGATATTACGTCTAACTCCCTTGTTTTCATTTACTTGTAACTATTCATTAAACCTATTTAAAATAAATATAAATTAATATAGATTTGACAATTTTACTCTTTTTTATATAAATTTCTTCTTATTAATAAATATATATAAAAAAAAACTCATTTAGAAATACTTTAAAAATAAATTAACACAAAGACTTGTTTTTTTAATCCAACAAAGATGAAAGTCTTCAACTAAGCTGACCCACATTTTCACCAAATATCAACTCTTTATCTCTATTTCACCTTTACCAATTCATGTAAATTTTTTCCCCACAATTACCCATCATTTTCCGGCATTTTTCTTCAAAGAGAAGACAAAATTGAACTTCCCAAGAAAGAAATTCGATAAGAATGATAAGATTTTGTTCTAGTTAAACATTTGCACAAGCGAAAAAGAAACATGATCCAACGAATAAAGATAAATAATTGAAAATTAGACCTAAACATTCATAGATAAGGGTAAATTTATCAAATCTAAATTAATTTATATTTATTTAAATAGGTTTAAAGAATGGTTACAAGAAAATGAAAATAAGGGAGGTAGACGTAATATCGTAAACCACAGGGAAGGTGAGTGTTATAGAGCAAAGCCTGGAGGAAGGTCTTTAAAATTATCTCTATTTATTATGTTTTTTTTTTCAAGTTAAAGTATAAATATATAAATAAAAATATTAACCTAATTATTTAAATTTTAACTCTCTTTAATTTTAAATTTTCATATTATATGATATTTTTTTAATTAATTATTATTGGCCTAGGGGCCGGCCCTACCTATATTTCTCAAGACCATCAAATCAACAGGATTATTAAGGCCGGACTAAAAAGTCCTTATCTTAGATGGGCTCCCAAAATCTTAGCCAAACCCTATTAAATCCTGAGATAGGCCAGGATAGCCCAACAGACCTAGCCCATATTGACGGATCTATTAATTCTTTTTGAAACTCAAGATGCTATATCTAGTGACCTGACATTAATAATTAAGAAATTTTAAATTCCTTGGTGAAGTCCTACTCACAATAAAGGATGGTTTGAGTCTTAGTTCATAAATCTTCTTAGGTGTTATAATATCTTCCCCTTGGGATCATTCATCCTCGAATGATGGCTGGAGTGGGTATGGAACAAAAGTACTGTTATCGTCTCAGCAATACCAACTAGAGTTTGCCTGCATTACTATTCGAAACCATCTAAGGGATCTCATATAGCTATTTCTCATAGTAACCTCATTCTCTTCTTCCTACTCATTTATAACTTCAGACATAATTATCACACCAAACGAATAGGCAGAGAGGTGTAATGGGGTAATGAGATCAATCTTCTTTAGCAGATCCGCCAAATAGAGTTGTACCTAGAGGAGCCACTTTAGGGACATAGTAAGGAGCAAATCGTCTCTGTGTTATTACCAGTCTCCAGAGCAAGATAATTCACCAAATGTGTCACTAGTATGGTAAAAGTCTTTAATTTTGATGTATATGCACTGCTAGATCCAACTGCGAGTTTTTATTTTGTGACTCCTTATGTTGTGATGAGGTTTGATATTATTCCCAAACAACTTCTTGAGCCTTTTTATGTTTCTACACCTGTTGGTGAATCTATTCTAGCTAAGAGAGTTTATCATGATTGTACAATATCTATCAATCACAAGGACACTATAGCTGACTTAGTTGAGTTAACATGGTAGATTTGGATATTATTCTAGGTATGGACTGACTTTATGCTTGTTATGCCTCAGTTGATAGTAGAACTCAAGTAGTTAAGTTCTAGTTGATGCTATAGAGTGGAGGAGTAGTTCAATAATTCCTAAGGTCATTTTATTTGGTTCCTTAAGGCGAGAAAGTTAGTTTCCGAGGGGTACATCTATCACTTAGTTCGAAATAATGACTCAAGTGTTGAGACACCACATATTCATTCAGTTCTAGTTGTGAGTTAGATTCCAGAGGTCTTTCCAAATGATCTTTCCGAAGTCCCTCCTAAGAGATAAATAAACTTTGGTAAAGATATTCTTCCTGATACTCATCCCATCGTTATTCCGCCATATAGAATGGCTCCAACTAAGTTGAAAAAGTTAAAAAAGTAGTTAAAAGACTTTTTGAGAAAGGTTTCATTTGATCAAGTGTATCATGTTAAGGAGCTCCAGTCTCATTTGTGAGGAAGAAAGATGGTTCTCTTAGAATGTATATTGATTACCGACAATAGAACAAGGTTACTATAAAGAATAAGTATCCTATTTAAGAATTGATGATGTTTCTAATGAGCTCTAGGTTGTACTTGTTTTTTCTAAGATAGATATCAGATCAGGCTATCATCAGTTGAGAGTAAGCGAGAATGATATTCCAAAGACAACTTTTGGTTTGATGAATGCTACTGCACCGTTCATGGGTCTTATGAACATAGTGTTTAAGCCCCATCTTGATATGTTTGTTATCATTTTCATGGATGACATTCTTATTTATCAAAAAATGAGAAGGATCATGCTAGTCGTTTCAGATTTGTTCTCCAGTCTCTCCGAGATAGAGAGTTGTATGTCAAATTTTATAAGTGTGAATTTTGGATTGAGCCAGTGGTATTCTTGGGCCACATGTTTTCTGGTGATGGGATTTGAGTTTACTCTTAGAAGATTGAAGCACTGTAGAGCTGGCCTAGACCCACATCTCCAACTGATATTAAGAGATTCTTCGAATTGACTGGTTACTATAAGAGGTTAGTCGAGGGGTTTTCATCTATTCCATACTCGTTGACTAACCTGACTTTGATAACAGTTAAGTTTTAATGGTATGAAGCTCGTGAGAAAATCTTCCAAGAATTAATCCAATACATATCAGGTGATTTGAGTTACTCAAGGATTATGACATGAGTATTCTATATCAGTCAAGTAAGGCAAATGTTGTCATTGATGCTTTGAGCATATTGTCTATGGGTAGTACCATCCATTTTGAGGAAGGAAATAAATAATTTGTCAAATATGTGTACATATTTGCATGATTCGGAGTCCAGTTAATGGATTATAATAAAGGAGGAATGATGCTGATGAATGGGGATGAATCATCATTAACGTACGAAATGAAAAAGAAATAAGACCAAGACCTAAGTTTGCTTGAATTGAAGGTAAATGTTCATAATAATAAAGTGATGGCTTTTGAACAAGGGGAAAATAGAGTGTTGAAGTATCAAGGTAAATTGTATGTACCAAAGGCACATGAACTACTAGACATGATCATGGAGGAAGCTCAGAGCTCCAAATATTATATTCATCTTGGGTCCACAAAGATGTATAGTCACTTGAGAAAAGTCTATTGGTGGAGTAGTATGAAGAAGATATTTATGAGTTCATTGCTAAGTGCCCAAATTTCTAAAAATTCAAGGTAGAGAAATAAAGGTCCAGTGATATGGCTCAGAATATAAATCTTCCGAAATGGAAGTAGGAGCCGATCAATAAGGATTTTATTACTGGTTTACCATGGTCTCCCAGGAAACATGATTCTATTTAAGTGATTTTAGATCGAATGACTAAATTGTCACACCTCGGATCTCAAAACAAAGAAAATTCTAGTTTTTAAAAAATCTCGTGACTGTACCAACGGAACCATCCACGGATCATAGGTAGGACCACTAATCATAGGTGGGGTTCCATAAACAATGTCTTACCAACATGGGTACATGATCATACGTTTTAGATGAATCCTTAGAGACTTCAGGCATAGCTTAGTGGATCCACTTAGTTGAGGTTTCATATATTCTGACACGATATAAGATAATTCTGGCAGCGCATGAACAAAACGTTGTACCATTACTTGACTCATAGTAATGGTTGTCAGTTAAAGAATCTCCCAATAGAGTTAAAGTGTATTTTATGTATCACTTATTATGCTAACGTCTAAAGATTGAGAATGTATATTTGTAAAGTTTTATGATTTCACTTCCTTATTTATTTACATTCAGTTGGATATAAATCTACATCTACTGCAACCCTTTCTTTCAATACATACTCGTACATTCAATAATTGATGTCATTCGACGTGCAGTAGTTTCGTTGAGATCACTTTCTGATTCAGACAACTTTGGTGAGTTTCCTTGCTTTTCAACGGATTTCACAATTTACTTTCATGTTATTGTTGAGTTGTCGTGGATCTTGTCCCGACTTCTATTCAAGTATTAGAGGCTTCATAGATAGTTAGTGTTGATGAGTCTCTCTGTATTTCCCTTTTGTTTGAGACATTTTGAGATGGTTTTGCAAAGTATTATTATTAATGTACTTAAGTATTTTCGGACAATATAGTGAAGTATTTACTTATTTTGAATGTTATAGATTATACTTTAAAAACTTCTTAATTTATTCTTGAGTAAGTATTCCGCAAATAGTCAGTCAGGTCAATGGTTCATTTGGGGATCATAAATGGTTTTCGAGTGTCGACCACAAACCAAGGTGTAGGCTCGGACCATGACACGAAGTTCTTATCCTTTCCACAGTCTGTAAACTGTTACATGGACCCTGAAGTCTTCTTATCCTATTGAAGCCAAAATATCCCATTTTCAGATCCTTCATTCCACGACAAGGTCTATGGTTTGTGGATCCTTACACGGTCTGTACAAACCTCTTTTAAAACCATCCTTAATTTCATCTTCCCTGAGGTTCAAGGGTATGGTCTACGGACCCATCCACAGTATGTAGAACATCCCACAGGTTGTGCATCTCAATTTTCATGTCATTCCAAACATATCACTTTGTGAAGGTGTTTGGGTCGATGGCTCGTGAATCCATATACTGGAAATCAAGACCACGATGTTAGACAAATTATCAATTTCCTTAATTAATGTTTCTATCTCAGGAACTTATGCCACTGAACAATTTTCGGGTTCTTGAGGCTCTGCCATATCAAGGTGGCCTACTATTGTCAATTGAATTATATAGAAGACTTAACCTGGAGGCCAATATGCAAGACAACGAAAGAGTTCTTACTCCTATATATGTTCGTCACTAATGTTATGGGTGTAGACCAAGCTGATCTTATTGCTCATGGCTCTTTCTTATGGACAATTGTTGGAAACCTTCACCAGAGCTTACATTGTGTTTGCAAAGAGTGAAGTGACGTAGACAGAATTCCTTTCCAAAAGTTAAGTTTGTCCCCATTTCACTATTTTGAACCTTGAGAGCTCGGTACAGGCGATTTTAAAGAGGTTCTTTGAGATTCGTCAATTGGGTAGTTATATTTTTCTCCCCATATTCATTACCCACCAACTATTTCATTATTGTTACTATCAAATCACTAATTTTGAATTTAGGGTGTGTTTGGTATGAAGGAAAATATTTTTCATGGAGAATATTTTCCTAGAAAATGTTTTCCTGGAAATCAAGTAGATTTTTGACTTGTTTTCTAATGTTTGGTTGGTGAGTAGAAAGTCTATGAATATGATCCTAGGTTTATTGGAAAAATTCGGGCGTATTTTTTGTGTGCAAGAGCAAGGGATAAGAAATTCATGTTAGGTTTTGATCTTCTACTCTTTCTTTAATTTCAAAGTGCATGAAAACAATTGTATTTGCCTTTTTGAATATTATGAGTGACTACAAGCCTTTATTCTGAGGTGTAGCTATGGGTAATTGTTGAACATCGATTTTTATGGATTAATTTGTGTTATCATATAAATTACTTTAGTATTCTTGTCACTTGTTTAGATTCATGTTAGGATTGACACTCAGACGAACACCGAGCTTGATTATGATCCAAGATGGAAAAAATGATCGTCAATTAGTGTGTTTTCCCATCTCAATGATGTCGTTAAACGTTCAATGTGAAGAGGCGATTAGAGGTCGAGATATTATGATCATAACACGTATACTTTTATGTGCATTTGAGAGCAACACTACTGATCAGGTTCTTGATTTCCTAACCAAGCCACTTCTACATGATTTTTTCAGTCCTATGTTTAACAAGTTGGGTAATTGTCGATGTCAACACCAATTTGTGGGGCCGTGAAAGAGATATACGCGAATAATTTTTAATTATGTTATAGTTATTTACTTGCACAACTGGGACTAGTTGTTGTATCACTTTAGGTCTCATTGTAGTATCAACTGCTATATATTCTTCCTGGTGTATGACAAAAATATAATTCTTTCTCTTTCTAGTCTTATTAAGTACTTTTAATTGTTAGGATATACTATTAACCATGCGTTTTGATATAGTATTAATCTTGAACAATTGTTTATTCATTTATTCAATTCAATAAAGTGTTACATTAAAAAGATCAATTGTCATATATGTGTCCTTAACTTATATAGTAGATGATTTGGTGTATAGAGTTTAAGCTTATACACAGAAGATTAAATCATCAGTTCTTATAAGTTAAAATTTATAGTTCACAATCATAGATGGAAATTTGGACAAAATCATCAGAAAGATTGTAGTACGAGATTAAATGTAATTTATCTTGATTATAAGAATGGCATAGTTCTAACTTCTCGTTCTAGTGCATTTGGTATGTATTGAACGGGACCAAGCAAAGATAGTTGTTTTAGACTGAATGATAAAAACATATTCTCTAAACTATTAAATGTACTTATATTCTTAATCTTGATTTAACGATTATGATCTGTATATATTAATTATCATTTTGGTTTATTAAAAGGTGAGATTCAGAGATGGGTCAATATGCCTGGTAGATTGGATGATAATAATATATATTTGTGAAATAATTAGTTAGTTGATGGAATCCATGTCTCAGTATAGAGATTGATGATACACCTTTTATGAGAAGCTTGTAAGTTTTCATGTGTAAACCCGGCCGTAGATTTATAAATCTGGCACATGAAATAAGTTAAGTATTGCTCTTAAGAAGTTAATCATTGAATTAAATTCGTCAGTAATTTATTTATTGAGTAGTATCGGTAATCTTAACATGGGGAATCAAATAAGTGTTTAGTGGTGAATTTCGAAATAAATAGAGGAGTTCAATTATGAATTTTTAGTGGAGTGATTTGTAATTTATTATGGTAAGAATAATTCAAATTAATTATTTAGAATTTTTTCCATAATAGGAAGCCTCAGTAATAAATTCTGTGGTCCCTCCAGTGCCCAATTTAACTAGAACTCAGAATCCTATTTTCTAGTAGAAGATGGAAAAGTAGCGTTTCTTTTTTCTTTGAAGGAAAAACACGTGTTTTGAAGTTTTCTTGAAGAAAAAGAATTGGCTTTTCTTCTCCTCTTTGGACTAGGAAGACATCTCTATAAATAGGGATTCTTCTAACCTACATTCGATCAAGTATTCTATGTACAATACTTGCTCACCTAAGTATTGAGAGAGTTCAATTGTTGATTGGGATCACTGTAGAAGACTATAGAGCTGGAGTTGGATTTATTTCAAGATATCTGCGCACGCTTCAAGAGGTAATCCTGAATTAATTTTCAGCATACTTTGTATGTGATGACTAATTGTGATTGTTATTTATATTCATGCAAGATATATGATTCTGGAATGCTTCCGCTGTGTATGCTATTTTCCAACAATTGGCATCAAGAGCCATACTTGCATCTTTATAGATAACCAAAAATATGTGTATGTGAAATTGTATGTATGATTCTTGATTGTGAATTTTGTTTTATCACGAAAAGGACAAAACAGATAGAAACTTGAATTTGTTTGTTTTTGTTTAATGCATACAATAATATATAGTTATTTATGAAAATTAATTAATAAATTCTGATAAGTATTTTCACGAGATCATGCAAAATTTTCGTACTATATGATGAAGAATTTTGGAAAGAAATTTAATGGCAGCATGCACATGTCGTTTGTTTTTTCTTTTCTTGTGGCGTAATGTTTGTCAGATAGATCAGAATTCTTTTTTTCCTCATTAAATCGGCTGGTTGTTGCTGATATATTAAGAGAAGTGTTGGCTGGAAAAAAATAAAAATATAAATTAGCTCACGTGAGTTGGTGTAAAAGAAACTTTTGATTTTGTACAAATAAAACAAAATAGTATGGCTGTAGTTTTGTTGTTCATATTTTTGGCAGCCATACTTTTTTAATCAATAGGTGTATTATTGAATATATATGAGATGGTACATGGAATGTATTGGAGATTTGGTGTGCGCATATTTTCTTTCTGGAATTTTTTTTGTATAAAATTTGGAAGAAAATAAATGGTGATGAATAAAATTTTTTAAATAACCAAGATTAAATAGTAATGAAGTATTAAGTTTATGTGTTGGCTTAAACCTTCCTCCCCATAGGATGAATCTAATACAAGTCATTACGTATTTAATCGCTAGTTTGATAATTTGTATTAACTCTCCTAAACTGAGTAATATATGATTGGATCAATGCAACTAGAGGATTTTCACTTGACTTAAAGTAACAGTAGACTCTCCAACTGAGTTAGGTCTGTATAAGTTTATGGAGTGAATAATCGGTCATTATATATGTATATTGTATTAATAGTTCTCCAATCCCAACGATTGACTATTTAAGATGAATGAATGTATATGTATATCATGAGTTTGAATGTATATATTCAATGTTATATGACTATGTTATTGATCTATTGTAACTATTTCTTCAATCTCAGATTCAACATGTCTCCTTTTAATCCCATTAGTACTATTTGGGTCAAAAAAACTAGAGGGTTTAACTATGTTGACTGGAGGAGAAATCTTGACATTATGTTAACTGCTGAAGAATATAAGTTTGTGCTTCATGAGGAATGTCCATTGAAACTTAATGATCAGTCGAGTAATGAGGATAAGTTAGCTTATCAGAAATGGCGCAAAGCTGATGAGATGTCGCGATGTTACATTATGGCTTCAATATCAAATGTTTTGCAACGTCAACATCAAGCTATGTTGTCTGCTTTTGAAATTCTGGAGAATCTCAAACAAATGTTTGTAGACCAGGGTCGATCAGCTAAGCAGACTGCCATGAGAACTCTCATGAACACTAAGATGGTTGAAGGCACTCTTGTAAGAGACCATGTTCTGAAGATGATAGGTCTTCTGAATGAACTAGAGGTTTTGGGGGCTGAAATTGACAATGACTCCCAAGTTGAGATGATATTGCAGTCTCTGCTTGATACTTTTCAACAATTTTGCCTAGATTATAATATGAATAAGACGAGTCTATCTTTGGCACAATTGTTGAATGAGCTACAGGCGACAGAGTCCCTTGTCAAAAAAGATGCACCATCAATGGCACTTAATGTTGAGAAAGGTTCTACTTCTAAACCGTAAGGTGGACAGAAGAAGAAAAAGTCTCACAAAACTAAGGCAACTGCACCTCCAACTGGGGGTGTGAAAAAGTCTAAGGGTAAGTGTTTTCATTGCAAGATGTCAGGTCATTGGAAGGCACATTGTCTAGATTTCTTAGCCAAGAGGAAAAACAAACCAGGTAACTCACTTTCACTTGTCGTTGAAACATTTTTAGCGGCTGTTTCTACCACTTCATGGTGTGTAGATTTAGGAGCCACTGATCATATCTGCACTACTATGCAGGGATTTCAAGAAACGCGCAAGCTGACTAGAGGTGAAGTTAGCGTTTTTCAAGCAGATGGCTTGCAGCTCCAGTTTTAGCATTAGGAAATATTACTTTTTCGTTTGATAGTGGTAGAGTTTTAAATTTAAAAGAAGTTCTATATGCACCTGCTGTTAGAAGAAATTTGATTTCAGTTTCTAAAGTTTTGAGAGATGGTTATGATGTTAGTTTTTCTGATAACGGTTGTGTTATTAGTTACAATAAACATCTTATCTCTGCTGGTACATTAATTGATGGTCTTTTTATTATTAATGTCTCTCTAGAACTGCAACAAATTGTAGAATTGGATAATGTTAACCTTTCGAGTAAAAGAAAACGTTCTTCCGATTTTAATGAGACTTATCTATTGCACTTGTGTCTATGTCATATAAATCTAGATAGGATTTCAAGGTTGGTTCGAGATGGACCTTTAGGTTCATTAAAAGTGGAGGCACTACCAACATGTGAATCTTGTTTAGAAGGAAAAATGACTAAAAGACCTTTTCTCTCAAAACGAAATAGAGTCAATGATAAACTAGAGTTAATTCATTCTGATTTGTGTGGCCCAATGAACATTCAAGCAAGAGGTGGGTATGAGTACTTCGTGACCTTCATTTATGACTACTCAAAATATGGATATATATATTTGTTTCGCCGTAAGTCTGAATGCTTTGAGAAATTCAAAGAGTTTAAGGCTGAAACAGAGAAACATAATGGAATATATATCAAGTCATTGCGATCTGATCGTGGTGGCGAATACCTCTCTAATGATTTTATTAGTTACTTATCAGAACAGGGAATTACATCTCAAACGTTTGCACCTAGAATGCCACAACAAAATGGTGTAGCAGAAAGAAGAAATAGAACTCTTTTAGAAATGGTTAGACCAATGATAAGTTACTCTGATTTGCCGCATTCGTTTTGGGGATATGCCATAGAAACTTCAAATTACATTCTGAACTTAGTTCCTTCTAAATCTGTTCCTTTGACACCCATTGAACTGTGGACTGGGCACAAACCTAGTTTGAGACATATTCGGGTTTGGGGATGTCCAACACATGTATTAAAAGGGAATGCAGAAAAATACGAACCTAAAACAGAAGTATGTGTTTTTATTGGATACCCTAAAGGAACGAAAGGTGGTATGTTATAATCCTAAGAAAAGAAGGTCATTGTGTCTACCAATGCCAAGTTTCTGGAAAGATTTCTTAACAAACCATATTCCTAGAAGTAAACTAGTTTTACAGGAATTGAGCAAAGAGAAAACAAATCAATCAACTGAAAATAATTAAAACCAAATTCAAACCCCACATGTTAGAGTTAATATACCATTGCATTATAATAGTGGGAGAAATGTTAACAAACATAAAATTCTGCAAGTACAAGATCTTGAAAATTCATTGCATCAAGGTAGTGGGAGTAATAGTGAGCAGATTGTATTAGAGGAAGAAGTTGTTGATATCTCTGCACCGCAAGATACTGAAGATAACATGGAAACTCAAGATCCTAAAAATGATGTGGTTCCACCACAAGATCATAATAATGCAAATCTCTCTGAACCTGCCCCTGCAACTGTAGTGTCTCGTCGTAGTGGGAGAGTGATAAGAAAACCACTTCTGTATACACTCTTGGGAGAGTCTTTTGACAGAATCCCTGAAGAGTCGAATACCGAACCCGTGAATTACGACGAAGCACTACAAGATAAAGATGCAGAAAAATGGATTGTTGCTATGAAATTAAAAATGGAGTCTATGTACTTTAACAAAGTCTGGGATCTTGTAGAACGACCTGTAGATGGAGTCAAACCCATTGGATGCAAGTGGATATATAAGAAAAAGAGAGGAGTAGATGGACAAGTGCAAACTTAGAAACCTAGACTTGTTGCAAAAGGGTTTACTCAGAAAGAAGGGATCGACTATGAGGAAAATTTTTCGCCACTAGTCATGCTTAAGTCTATTCGAATTCTCTTATCCATTGCTGCTCATTATGATTATGAGATTTGGCAAATGGATGTCAAGACAGCTTTCCTTAATGGAAGTGTTGATGAAAGCATATTTATGCGACAACAAGATGGTTTCATAGAAAAGGAAAAGAACACATGTTGTGCAAGCTTAAAAGATCTATTTATGGATAAAGCAAGCTTCTAGGGCATGGAACACTTGCTTCGACAATACAGTCGAGTCTTTTGGTTTTGAGCAATGTCTTGATGAGTCTTGTGTGTACAAAATGTGGAATGGGGGATAAAGTGGTGTTTTTGGTATTATATGTAGATGATATCTTGCTCATAGGAAATAATGTGGGCTTGATGAATTCAGTTAAGAAATGTTTGTCTATAAACTTTGATATGAAGGATTTGGGAGAAGCTGCTCACATCCTTGGGATCAAGGTTCTACGTGATCGCAAGAAAATGATGTTAGGTTTATCTCAAGCTCTTTATATTGATACAATTCTTACCTGGTTTAGCATGCACGATTCCAAGAAAGGTTTTCTTCCTTTTTGACATGGAATTTCTTTATCTAAGGATCAATGTCCTAAGACAGATGAGGAAACAGAAAGCATGAAGACAGTTCCTTATGCATCAGCGGTAGGAAGTCTCATGTATGCCATGTTATGCACTAGATCTGACATTTGTTTTGCGTAGGCATGGTAAGCAGATATCAGTCTAATCCTGGACGAGAACATTGGACAGAAGTTAAGCATATAATCAAGTACCTGAAAAGGACTAGGGATTGCATGCTAGTCTATCATTCGGATGAGTTGGTGCCCATGGGGTACACAGACTCAGATTTACAGTCTGTTATGGACTCTAAAAAGTCGACCTCAGGAAATGTGTTTACTTTGGGAGGTGGAGCCATTGTTTGGAGAAGCATCAAGCAAACCTGTGTTGCTGATTCTACCATGGAAGCCGAATATGTAGCAGCTTCTAAAGCAGCTAAGGAGGCAGTGTGGCTTAGAAACTTTCTGAAAGACTTGGCGGTCGTTCCTGCAATAGAAATGCCACTTACAATGTTTCGTGATAATAGTGGAGCGGTTGAAAATTAAAAGGAACCACGAAGTCATAATAAGGCAAAACACATTGAGAGAAAATACCATTTGATTCGAGACATAGTACAGAGAGGGGATGTGATGGTGGCGAAGATTGCATCAGAGAACAACCTTGCAGACCCTTTCACAAAAACTTTACCGCAAAAGTCTTTTGATAGACATGTTGAAGGAATGGGTGTTAGAGTTGTAGGTGCATGGTTATGAGTCTAAGTGGGAGATTGTTAGGATATACTATTAACCATGCGTTTTGATATAGTATTAATATTGAACAATTGTTTATTCATTTATTCAATTCAATAAAGTGTTACATTAAATAGATCAATTGTCATATATGTGTCCTTAACTAATATAGTAGATGATTTGGTGTATAGAGTTTAAGCTTATACACATAAGATTAAATCATGAGTTCTTATAAGTTAAAATTTATAGTTCACAATCATAGATGAAAATTTGGACAAAATCACCAGAAATATTGTAGCACGAGATTAAATGTAATTTATCTTGATTATGAGAATGACATAGTTCTAACTTCTCGTGCTAGTGCATTTGGTATGTATTGAACGGGACCAAGCAGAGATAATTGTTTTAGACTGACTGATAAGAAAATATTCCCTAAACTATTAAATGTACTTATATTATTAATCTTGATATAACGATTATGATCTGTATATATTAATTATCATTTTGGTTTATTAAAAGGTGAGATTCAGAGATGGGTCAATATGCCTGGTAGATTGGATGATAGTAATATATATTGGTGAAATAATTAGTTAGTTGATGGAATCCATGTCTCAGTATAGAGATTGATGATACACCTTTTATGAGAATCTTGTAAGTTTTCATGTGTAAATCCGGCCGGTAGATTTATGAATCTGGCACATGAAATAAGTTAAGTATTGCTCTAAAAGAATTTAATCATTGAATTAAATTCGTCAGTAATTTAATTTATTGATTAGTATCGGTAATCTTAACAAGGGGAATCAAATAGTGTTTAGTGGTGTATTTCGAAATAAATAGAGGAGTTCAATTATGAATTTTTAGTGGAGTGATTTGTAATTTATTATGGTAAGAATAATTAAAATTAATTATTTAGAATTATTTCCATAATAGGAAGCCTCAGTAATAAATTCCGTGGTCCCTTCAGTGCCCAATTTAACTAGAACTCAGAATCCTATTTTCTAGTAGAAGATGGAAAAGTAGCGTTTCTTTTTTCTTTGAAGGAAAAACGTGTGTTTTGAAGTTTTCTTGAAGAAAAAGAATTGGCTTTTCTTCTCCTCTTTGGGCTAGGAAGACATCTCTATAAATAGGGATTCTTCTAACCTAGATTTGATCAAGTATTCTATGTACAATACTTGCCCACCCAACTATTGAGAGAGTTCAATTGTTGATTGGGGTCACTGTAGAAGACTATATAGCTGGAGTTGGATTTACTTCAAGATATCTGCACACGCTTCAAGAGGTAATCCTGAATTAATTTTCAGCATACTTTGTATGTGATGACTAATTGTGATTGTTATTTATATTCATGCAAGATATATGGTTTTGGAATGCTTCCGCTGTATATGCTATTTTCCAACATTAATTTCAAGTCGTAAAGTTAGATAGATTATGTTGATAGAATGGAGTGCTACAATATTTACAATTTACACGTTGTTTTATTGTTATTACATTGTTTCATAATGCATTATATCATATTCAAATATTAATTAGTTTGTTGGGTAAAAAAAGAGAAACCAATTCGATGTATCACTTTAAAATTTTATAATAAACTATAAAGTGTATGGGAATACTCTAAAGTGATTTATACATGTTAAATTGTGTTGGGATTTGGATTTTCTTATTACGATATTCATCGACAATATTTTACGAGTCGCAAAGGCTCCGGAATACACAAAAATAATTTAAAATTTTAAAGTGTTGTTCTTACACATAATTCTACGTCAATATAGTTAGAAATTAAATATTTTTGTATTATGAAGCTAATATTGGAAGGTATTATACTAAGCATGTCTACATTAGGAAATATACATAGTTGAACAAGAGAAAATTTAGAAAATATACAACTACGATTTTAAAAAACCCTCAGTAACTATCATCAATTTACATATTAACTTACTAAAACATATATCACAAAAGAATGACACAATAAAATCTTTTCCAATAATTCATTAAATAAATTTATCTAAAAACAAATATGTTATTTGTAATTACTATAGTCCGATTGACAAAGATAAAATTAAAAAAAAAAGGAATTTCATTAATATTATGATTTGGGTCAAATCCTACTGAATAAGGAATCATCATAAATGTTTTTATTTTTTTATTATATGAGTTCATTTTCATCAAATAATATAATGATTCTATCACCATAAATATATCTATCAAACAAAGACTCAAAATTGCATTTTCTTACATTATCAAGCTTAGTCATGAGATGATCTAATGGCCACAGAAGAATTGGAATTGCACGAAATTAAAAACAAACCCACATACAAGTAACATTATTAATTGTGGTTAGATTTCTCGAAGAAAATCCTACACCCAAAATTAATGATCCTACCCCATCCTCGTAGCTCATCAAAATGTCAATGTTGATGAGATCAATAGAAAGCTGAAAAAGATGGAGAGACAACTCGAAAGAGAAAGAAAACACGGACAAGTACTTCAAGCATTAAGGACAAAACCTTCACATAAAAAACTTAGCATCTATCACTTTAAAATCCTATGCGAGACCTTGGAAGATGTGGATGAAGAAGTTGAAAGAGTATCAAGACAAATCATGGATTGTGGTATTGAATTTCCATGTCAAACCATTGGAAGTGCGCTCGCTCCTTAAGAGTTAGGGAAAGCACTTCGTCCGATTTCGACGAAGGGTCATCTGGATCCGGTAAATAGTGGTTCTCTTTCTTTATATAAGTTAAATGACATAGTTTGATATTTATATAGTTAAGATGTCATATGAATAAAATATTATTAAAATCATATTTTATCCGAACGCATCCTTAATTTAATAAAAATCTGAGTTCAAAAGGCGTGTATGTGAAAATAGCAGAATTGTGATCATCAAAATACTTGAATGTCATAGGTTCATAATAATACCATTGATATAATTAACTAATAACAAATTCATGCATTATAAGATCAATCCTGAAGAAGAAACTGAAATACAATAAACACTAATAAGAAATCATGAAACACTAAAATTTGATAGGATAATAAATTAAGAAATTAAGGTTTTTTTGGGACTCAATGGTTGAAAAAGGACCCATTGATGAAATTCCCATATAGAAATCCTAGGTAAAATCCTTCAATGGAGACTTGAGATCATAAAGCCTTGGATTGCTTGAGGGAGAAGACTTGAAGGAGAGAAACTTGGAATTTGGGAGAATATATGAGAGCAAATTGGATAGTTACGGGTTTTAGGAATCAGGTAGTCTTCAAAATAATCCTAAATGGCGTAGTATAAGTTTTGAAAGAGTTAGAAAACACTCAATTAATCCTGAAAGAAAAACTGTTGAGTAGGCTTAACAAGACCATCTATGAACCATGGAATCCGTCTATAGGAATCAACTTAAAATCCTAAGTTTCAGAACTCTAAACCACAAACCCCTTTTACGACCATAATGTCCACTCGTTGAACCAAGTTGGTTAAAAATTACGAAGTATCTAAAGATGAACTAAGAAACAATTTTACGACATGTATTCGTTTGTATAACTCATACTACCTTCCCGTAGAAGCTATTGTACTAAAATTTCCCAATTCTGAAGTCTGACTCTACAAGACCCAACTACGACTCGTGGTTCCTTTCGCGAGCTGTCATTTGGCTCGTACATGACATATTGATGTTCTGAAGTCTCAGGGCTTGTTTCCATGAGCCTATTCACGATCCGTATTAACATCTACGATCTGTAATTCCTTCCCAACTGATTAAGACACATCTACAACATGTAAACCCATGTATTACCTGTAAACTTGCTTGTATTCCCTGAAATACTTAGCTTGATTTGTAAAAGCCTCAGCCACAGATGCTTTCCTCGAGATGTAATACATTATATGATCCGTAACATGATTTCGTAAATACCACAAAGCTATAAAATTCAAATATTTTTCTGTACTTTCTAAATTTTTTGAGTTATGCACATCCAAGGTATTACACTTGGGGTGAGTGAGGTTGTTTTAATTGTGGCGAGGTTTGACACTACGTTAGAGATTTCCCCAAGTATAGGGTTGTAGCACATACGAGTAGAGGCGGTTCTTAGGGACGAGGGGTGGTCCCCCAAGTGCTTGAGAAAGTACTTAGGTAGGTAGAGTAGGAGGAAGAGTTGGACTCCAGTTTGTGGGAGGATGTGGTCATTTTTATGTGGTTCTTGCTAGGTCGGAGTGTAAGGCTTTAGATTAAGTGATTTCAAGTAGAATCTCAATTTTTTATTAATCGACCTTGCTTTATTTGATTAAAGATCAACTTATTTATACGTATATGTTTATTTCTCTCCTCGATTAGAGTTGCATTTTGAGACCTTGTAAATATTGATGCCTGTATCAACTCTCATGTTGATTCTTTAGGAGTGGATCAGGTTTGTGACAGTTTAGGAGTGCAACACGCAAGCTGACCTCATTTTGATTTATGTGCTTGATTTTGATGTTTTTCTGGACATAAACCGGTTATCCACCTTATGTGCGGTCCTGGATTGCTTTGCCAAGACTGTTATCTTTGTCATGCCTAGTATTCCCCCGGTTGTGTGTTAGGGTCCTCTAGCCGCACATCAACAGAGATTACTTTATATGTTCGGGCTCAGAGCTTAGTATCTAGCAGGTTTTTGGCTGGTGATTTTAGCAGGGAGGGACCTATAACTGACTTTTTATCCTGTTGTGCGAGAGTTTGTCGATGTATTTTCTACTGACCTACTTGGCCTTCACCCTGAACGTGATATTGATTATCTATTTACCTTGACTCGAGCACTCATTTTATTTCTATTCCACCGTCTTTTATAGAATCACTTAGATTAAAGAGCTCAATATTCAACTTCAAGATCTTTTAGAAAGGGCTTTAGTAGAATGATTGTCTTACCTTAGGGTGATCCCATACTGTTTACGAAGAAGAAGGATAAGTCTATGCATATGTGAATCAATTACTGTCAGCAAGAATAAGTACCACATGCCTCGTATCAGTGACTTGTTTGATCAGCTTCAGGGTGTTATGGTGTTTTCTAAGATTGAGTTGAAGATTGGTTATCATCAGCTAAGAATTAGGGTGAAGGACATCCACCTTTAGGTGTTTTATTTAATGGAAAAGTACTCTCTGCATTACTAAATCACCACATAAGTGATGATAACTCATAAGACTACATTCAAATACTACTTGGCACTAATACTTCATCAAAAATTTGGGCCAGTGCGTGGACGGTTTACATCATCTAGTAAATGAAACAAAGATAAATAGAAAGTGTCGTCAAGGACGTCAGAGTGAAGATAGAATCAGTTACCTGTCATGCTCAGCAATGACTCTTTCTTTTCCTGTAGCAAGATATAATATATTATTCGGAGTTATCATTCCATCATTTATTGCAACTAAAATGCTTGCCGTCGGCATCTAGTACTATACATGATTCAAGGTAGCCGATTGTAGGTTAATTTTTAACTCGTGCAATGTACCACCATTAGTTGATCAGCCCTGTTCTAGTAGCAGCAGTGGACTGTAACATTTCCATCCAGCAACAGAACGAAGAAAATTAGACAGTGATAAGCTGAAACATAGAATGTTAGAAATATTGGTACTGCAATACAAAAGACAATGTTGCACATCTCAGATCATCTACTCATCTAATGTTCAGAAACTCATCTGATATATACAGAGTCACAAATGCAAGTCTTCTTAATCAAAAAATCTCCTATCATGATGATCATTCTTCAGATTTGAAATCGTAACAACTTTATAACATCATAATGAAGGAGTAACACCCTTGGGATTAAAATACATAGAGATTCAGGCCTCTGCATAAGCACAACATTCAATTCAATAGAAGCACTAGAACATATCTATGGAAGCAAATTTATTCTTGTGCAAACATCAAATAGTACGGTATTAATTTGGGTTTATTGGCATTAGAGTATTTATTTACATTCTTATAATATTTTACTTAACTTGAAATATGCTTAAAGTTTTCATAAAGTAAGCAGAAATATCCTCCTTTAAATTTTTCATCCATTTTTACGGCTTCTTATAACACTCCTTTTGCTTTCATCCATTTTTAATGACAAAATTATATTGTAGGTTCCTCTTTATCTAGTGTTATTCATTCCCTCTCGTTTTCCCTTTCATATATCACATCACTAATTAGTCAAAACCCCTGATTCCTTTTACTAGTGATTTCTGCAGGACGTAAATTTTCAAATTGAGTTTCAACACCTTTTAATTTTTTATTTATGCCTTGTGTTTTTTTATTTAGTTGAATATTATCTAATTATGAATCTAGTCCTTTATTTTCTAATTAATATCATGCCTTAATTGATTTCTTATTCTCAAAAAAGGCTGGGGTAATTAATCCTGAAACAGTGATTAGTCAAGGAACATCAAAGGTGGATAGCCTAAGGATCTGGTGTCCAGATCAATCTTCTTCATGTTTTGCTTCTTGCTGAGAATATTCTAAAGTGGTTTATACATGTATAAATTGTGTTAGGATTTGGATTTTCTATTTTGCGATATTATTTAACTTGTCATAAGATACAAGTATATTTTATGAGTTAGCAAATATGAGTCGTTTGTATAACATTAAGGGTATAGATGAACCACTTTCATAATAAGGGGCATATCAGCTCCAAATATCAAAGTTGACGGGTAAATCAGACTTTTAATAATCGAGAAATCCGCATGTGACATGTTGCCCTTTGGACCAATCACAGCTCGCTGGATAATGGGCCCACCTCTCTGCTCTTCTTTGTTTAAAAATCGGGCTCCGTTTTGCATGATGTGAGGCTTGAACCTGCGACCTAAGCCACAAATCCTCTACCTTTTGCCACTCGAGCTAGGCCTTGGGGGCATGTTTAAACTTTTTTATACATTAATATGAGTAAGAAAATAAATATTTGTGTATTGTTAAAGCTAATAGTGGAAAGTTTTTTATTAAGCATGTCTACATTAGGAAATATACATAGTTAAATAAGAGCAAATTTAGAAAATATAAAAACAAAAATTAAAAAAAATTATCCCTGAAACTATCATCATTTTACATATTAACTTTGCTAAACTTTAGTTATGGATTTTGACAAAGATACAATGAACAAAAAAAGAATTTAATTAATATTATTATTTAGGTCAAATCCTACCAAATAAGGCATATCGTCATAAATACTTTTACTTTTTGTCAATGGTTCTATCTCTATAAATACATGTTTAAAACAAAGACTCAACATCACATTTTTTTTTAGATTCTCAAATCAAAAGCTTAGCCATGAGAAAACCTAATGGCCGCAAAAAATTGAAATCGCGAAGATGCAAAATTAAACCAGCTTACAAGTAATATTCTCAAAAAGACGTGATGGCCTATTTAAAAAGGCAAGTGAGCCTCGACTTTTTGCGGTGCTAATGTTGCTTTTGTAGCATTTTCTCCCAGCAACAAAGTATACGCATGTGGAAACCCTTCCGTCGAGTCAATAGTGGATAAATTTGTCGGAGAGAATCCTCCAATCGAAACTAATAATCCTAACCCCATTATTTCAGCTCATCAAAGTGCCAATATTAATGAGATTAATAAAAAGCTGAACAAGTTGGAGACATCACTCGAAAGACAAAGAAAACATGGGCAAGCACTTGAAGCATTGAGGACAGAACCTTCAACCGAAAAGATTGGCTTTTTTGACCTTAAGATATTGTGGGAATCTTTGGGGGTTACGGATAAAAAAGTTGAAAAACTAGCAAGACAACTTATAGAGTGTGGTATTTAATTCCCATATCAAACCATTGGAAGTGCGCTCACTCCTTTAAGAGCTAGGAAAAGCACTTCGTCTGATTCAGGCGAAGGGTCATCTGGATCCGGTGAATAGCTTTCTCTTGCTTTATTTAAAGTTCAATAACTTAATTTGGTACTTATAGAGTATTTCATATCGATTATTAAGTTCTGATCTTAATTTTATCTTTCAGTATGTTCATCATGGAATGGAATAAGCTTTTATTTTGATACTTCATTTGTTTGAATTACCCAGCAGTTTTACCTTCAGATTGCAGATTGCTATTATAAGACTAATGCCAGTTGCTAGGGTGACAATGAGGGGATTTCCTTCCCATGACAAGCACTATTATATATATATTTATAAGTGCATACAAGTTACACT
Organism: Solanum peruvianum; assembly: GCA_027705065.1. NCBI lineage: Eukaryota > Viridiplantae > Streptophyta > Magnoliopsida > Solanales > Solanaceae > Solanum > Solanum peruvianum. The sequence goes on from JAKWJD010001755.1 coordinate 68,453,580, forward strand.
CACAACAAAATAATAATACACTAACTAGGAAGAGATTCACATAGAAGAAGGTAACTAGAAGGGGATGAGATACTAGAACAGAAAAAGGAGATGAGAGATAACTCACAACGAGAATTTCTACATAATTAACAAATGGTTATTGGGCCTGGATCCGAGATAAAATTTTCTAATATACCTAGACCCTTACAGGGTTAACTTGGTTCATAACATAGTCCCCAAGGTTTTCAAGCTGGGTACTTTCTTTCAGCTCATTAGTTGTTATATATATTGAGGGGATTTTCTTTTTCTTTTTAATCTTTTTGCAACATGTCTGTGAATTCAACATTTCTCTCAACATGATGGTTCTTGAACCCATTCTAGTATGAGCAGCCAAGATGCTAAAGGATTTATACCTGAATAACTGGGGAATGACATGACTCAATTATTTTTTTCTTTTCTGATTAAGTATGAGTGCTTTAATTAATTACAGCACCATGAAGCAATGACTTGACTCAATTCTTCTTTAGACAAATATGCTCCAATCGATAACATGACATGAAGTATAGTACGATGAAGAAAAGATAAAAGGTTACATGTATGCAACACTAAGATTATAAATTCTCACATCCAAATACTCTATCCACTCAATAAAGTACCGAGATTCAAACATTGTTTTCATTGTAAGATACCGATTTCTAGTCCCATTCAATTAAATGAATTCAAAAACTGTGAATTCTCAACGTCAGAGTGATAGTGAACCAAGACATGAAGTGTAATGCAATAGAACACCTTGTTATCGGAGACTTCATGCAGTGCAGGATGAACAAGGAACAACTTGAACTAAGAGGAAGAAGATTAATTCTTGTGCAAGCACAAATCTAGTAGTATGTGGCATTAAAATAGGCTGATGTAAATCCATGAAAAGCTGTGTTTTACACTTTAGGCTACCAATTTATAGACTATATTTTCTAACATGAGAAAAATAAAACAAGTAATACTCCTTAAAAAGGCAACTTAATTGGTTAAAGGGGCATCCTTGAAAGTACCGTTCAAATTTCAAGCATTGATATCCTAGACAGAAGGATATACAGAGGCTTATGAATAATAGGATTTACATCAATCAACAAATCCTAACGCCGGTTCTCTTTAAGATAGTAGACAAACCATTCTTCGTTGACTTCCAATAAACATCATCATCATCAGTAATGGAACACAATAGCGTACTTAAATCAAAAGCAGCAATTGCAGTTGTACATTCAAAAGTTGTACAAGCGAACCAATGCAAAACCTTATAAACAAAAAACCTCAGAAGCATGGTCAGTAAGTGAATGATCATAGGGAGAAATCCCAAGTGTCTCCCAATGACTCTCTCTCTCTCAGAGTACAAACTCGCATAAGTATCGTACATAGATTCATTATTCGTATGACGATAACAAAGATAAACCACCTTGTAATCATCACTAACAATATCATACCCTAGACCATACGCTATTTTTCGTAGGAAGAGCCCAATCAAAAACATGAAATTCATGGTATTCTAAGGTAGTTGGGTAGATAAAAAAATTGAACATTTTCCCTATCAATCACTAAGACCAAAGACCCAGCCACAGAAATGGATGAGCAGCTGAAAATTAACCTTTGTTGAAATGCTATCGATTAATTCATCTTCGAGGATAGTATGTGATAGTATGAAGTTGTATATGCCAAGTGAGTTTCTCTTCTTATATATGGGCGTGGAAGTTTAAGTGAATTTTGATGATCATTTCTTTGATAGGCACCTACTCCTCCCAATGGACTTCACAGGGAGCCTGTAGAAAATGTCAATGATGAGTTCTTCGGGTAGGTGTTTAGCTTTGATCATCGCCATTGTTGGATTTTTGGGAAATGTCGATTGGTTAAATGTATTACTAGGGTTTTTCTCATAGAAAGTGGAGAACGTGAAAGTGAATTGTATAACGTATACAATTCATTCTCTCCTGATCTTTGGCCTCTCTCGCTCGCTTCTCTTCTCTCTCACAGTTTCGCTCGCCTTTCTCCTGTCTATAAGATATAACTACTAATTGCAATTATCAAACTATAGTTATGGATAGTTTTTAGTATATTTTTAGTGGCTTTATGTGAAAGTTCTCCTTTTTATATATCATATCACTTCTGGTAAATCTGTCAAAATGGGCTGGCCCAACCCAACTCAATTCAACCTTAAGGGGCTAGAGAGTTAGACTGGTTAGGACGAGCTATATCTTTTAATTAAAGGACTTATAAAATAGCCGTCCAACTCAAATCTAAATGGGCCACAAGTTGGGACGACTTGTGCATTCACCCAAAAGATGAACAATATTGATTTCTTAGAAAGAGTTTCTAAAAGTTATGAAAATTGATGTCTGACGAACATGAAATCAATATATACAAAAGGAAATTAGGTATAAATTACATACTTTAGTAAAGATATACAAAAACTACATAATAACCAATATACACCTTCCTAAAATGTATCCGAGCATAAAATATTTTATGATCAACTTTTTCATAAATAAGACAACAAAGGGAAAATGAAATAATAGGCATAAAAAAAAACATTCTTGATTTTAGTAGGCTAATGGCCCCTAAAATTTATGGTATTCCAAGAAATTGAACATTTTCCCTATCAATCATTAAGACCACAGACCCAACTACCAATGTATGAGCAGCTTAAAATTAACATTTATTTAAGTGCCATCGATGAATTCATCTCTGAGGATAAGCGTGATAGTATGAAGTTGGATACGCCAAGTGATGATAATGAGTTTCTCTTCTTGTGTATGCGTGGAGGTCTGAGAAAAAATTGCGCCAGTGCTTTGATAGGGATAATATTTAGCTTTATAGGGAGGCGGTAGATTATTTCAATTATGAGTTCATCGGGTAGCTGTTTAGCTTTGACTCATCGACATTGTTGGATTTTGGAGCGTATTTGGAAGGGTCAATTTTTCACCCTAGTGAAATTACGTGCTCTGCAACATTTTTTCACTTTTTGACCTGAAGAAAAATTTAAGAAGTAAATTTTTATTTGTATTTCATGGACAAACACAATTAAATATTATAATATTGTTTTTCATTTTAAAAATAAATTGTTATTTGAAGAGTCATGTTGATAGGGGAATCAGTGAAAGAGGGAAAGTAAATAAATTTGTTATCATTAAAAAGGGGGGAAATCTTATTTTTGAGTTGATATGAAGTTTTAATAATTTAACAAACTTCGTGTTCTAATAAGGGAACTGCTCGAGGAAAGACTTCGCACATGAAAAAGGACAAACGACAACTATCTAGAAGCTATCAAACCTGTTGTGGTTGGTGCATGTCTTTTTAGAGCACCATGCTCCCAACCAATGGCTTTGCTCCAAGGTTTTGTGTCCATATTGTACTAAAGAAACAACCCAAGTTTTTGGCAAATGAAGTTTTGAAGTTTCAAAATTCATAATCTCAAAAAGAAAACTAGTGGGCAATATAGTTATTGCTTAGTGCAGTAGAGTTGCTTCTTGTGTATGCTAGAGTTAGCCTTGTTAGGTTCTTGAAGTCTATGTGGACAAGATCTAATCAATTCAGTGGGCAATAGAGTTATTGTTTAGCTATTTTACTCGTTGTAGAGATACTACAGTAAGGGGAAGGGATTAAAAATTTATTTCCTAGGTTACAAGTTTTCTCCTCCCTTGATCAAGAGGTTTCCACGTCAAATTCTTGTGTCAACTTTAACTTGTGTGATTTACTTAATGCACTTATTTTTTGTCAAAGGACCTGGATCATTAGTATATGCATATTTTCTATCAGACTATATCAAAGACGCAACAAAAACCAATATTTTGTCAAAAAAATCGAGATGCAATTGGAGATGCTTCCTAATCTGGGGTTGGTCAAGTCCTTTTACTATAAATTGGCAGTAAAATCTCAATCAATTTTCAAAGAAAACGTAGATATGATTCTCTTAAAATATCTTTGAGATATTGTAAAGTTCCATTTTGATGTTTCATACGCACATCTTGATAGGTGGATGATTTTTGTCACCAGAAATGGTGTCAAGAAGCTCTACCTTCACATATTGCTTATAAATTGTCCTCATGTACTTAATTGTCAAACTCTTGACACATTTGGAACTATTCGGCTGTTTTATCAAACCATCAAATTCCTTTGTTGGCTTCAGGCATCTAATAAACCTTTGTCTTGAAAGGATAACCTTTGTACCAACCAGTGAGTTTGGTGTTATCAATTGCCTATCGTGGCACTTAATACGTGAGCATTATTGTCTCATCTAGATTGGAGTCCCTGGTTGGTTATAGGTGTCCCTGTCTCGATCTAATCACTTTATTAACTACAAAGCATTGTGAAAGTTACAACTTGAAATAGAAAAAGTACTTGTTTGCTCATGGATTTTAAAAACTATTTAAGGAGGAGCAGAGATTGCTACAATACAAAGGAAACTAAATATAAAGAATTATGTCTTTTAGGTGGAAAGCTACAAAATATGTTGGGTAAGAAAATTCATCTTTTTGGTTTGCACGAGGCTTTTAAAAACTATTAACTCCATTGGAAATCGCTCTTCAAATGTTATGTCTTTGCTAAAACATTGAAATCTAATATATTGATCCTTGCTTTCTGAATGCTTATTCTTGCTGCGCCTCCTAGAAAACCGATAATTGAAGTGCCTCATTTGTTTGCGTTACCCTAGCCTATAGGCAAACTAAGTTTATTTAACACTCATTCCGCCTTTATGATTTTATAATTATTAGATCATCCCATTTAGAGAAAAAAGACACTATAACAGAAGTATGAATCGTGACTTATAACAACACATTCTGATTTTCAATCAATAAAGAAAACATAAAATTTGAACAAAACTCAAAAGTGATGGTTTAATTGGAGAAGCCCATCAGGTGTTATTGGACTTAGGAGGGCACTGATTAGTTATCCTTCCACTGCATTGAGCGGAAAATATTCGTTGCTCTATGAAACCAGCCTCACGCAATTCCCTCCGGCTTTAGGAACCCAGCAGTCCATTCCTTCGATTGGACAACAACTCCCAACTCTATGCTTGGACAGGGCAAGCCAGAAATTAGCCCACCAAGCCCAATCATCTAGAATAGCCCAACATTCCACCACACTAATTGTCACTCCCCGAGCTTACCCCGAGACGCAGACACAGAACCTAGGACCACAGGTGATCCCAAGCTAACCCTGCTGGCATGATCATGAGCATACTAAAGATAATAAACTCTTGCGGAAGGTAAATCATACTTAAAATTAAAAGATGGGGAATACCCATGTTCTATAACTGAGATATTTGAAAACAATGAGTTTAATACAAAAGAAATATTAACTCAATACTAAGCTGAATCTAACTATGTCTAAAAATAGCCTCTAAACTAGACTAGAAATACTGGGACAAGCCTCAACTAAATCTAGCAAAAATTGAAACTAAATGACTAAAGACTGAAATGAAACTAATGAGTGTTGTCCTCGGAGAATGAGGACTCACCACTGAATCTGCTGAACTAGAGATCGAGAAATCGACCTATGCGTGATCTGGATGCTGAGAACCTGAACCTACATCACGAGAAGATGTAGCGTACGTATGCGTCAATACTTGAAAGATACTGAGTATGTAGGATAGAGTAAAGCTGAAATAAAACATAAGTGAACAAGCACAAAAACAAGTATAATAATCTGAACGAGATGTGATGATTTATGAGCTAACTGGATGCAATGACCAATTTATAACATGCTGAAACTGAATACTGAATATACTGATAAATGGTTAATGCAGAGAGTCTGGCTGAACTGTGGGAGATAGTAATAACCGATAATAAAACCACATGAGCTAAATGTGGAGTCTGATGTATACGCCCCATCGAGAGGACCCAATACCCTGACAAAGGTATAAAGGCATGCTGGCGTGATCACTAAACTGATTGCCCACAGAGGGGACTTACAACCTACTCGGCTAGTAGTTCTGGGACTATTGGGTACGCTAAACCCTAGTCCAACTCAGTATTATGCTACTCCCAATGAATTCTGTAAATTAACTGAATATATCTGAATTTCTGTAAATACTGATAGCTTGGAACTGAACATGAAAACTTAGAATGCAACAATTAAGATGGTAATTATGCATTTATAACTGAGGGATGTATATCTGAAGTGTCTGAAATATATGACCTAGCATGTATAATTCAAGAACTAAAGAAATACAATGCTATGGTTCTGAAATTCATGCGATAATCTGAGTAATAAGATGATAATCTGATTTGGAACATATATTTAATAAATTCATGAAGTTATATCAAAGTTCTAGAAACCCTAGGTTTAATCATGAAAAGAGAATCAAGAACTTACTGAAACTAAGGACCCAATGGGTGAAACGAACCCACTAGTGAAATCCCACATACCTGGTGATGCAATGCACGGAAAAATACTTAAGTTTCAGGGCTGGAATTGCAGGAGCTTGTGGTTTTCTTGAACTAGGATTCTTGAGCTTTTTTCTCCTCTCTTCCTTCTAATTTTCTAAGTTTTGATTTAATATTTTAACTTGGATATGTTTTAATTATCTTTCTAGGCTTAACCTGACTAAAATCTGATGATTTAGGGTCAAAACGACGTAACTTAGGTTTTAAACGGAGTGGGAAAGGTAAAAAAGACCCCCGGGAAGGTTGTTATCGGGCCTCACGACGGCCAAGACTGACGGTACGTTGTGCGCCCAATGCCCCGTCGTTGGGTCCGTCGTGAGGGCCTGTTCGAAAGGCCTTTACTAAAATGGGCATAACTTTTTACTCGAAGGTCTGATTTTAGCAATGTTGGTTGATATGGAAATATACTTAAATTATCTATCTGTGGGTAGGTAATGGGAGACCTAACACATTTTGTGCAAAGAGTTATGATCATTTTAAGTTAACCTAACTACATTTCCCCTTAACTGGCTGCAAATTCTCCACCTACGGTCATACCTACGGACCGTAGGTCCACCTACGAACCATGATGGTCATCCATAGCTCTTGTCAGAGAGTGGTTGAAGGGAGTCTTCATTGACAGTCATGGACTACGGACCGTCGTTTGACCTACGGACCGTAAGTCCGTCCGTCGTCTAAGACTTAATCAATTTTTCTAGGCTGAAATTTTCGGGAGTTTCTGATCCCATCGACGGTTCTGCAGGACGGACCGTGGTTCAGGCTACGGTCCGTCGATGCCACTGTTGGTAGCACCTGCAAATTTTTCTGAAAAAATTAATTTTTGGTCTCTTTTGGCTAAGGTGTGTTACATTATCTACCCTTGGGAACATTCATCCTCGAATGAAGACTAAACTAGCTGAAATAGAGGGAGAGAGATGCAAACTCCACTACTAAACACTAAGAACTGAGTTCTGACTGAATTGAGTTTTGAGTACATGCAATTACGTTAAAAATGAAAGTACAAACTGAGGGAACATGATTCTAAAACTGAATTTACGCATGAATGACTATAAACTTAAGAGGAACTATTACCTCAAGCTGGAGTGGAATCGGAAGGAAAAAGGTAAGGATACTTGGCTTTCATGGCTGCTTCTGCTTCCCAAGTAGCTCCCTCTAGGGACTGACTCCTCCACAAAACCTTGACTGAAGCGACTTCTTTGTTTCTCAACCTTCTAACCTGATGGTCAAGAATCTCAACTGGTACATCCTCATAAGAAAGACTATCTTTCACCGCAACACTCTCTAATGGCACTAGTCACCCACACACTTCTTCAAGAGTGAGATGTGGAAGACCGGATGCACTGCTGCTACTTTTGCTGGAAACTCTAACTCATATGCCACCATGCCAATCCTTTTCAAGATCTTGTAAGGCCTACCTATCTAGGACTGAGCTTCCCATTCTTTCCAAATCTCATCACCCCTTTCATAGGTGAGACTTTTAGAAAAACCCAATTATCAACTTGGAACTCTAGTTCCCTTCTCCTTACATCTGTATAAGATTTCTAACGACTTTGAGCTGTCTTAAGTCTATCTTTAATGAGTTGCACTTTTCCATAGCATAAAGGACTAAATCTGTCCCTATCAAAGCTGCTTCACCTACTTCAAACAAACCAACATGGGATCTATATCTACGCCCATATAAAGCCTCATAAGTGGCCATCTGAATGCTGGAATGGTAGCTATTATTGTAGGAAAACTCAATAAGAGGAAGGTGATCATCCCAACTACCTTTGAAATCAATCACACGATCTCTCAAAATATCCTCTAAGGTCTGAATGGTACGCTCTGCCTGCCCATCCGCCTGTGGATGAAATGTTGTACTAAGGTTAACTTGAGTACCAAGACCTTTTTGAAATGACTTCCTGAAATGAGAGATAAACTGAGGACCTCTATCTGAGATGATAGAAAAAGGAACCCCATGCAACCTCACAATTTCATTAAGGTAAATCTTGGCATAGTCCTCTGCCGAATATGTAGTCTTGACCGCCAAAAAGCAAGACGACTTAGTCATCCTATCAACTATCACCCAAATTAAGTCATGCTGTCTGCGAGTATGAGGTAACCCTGTGATGAAATCCATATTGATCACATCCCACTTCCAAGTAGGAATATCGATCTCTTGAGTCATACCTCCTAGTTTCTAATGTTCTACCTTTACTTGCTGGCAATTGGGGCACTCACTCACAAAGTCTGCAATATCCCTTTTCATGCCATTCCACCAATAGACTGCCCGAAGATCGTGGTATATCTTAGTGGCACCTAGATGAATAGAATACCTAGATTTATGATCTTCTACAAGAATATGCTGCCTTAACTCTTCCACATCAGGAACACACAATCTACCTTTGTAGCGAAGTACACCATCTCAACCTTTGGACAAAACCTCCACTCTCTGATTGTTGACTGCACCTTTTAGTTCAAGTAAGATCGGATCACTCTCTTGCTTTTCCTTAACCTCCACTACCAAAGACGATTTTGCCCCATTCTGAACTGTTACACCGCTTTCTGATATGCTTATAAGGCGAACTCCCAAGCGAGCAAGCCTGTGAACATCTTTCACTAGCTCCTTTTTTTCCTTCAACATGGGCTACACTACCAATAGATAATCTACTAAGAGCATCGTCCACTACATTCGCCTTTCCAGGATGATAATGCACACTCATATCATAATCCTTAAGTAACTCAAGCCATCTCTTCTGGCGAAGATTCAACTCTTTCTGGGTGAACACATACTGAAGGATCTTATGATCGGTGAACACATCTACATGAACACCATACAAGTAGTGTCTCCATATCTTGAGTGTAAACACCACTGCTACAAGTTTGAGGTCATGAGTTGGATAGTTCATCTCATGCACCTTAAGCTTTTTAGATGCATAAGATATAACCTTACCTCTTTGCATCAACACACAACCAAGGCCAACTCTGGATGCATCGCAATAGATGACATAACCATCTGAACCCTCATGTAGAGTCAAGAAAGGAGCTGTAGTGAATCTAGTTTTCAATTCTGTAAAGCTTTTCTCACAATCATGTGACCATGGAACTTGACCATCTTCTGAGCCAATTTAATAGATGGTGAGGCTATGGATGAAAATCCTTCAACGAACCTTCTATAATAACCTCCTAGACCTAAGAAACTTGTGATATCTGTAGCAGATCTACGTCTGGGCCATTGATTCAGTGCTTCTATCTTTTGTGACTTGCATGTTCTTCCTCACTCCTATAGTAAATGAGGATATCATCAATGAAGACGATAACAAACAAGTCTAAGAAGTAAAGCTGTCGTATCAAGTAAAGAACCCAACTAATGAGGTTGGGATCGTTCCCAAGAGGAAAATAGTTTGGACTTAACTTTAATCTATTATTACTCTTATTTAGTCAATCATTTCCTTAGAAAACAAAGACAATAAAAGGGGTTTTTTAGTTCTAAATGAATGAAAATAACTAGCTAAATTAAAGTATACAACTAACAGATTCAAATGTTGGAGTTTAATCAATTAATAAAAGTAACTAGGGTTTACGTGTTCCCCACAGGTTCCTAACTTGATAATTCTAACTATAACAATTCTTTCCTAGTACCTTGCATGCAAAGTGATAAGTTATGTATTTCTAAATCCTTGGTCTGGCATCTAGAAATTTTCACTCTCACCTTGGTCCGGCTACGTGTGTTGCTATACTAACCCTTACCTTTACCTCCTATTAAGCATTGTATTCGATATTTGACTAAGTTATTACCTTGTACCAATTAATACTAGCCTATTAGATAGTATACACTAAAGCTATGTTGATAATTCTTTTCCTATTATCTACCTCCTTGGTCCGGCAAGTAGCATTAAGGCGAGTTCTAACGTTGGCCATCCGTTAATAAGAGTTCTAAGCAAAAGACTTATCAATACATGCAAGAAACTATTACAGAATTGTTATTTTAGTCAGATTTTATCTTATTATTCACCCATGGTTCCCACAACCCTAGTTATGGAGTTTAGTTATCCATAGTCATAATCACAATATTCATATATGTAATATAAGAATTCATGCACTTACTTCAATGAGAAAGAATAAAATCCAGAAATTTACTTGATTAATCGACAAAATCACCAACAATTAACTCCAGAGAAAAGTCTAACAATCCAAAATGTAATAATCAAAATAATCTACTCACAAAGAATCTAACATAAAAGTGTCTAATAACCAAGAGTCTAACCCTAATAACGAGGTTTTTGAACTATTTATAAAAAATAAAACCTAATCAAAGAAGGACTCTATTAGCTGAAAATCTGTCAAAACGCGATTTGATCGACAAACCTCGCGATGGGTCGTCGTGGTCACGACGAGCCGTCATGGACTCCGTCGTCCCATACTTTGCAAATTCTTCTGCTGCTCTCTTCATTACCCTCGACGGCAGGTATGACGGATTGTCACAGGCACAACGGTCCGTCTAGGGTCTCCGTTCCATAACACTTGAACTCTTGGAATTTAGGTACTGGGACTACTTCTCTGATCATCACGACGAACCAACAGGATGGACCGTCATGGCTACGACGGTCCGTCATGGCTACGACGGTCCTTCATGCACTTTGTAACCCAACATTGGTCAGACTTCCCCATCTTCCTTCAGCAGCTTCAGTACGATGCTACCTACGAGCCGTCACAGGCACGACGGATTGTCACAAGCCCGTAGGTGGTAACATTTCTGCATTTATTGCTCAAAAACTTCAGCGTTCATCTTTAGACAGATTTCCTGCAAATAAAGAGAAACTTACATACAAATTAATACAAAAAGAATTTTGGACACACTCTAAACTTATGGAAAAAACATTAAAAATAGCGTGAAAAAATGGTATATCAACACCCTCAACTTATATTTGTTGTTTGTCTTCAAGCGACGCACTATGACCTACTACAAAATCTGTATACAATAGTATCCATGTTTTATCTTTCGCAATCATTTGTCTATCAATCCCGATCAGTCTCATCATATTCATTCATGTTATCACTATTAGGCTTGAATTATGTGGTATCAGACTATGACACAAACTCACCACACACTAACACTTATCCTCTTAAATTTCTCACCGAGGTACTAATATTTCCGGTATTGCAACTAGTTTCCTCACTTCAAAGCATCATCCTCATTTTCACACAATGATTTCAGTTTGAGTATAAGGATTACTTTTCAACACTCACTCTCAGAACCAATTCACAACTTATTCATACATATTGCCATAAGCTTGCCCTTATTTTCACTGCTTTAAGTTCACTATACAACTCTTAGGATCACAATAGGACTTTCTTAGCTTGTAACATAGGCTCAGGGTCAGGTAGGGTATATTTAGGTATACTTTAGTAAATATTTGCCCTCCTTGAAATATCGGCTAAACATACCTCTTTTAATCATTTTATTTCACCTAATTTCTCATATTCTTTTACCTTGCTATTTTCACCTCTTTCTCCATTTGTGTAAGTGACTCTCTTCTTTTCTTGCTTGTATTTGTTGTATTTATTATTATTTTTAATTATTTCACTTTTCTTCAACTGATTCTTGAGTCACTTTACTTTTGTTCTTTCTTTCTCTTTGTTCTTTCAACCTCACTTTCCAGAGCATTCCGCATAATAGCGACCCTCAACTCATGGCTTTGCCATGAGTGAAAGTATACAATACCCAAAGTTGGGTCAGGGCCATACAAAGGTTGTTTACTGCATTAGCCACCCTCAACTTATGGTTTTGGCATAAGCTGAGGTGCACCTGTCCAAGGAGGGACCAGGCCAACACATTATTCCCAGAAAAGATCAGTTAGGGTGAAAAAGAAATGTTTAGTTTAAGCTCAAATCATTTGGATCAAAGAAAGATTAATTTCATTTGGTTTTTTATTTAGTCTAAAAATGGGCTATATTTAACAACGGCCTATGATCCTTTCCTAATTGTCTATTACAACTTACTTTTAGCAGGACTAACCAGGCAAGTTCTGGCTTAGTACAAATAGTGGACTATTCAAATCTTTCTCACACTCACTTGACATCTCATTACTCTACCAGATTATCAGACACCTAGTTCGAATTTTACACTTTGTGTCATGCAGTGGTGTATCTCTATGTCATGATTAGAGCCACACATTTATCAATTACTATGCCTAGTCATGCATCATTTTCATTTCATCAGGATATCATTTTAGCCATCATGCTTCAGCGTTAAACTATCAGTCTCTTGGGGGAAAAGAACACAGGCAAGAAAACCCCAAAATAGGATAGTGAATTCGGCTACTCAGACTTCACCCTAGCACTCACTTCCCATTCACCCCACCCCCAACAAAAAGACATGCAATTGTCCCCAATGCATAAAAAATTTGAAATACGAGAGTGGTAGGTAAAGCAAACCTGGGGCACAAAGCACCGACGATCAGCAAGCTGGTGGGTCCGGTTTCTCGGAACCCACTACCTCTGTAGTCTGGAAACCTTAGTAGTATCCTCATCAGCAAAAACACTATCAGCAGTGCCTCCCGCTATCGCCACATCTCTGGAGCTAGATGCCCCAGCAGCTGACTCTACAGCCCTGATCCGACTCGGATCCTCATCAGCAAGTGAGGCTCTCCTCGCAGCCTTCATCTCACGGTGCTCCATCATCTGTGCTCCATACTCATCCTCCTCTCGACCCTTACGCCTCTTGGCATTCTCTTGAGGGGGAGGTGGTGGAATCTTAGAAGTGGAGAATAAGGCCGCCACCACTGTGACCTCAGCAGGCTCTTCAGAAGGGGCCTCAGACTCAGGAACCTTAGCCTCTAGGATTATATAAATGTCCGCTCGAAGACTCTCGACCACAGCCTGAAGGGTCGACACGTCCACTTGAGGGGCTGGCTGGGCTAGCACTCTCAACTCAAAAGTGTCTAAGCGCTGATGAACCTCAGCGATCTTATGCTCTGTGTGCTGGACCATTCTCCCGCTTCAAGCGCTCTTCTACCTTAGCAATAGACTTCTGCATCCAAGGCTGGATGTGATGCACAAGTGTGGCCATCTGTGCCTCTAGTTTCTGGACCCTAGCAAGTGGGACCAGAGCGGGGAAAAGGGATAAGCGAGAGGAGCTCGTGGCAGTGCTACTACCCGGGATAGACTCGACTGGGGTAGTGTCAGTGGTGTCAGAAGCAGCCTGCCTAGGCGTGCGAGCATGTGCTACCGAATCAGCCAGATTGTCACCAAGTGGAGGTAACTCTGGACGGGGCCCTCTGGGTGGAGCCAACTCATTGGCCTCATCCTGATATGGCCGATATCAACATTGCCCAGCGGAATCTTGAGCTGATCAATGTGCCAGATGGGCACACCTGCGGACCTGCATAAAGAAAATATCATGCACGGAAAAGGGTAAGTAGTTGTGACCTTAAAATCCATCTCGTGCATGACCTCCTGTGGAAGCCAAGCAAAGTCCACCTCAAACCCGGCTATCATCGTCGCCATTAGTACTGCACGATCCCATGTGACTATATTATCAGCGGCTGTGGGGGAAACGAAGTGTCGGAAAATCAACCATAAGAACTTAGCCGTGAAGGTCAGGTTAGCCTTCTTGATGGATCCCTTTGGCTCGGTTACCTAGTCGGCACCCTCTACATCAACAGACAAGTGCAGGGCTATTCAACTCTAGGTGGTCTCTCTCAGCGATGACTCACGTAAGAATTGGCCATTTTGATAATTTGCCACCAGTAGTCGAACTCGACGGTGAGAGGGGTCTGTTTGGCATCAACATCCTCGTCGTGTAGATACCGAGGGATGGTAGGAAGAAAGATATCAACGTGAATGCCATATACTCGGACATGCTCAAGTGGGGCCTATTTGGCCGGGGCAGCCCGCCAATCAATCTGTGATCTGAGAGTAGCCACGTAGGAGACGTAGAACTCTTGGACCAACTTTCACTATAATGGCCCAAAGAATGCGTTCTCCACTCCAATTGTAGATCTCTGGAATAGTAGGGAGACTTCCCGTAAGGACCCTCCTCTCCAATGTAAGGGTCTGTGTCATGACTCCTTTATCATTCAAAAACATTGCATCTGAATAAACTTGATAATGCTCGTCAACACACCACCGGTTGGGCTGGTCGGCACCCAGGGTGAGAGCACGAGTCGGTGAGCCATGAGTGGATTCAACACTGTCAGCCTCATTAGACGAGGCAGACTGTGCAGCTTTGGCAGGTGCATAAACTTCAGTAGACCCGAAGGCTTCCTCCGACCACGAAACTCGTAAGGATCCAAACGCTCCTTATTCATGAGTAGCTGACCCAGAAGGTGTGCCGGTCAGTGTGCACTCCTCATCAGACTAAGAGGCACTTACTATGTCGGATGCCACCTTTTTGGGCGTAGCACTGGCAGCACGTGCAGCTCGGGATGTAGTGGCAGTGCCTGGGGGCACGTACTCGAGGTCACGCTCATCATTAGAGCCAAAGACTAGGCGGGAAGACGGGGTGACAGACTTTAATCGCCCACGTGCGTAAACTTGATCTTGTTTTGGTGCCATAATAGATAGTTACTGTAAAGAATCAATATTAGTACGGAAGGAGCAAACAAGACTAAAAAAAATGAAACAAAATAAATATAAAAGCTAAGTTGTAATGACTTTTCTGCAGTAATAGTGAAACACGACGGACCTGGTGACGGCTCGTCGTGAGTACAATGGACCGCCAGGGGGTCCGTCAAGTCTTACTTCAACTATGTTGATGTGTAACCCCTGAAGGAAAGTCTCTGAAAAGTATGACGGATAAGCAGGATGAACCGTCGTGACAATGACGGTCCGTCATCAATGTCCATCGTGGAGACCGTTAGGGGAGAGGTCTCTGACAGACAAGATGGTTGTGCAGGACGGACCGTCAAGGGTATGACGGTCCGTCGTAGATGTCCGTCAGAGGGCACTTAGAAACAGTGGAGTCCCTTTGTACAAGGGTGTCTGACAACCATGACGGTTGTGCAAGACAGACTGTTGTGGTAACGATGGTCCGTCGTAGAGGTCCGTCAAAGGACACTTAGTGAAAGTATGGAGACCCTCAGGAGATGGTCTCTGACCGTCACAACGGTTGTTCATGACGGACCGTCAAGGGTATGACGGTCCGTCGTAGATGTCCGTAAGAGGACACTTAGAAAAAAAGTAGGAGACCCTTAGGCGAGGGGTCTGTGACCGTCACGACGGTTGTGCAGGACGGACCGTCGAGGATGTGATGGTCCGTCGTAGATGTACGTCAGAGGAAACTTAGAAAAAGTAGGAGACCCTTATAAAAAATAGTCTCTGACTACCTGAACGGTTGTGCAGGGCGGACCGTCGTAGGGCGACAGTCCATCTCATGTATCCGTTGGTGGACAATTGGAGAAAAACGTACAGTGGGATGTTGGAACAGACCCTAGGACGGTCCGTCGTCGGGGTCTTGTTCTGTCATTCAGTAACAGAACTGGGGATGCCATAATCCTCCCCTATGACCCAAATGGAATTTTTAGTGTTTAACCTACATGTGTTTAACCCAAATACCTAGTAAACTAGCAATGGTAAAGTGCCTATTTCTAGAGTTTTAACAATGTAATAAAAAAAATGCAAGGTAAATAGGTCGAGATCAGAGACACATACCTCATAATTCGAGAAAAACAAGCAAGGAAGGTACTTGGTTAGCAAGAACAGAACCACATCAGCAGACTCCGACTAGTAGAGGGTAAATTTAGGAATTTGGGGAATTGGGGAAGTGATCAATTGATAGAGAAGAGAGGTAGGAAGTCGGAAGTTGAAAAGGGAGGGAAATGGGAGAGAGAGGGAAGGAAATTGGTGAAATGAAGGGGTGGGGTTTTTAAAGGTTGCCAATTTTTGTAAATTACCCCAACCGGGTCGGGTTGGGTATGCTCATTAATGATGCAACTAGACCTCGAAGTAAGTCTATCGCAGGTGCGAAGGTCCATCATTGGTTCCATCACGTGTGCCCTAGTTTTCAAAATAAATGAAAGATGTACCTGGCACGACGGATTCATGCGATTGTCCGTTGCGTGTGTGATGGTCCATTGATGTGTCCTTCAGTGACTGTTGCAGAGTGATTTTCTGCAAAATTTCCATGGTGATGTGCCTGCAAATTTAAAAGCCATTAGTAGAAAATGCTACCATTACTAAGAAGAAAAACTATAAGTATTGGGTTGCCTCCCAACCAGCGCCTGATTTAACGTCGCAGCACGACTGAGGACACTTGATTACTCATCCTTCATCAAGATGGTATGCCTCTATCACTTCATTCACCGAGTCCGCATACCCAAAATAGAGCTTTATTCGTTGTCCATTTACCTCAAACCGCACACCCTCCTTAGTTTCCAACTGAACTGCTCCATGAGGGAATAGTTGGGTAATCAAGTAAGGGCCAGTCCATTTGGACTTGAGCTTCCCCGGAAGCCAACGCGACATAGAATTGTAAAAAAGCACCAAATCCCCAACCATAAACTCGTTTTTCACTTTTTAGGTCATGGTGCTTCTTCATTTTTACTTTGTAGGATATAGAAGGTACCGATTGGAGATCACCACTCTGCCTCATGGAGCTACAAATGTTGAAGGTCGCTTCTTCATTGTTCAACCAAAATTTCATCTGTCCCTTTTCCAAATTAACTAAGGCTCTACCCGTGGCAAGGAATGGCCTCCCAAGAATAATAGGCACTTCAAAATCGACTTCACAATCAAGGATAACAAAATCTTCTGGAAATATGAATGACTCCACTCTTACTAGCACATCATGGAGTATCCCTATAGGCCTTTTCAGTGTTCGATCGGCCATCAGTAGCCGCATTGCAGTGGGCTTTGGGTCACCCGAACCCAACTTCTTGTAAACCGAGAGGGGCATGAGATTTATGCTTGCCCCCAGATCACATAATGCTTTTGCAAAATGTAATGACCCGACTGTACAAGGAATAGTGAACGCACCCGGATCTTTTTTCTTTTGTACGAGAGATCTTGTAGCAATAGCACTACAATGCTGCATTCTATCATCATTCTCGAAAGTGGCCGATGTTTTCTTTGTAACCAGATTTTTCATAAACTTTGCATAACCGGGCATTTGTTCTAGAGCTTCTACTAAAGGGACATTGATAGAAAGCTTCTTCAACATTGCTATAAAACGCCGATATTTAACATCCTCGACTTTTTTTTCACTAATCTTTGAGGAAATGAGGGTGGTGGTCTAGGCATGGGAGTTACCTTTTTAGTCAATTCAGCATCTTTTCCAGTCATCTTCTACTTCACCATTAACCTCCACCACTTTATCAGTATCATTTATCACCTTTTCCTCCTTAGACGGCATAGGTGGGTCAATGGTCCTTACCACCCCAAGTAGTGATTCCCATACAGTGTCCGTCATTTTTCGGATTTTGGATAGTGTTGCTAGTAAGAGTGCCCGGTTGCCGTATGTTCACAGTCGCAGATAATTGGGCCATTTGCAACTTAATCTACTAAATCGATATTGCATGTGTATCGACTTTCTACCCAAAACCCGCTAAATCACTCCTTCATTCTTTAACGTTCTCATCATTAGAATCAAACCTCCTCATAATTTTGTGCAACATATCCTCAACTCGTGCCATACTATCTCCACCATATCTAGGAGAAACTTCATGATTTTCAGGAGGGACATAGGGCCCATTCCTATCTTTTCTGTTACCATAGTTACCCCTGTTGAAGTTTTTGTCGCGGTATTTGTTTCAATCTTGGAAATAATGAAACTCACGGTATAGTTACCATAGATCCGACCTTTGTTTCCTTGATCTTGGTTCCAATTATCCTTATTTGAGCCCTGGGCACTCGGTCAGAAACCCTCCGTCTTCTCATTTACTGCATAGGAATCCTTCGCATAATAACATTCATCATGTGGTGGTGGTGGTTTAGACAAGTAGTTAACTGCATTTATTTTTTCTGCACCCCAGTGATATGTTTTAATACCAACCCAAGCTCAGTTCTCATCTAAGTCATCTCTTCACGAATTTCATCTGTGGCTGGGTTGTGAGTGGATTGCACTGCGAAGGTATTTCTCCCAATATCTGACTTCGTAGTACTCAAAGATTTATTATTCCGGGAGATTTTCTCTAACTTTTCAGCAATCTCAGCACAAGGACACTCCCCATAAGAAACACCCGCTATATTATCTAACACCACTTTATTTTTATCATCCTGTCCCCGATAGAAGTATTCCTTCGGTGACTCATCATCTATGCGGTGATTGAGGACGCTTCTAAAAAACGAGGTGAATCTATCCCAAGAACTACTAACTGACTCTCCTGGTAGTGACACAAAGTTGTTCACTCTGTCTTTGTGGTTTAGTTTCTTGGAGACTGGGTAGTAGCGTGCTAAGAAAACGTCCCTTAGTTGGTTCAAAGTGAAAATTGAGTTATAATGGAGCTCATTGAACCAAATAGCAGCCTCTCCCGTCAGTGAGAGAGAAAACACTCTTAGCTCTATTACATCCAAGTCCAAGTCAGGCCTCCCTACATAGCTTTTACATAGTGTCCTTGTCTTAGCTATATGGGCATGTGGATCCTCAGAAGGTAGCCCTTAAAACAAACCTCTGGCAGTGAGCATTTTCATCAAGCTACTAGTTACCACAAAGGTGTAGCGTGGTGGTAGACGGGGCAAGACAAGTGGCCCATCAGAGTCTGCTATATTATCATAGCCTCTGTAGTATTCTTGAGGACGTGGAGCGGGATTTTGTCCCCTATGTTAGTTTTTTACCCGGAGCATCGGGTAATAACTGACCATGAACATCAACCAGAGCTGGAATGTTTTGGTTTGGATCATCATCATTAATACCCAAGTTTCGATTCATGTTGCGTAGTGTACGCTCTAATTCGTGATCGTAGGAAACCAAAGGTTCTCTTCCTTTTCGTGTATTTGGCATACAAGGAGTATAGTTCTGCAAGAATAAAAAACAAGAAACAAAGTAAAATTAAGGAAATATTGACTAAACTTTAGTAATAAGTTTAAGTTAATCTAAAAGCTACTTTCCCCGGCAGCGGCGCCAAAAGTCGATACGCTCAAACTTACCTGCCAAATAAGAAGTAAAGTGGTTGTATCAAGTAAAGAACACAACTAATGAGGTTTGGATCGTTCCCACGAGGAAAAAATAGTTCAGACTTAAATTCAATCTATTATTACTATTATTTAGTCAATTATTTTCTTAGAAAACAACGACAATAAAAGGGTTTTTTTAGGTCTAAATGAATGAAAATAACTAGCTAAATTAAAGTATACAACTAACAGAATCAAATGTTGGAGTTTAATCAAATAATAAAAGTAACTAGGGTTACGTGTTCCCCACAGGTTCCTAACTTGATAATTCTAACTATAACAATTCTTTCCTAGTATCTTGCAAGCAAAGTGACAAGTTATGTATTTCAAAATTCTTGCTCCGGCATCTAGAAATTTTCACTCCGCAGCTTGGTCCGGCTACGTGTGTTGCTATACTAACCCTTACCTTTACCTCCATTTAAGCATTGTATTCGATATTTGACTAAGTTATTGCCTCGTACCAATCAAAACTAGCCTATTAGATAGTATACACTAAATCTATGTTGATAATTCTTTTGCTATTATCTACCTCCTTGGTCCAGCAAGTAGCATTAAGGCGAGTTCTAACGTTGGCCATCCGTTCAAAAGACTTCTAAGCAAAAGAATTATCAATACATGCAAGAAACTATTTCAGAATTCTTATTTTAGTTAGATTTTATCTTATTATTCACCAATGGTTCCCATAACCCTAGTTATGGAGATTAGTTATCCATAGTCATAATCACAATATTTATATATGTAATATAAGAATTCATGCACTTACTTCAATGAGAAAAGAATAAAATCCAAATTTACTTGATTAATCGACAAAATTACCAACAATCAACTCCAGAAAAAAGTGTAACAATCCAAAGTGTAATAATGAAGATAATCTACTCACAAAGAATCTAACATAAAAGTGTCTAATAACCAAGATTCTAACCCTAATAATCAGGTTTTTCAACTATTTATAAAAAATAAAAACCTAATCAAAGAAGGACTCTATTTGTTGAAAATCTGTCAAAACGCGGTTGGATCGACGGACCTCGCGACGGGTCGTCGTGGTCACGACGAGTCGTCATGGACTCCGTCGTCCCATACTTTGCAAATTCTTCTGCTACTCTCTTCATTACCCTTGATGGCAGGTATGACGTATCATCACAGGCACAATGGTCCATCGAGGGTCTCCGTTCCATAACACTTAAACTCTTGGAATTTGGGTACTGGGACTACTTCTCTGATTATCACGACGAACCAGCAGGACGGACCGTCATGGATACGACGGTCCGTCATGCACTTCGTAACCCAACACTTGGTCAGACTTCCCCATCTTCCTTCAGCAGCTTCAGTACGATGCTACCTACGAACCGTCACAGATACGACGGACCGTTACAAGCTACGTAGGTGGTAACTTTTCTGCATTTATTGCTCAAAAACTACCTCGTTCATCTATAGACAGATTTCCTGCAAAAAAAGAGAAACGTACATACAAATTAATACAAAAATGCTTTTGGACACACACTAAACATAAGAAAAAAGCATGAAGAATACCGTGAAACCACGGTATATCAGTATAGTCAAGAAAGGAACTGTATTCAATCCAGTTTTCAATTCTGCGATGCTTTTCTCACAATCATCTGACCATTGGAATTTGACAATCTTCTAAGTCAACCTTGTCAATGGTGATGCTATGGATGAAAATCCCTCCACGAACCTTCTGTAATAACCTGCTAGACCTAAGAAACTTCTGACATTTGTAGCAGAGGTAGGTCTGGGCCATTATTTCACTGCTTCTACCTTTTGTGAATCTACGGGGATCCCTTCGCTCAATACAATGTGACCAAGGAAAGCAACCAAAACCCACATTTACTTAACTTAGCGAATAACTGGTGATCTTTGAGAGTCTGCAGAGCAACTCTCAAATGACTTGCATGTTCTTCCTCACTCCTACAGTAAATTAGGATATCATCAATGAAGACGATAACGAACAAGTCTAAGTACTGTTTGAACACTCTGTTCATCAAATCCATGAAAGCTGCAGGAGCCTTGGTTAGTCTAAACGACAGAACTACAAATTCATAATGACCATACCAAGTTCTGAAGGCTATTTTCGCAATGTCATTATCTCTGACTCTAAGCTGATGATAACCCGATCTGAGGTCTATCTTTGAGAAATTGCTAGCACCCTGAAGTTGGTCAAACAAGTCATCAATCCTAGGGATGGGATACTTTTTCTTGATTGCGACCTTGTTGAACTATTTACAGTCAATGCACATTTTGAGAGAACCATCTTTCTTTCTTTACGAACAATGCTGGTGAACCCATGGTGATATACTAGGTCTGATGAAACCCTTATCTAGAAGGTCTTTCAACTGCTCTTTCAATTCCTTAAGTTCTGCTAGAGCCATTCTGTAAGGAGGAATAGAAATAGGCTGGGTATCTTGAAGGAGATCGATTCCAAAGTCGATTTCCCTTTTGGAAGGAACCCCGAGAAGATCTTTTGGAAATACTTCTGGAAATTCACAGACTACTAGAACTGACTCAAGAGGTGGGGTTTCAAGGCTAGAATCCTTAACCCGAACTAGATGATAGAGATAACCCTTAGATATCATCTTTCTGTCCTTAAGGCAAGAAATAAATCGACCAATAGGTTCTAGGCTACTACCCTTCCATTCTAAGATTGGTTCGTCTGGAAACTGAAAACGAACAATCCTAGTTCTAGAATCGACTGAGGCATAACATGAGTGTAACCAATCCATGCCTAGAATGACATCGAAGTCTACCATTTATAACTCTACTAGATCTGCTGAGGTGACTTCTGAGAGACTATGACAGGGCAATTTCTGTATACCCGTCTAGCTATAACTGGGTCACCAATTGGAGTAGAGGCTTAGAAGGGTTCTAAGAGATTTTAGGGACTAATACTAAAAGACAAATTCATGTTTGTTGTCTTCCCACTGAGTGAACCATATGTGAGTCATAACATTGAGTTTGTAGGATGTCAATATCACCTATCACTACGAGTTACTGACATCACACTAAATATTCTCTTGGCCTTATCAATGAACTTCTGTGGGTCCTTCCAAACTTGCGACCTTAAAAACTTAGGCTGATTCATCTTAAAAAAATCACAAACTCTGCATTGTTCTGGTTGGTCATATGCTGAGCCAAAAGCTCAATTAGCGTTCTGAAACTTTGCATTTGAACTTTGTTATCTCGCACTAGAGGAACTACGTTAGCATTGCGTGCATTAGCATTCCATGCCTAAGCTCTACAAGAAGGCATGATCTTAAGCGCACAACGTCAAGTTAGAATGGAATTTGATCATATCTTACACACGGTAAGAGTCACAAGAAAAATAAAGTTTTTCCTAAAACACTTCATAGCCTCCCTCTCATTAGATGTGGTGCACTTCACACCCATGAAAATGACTCTACTTAGTGCTTACTGACATCCTAGGAATCTTGAACGTAGTGCTCTGATACCAAGTTCTGTCACACCCCGAGCTACACCCGAGACGCGGACACGGAACCTAGGACCACAAGTGATCCCAACCTAACCCTACAGGCATGATCATGAGCATACTAAATATAATAAACTGTTGTGGAAGCTAAATCATACTTAAAAAGAATAGATGGGGAATACCCATATTCTATAACTGAGATATTTGAAAACAATGAGTTTAATACAAAAGAAATATTAACTCAATACTAAGTTGAATCTAACTATGTCTGAAAACAGCCTCTAAACTAGACTAGAAATACTGGGACAAGCCTAAGCTAAATCACGAAAAAGTGAAACTAAATTACTAAAGACTGAAATGAAACTCATGACTGTTGTCCTCAAAGAATGAGGACTTACCACTGAATCTGTTGAACTGGAGATCGGGAAATTGATCTATGCGTGATCTGGATGCTGAGAACCTGAACCTACATCACGAGAATATGTAGCGCACGTATGCGTCAGTACTTGAAAGGTACTGAGCATGTAGGATAGAGTAAAGCTGAATTAAAACATAACTGAACAAGCACAAAAACAAGTATAATAATCTGAACGTCATGTGCTAATTTTTTAGCTAACTGGATGTAATGACCAATTTATAACATGCTGAACCTGAATACTGAATATACTGATAAATGGTCAATAAAGAGAGTGTGACTGAACTGTGGGAGCTACTAATAATCGATAATAAAACCACATGAGCTAAATGTGGAGTCTGATGTATATGCCCCATGGAGAGGACCCAATATACCCTACCAAAGGTATAAAGGCATGCTGGCGTGATCACAAAATTGATTGCCCACAGAGGGGGCTTACAACATACTCGGCTAGTCGTTCTGAGACTATTGGGTATGCTAAACCCTAGTCCAACTCGGTATGATCCTACTCCCAATAAATTCTGTAAATTAACTGATTATATCTGAATTTCAGTAAATACTGGATAGCTCGAAATTGAACATGCAAACTAAGAATGCAACAATTAATCTGGTCATTATGCATATATAATTGATGCATGTATATCTGAAGTGTGTGAAATATATGACCTAGCATGTGTAATTCAAGAACTAAAGAAATACAAAGCTAAGGTTCTGAAATTCATGCGATTATCTGAGTAATAACATGTTAATCTTATTTCGAACATATATTTAATAAATTCATGCAGTTATATTAAAATTCTAAAAATTCTAGGTCTAATCATGATAAGAGAATCAAGAACTTACTGAAACTAAGGTCCCAATGGGTGAAAGGAACCCACTAGTGAAATCCCACATACATGGTGTTGAAAGCCACGAAAATATACTTAAGTTTCGGGGCTGGAGCTGCTGGAGATTGTTGCATTCTTGAACTAGGGTTCTTGAGCTTTTTTCTCATCTCTTGCTTCTAATTTTCCAAGTTTTGATTTAATGATTTGACTTGGATATGTTTTAATTATGTTTCTAGGGCTTAAAATGACTAAAATCTGATGATTTAGGCTCAAAACAACGTAACATAGGGTTTAAACGGAGTGGTAAAGATCATAAAGACCCCTGGGAAGGTTGCTGTCGGGCCTCACGACGGCCAGGACTGACTGTCCGTGTGCGTTCAACGCCCCGTCGTTAGGTCCGTCGTGAGGGCCTGTTCGGAAAGACTTTACTAAAATGAGCATAACTTTTTACTCAGAGGTTTGATTTTAGCAAGGTTGGTGGATATGGAAAGATAATTAAATTATCTATCTGATGGTAGGTTATGGGAGACCTAATTCATTTTGTGATAAGAGTTGTGATCATTTTAAGTTGACCCAACTGCATTTCCCCTTAACAGGATGCATATTTTCCACCTACGGACCGTAGGCACACCTACGAACCATACTGGTCATCCATTGCTCTTGTCAAAGGGTGGTTGAAGGGAGTCTTGATCGACGGTCACAGACTACTGACTGTCATTTGACCTACGGACCATAAGTCCGTCCGTCGTCTAAGACTTAACCAATTTTCTATGCTGAAATTTTTGGGAGTTTCTGATCCCATCGACGGTTGTGCAGGACGGACCGTGGTTCAGGCTACGGTCTGTCAATTCCACCGTTGGTAGCACCTGCAGATTTTTCTGAAAAATTAATTTTTGGTCTGTTTTGGCTAAGGGGTGTTACACTAATGCCCCCACTTGGGTTACAAGCCCATGTTACTGAGCCCGGCAAGCAATATTGCTTCAGAAGTTCATATAAAAAAACTCTTGTACTCATAACACCAATCTTGGGTGGTATTAATGTTCTTCCGCATTTCATTTTAAAAGACTTAGTGTTTGGGATATTTTGCTTGTTATTTACTTTTCTACTTTTTACATTGAATTGAACTAATATTAAATTGGACTACCTATTGGTTGGAAACATCATTGTCATCACGACTTGTATTTTTGTATCAAGATAATATTAGATAGGCTCACAAGAAAAGGTTGAGAATTATCAAGCCTCGATATTTTTTGTGAGTTAACTACAATAAAACTTTTGAGTTCATATTAACAAAGAGTACTAATATTTTTACCAATAATAGTTCGATTTAATGTTGACATAGACTTCATGGACATATATATTATAATTAAGTGATTGTGCGCATTCTGACATTTACACATTATGATTTGACAATTTCATTACTTGTGGCAAAAATTTAAACTATTAAAGACTATTGTTTCACACCATTTTTAAGATTTGTCTAGATAACAAAAAATTGATACATAAATTATGCGAGCAAGATTGAGAATAGGAGTTATTGAGAAGAGATTTTGTATAATTCCTTCAATCAAATCCTTCCACGATATCTGAGTCATTTTTGAAATTTCTCCATTGCCACTTTTTTGTTGAGACACCATAATCTCTCATGTAACACTCAATTCTAGTCTAAATATGACCTCTACCCTTCCCTACCATAATCTCTCATGTAACACTAATAGATTCCATGTTTTTACATATTAGTTATACAACAAAATTAAGTATTAATTAGACGTTTTGACTTTCTTACGATATTAAGTATTTCACTAATTATATTTTATGTTTTGACAACAATGTGTCCCATATCGTTATTGAATAGTTTTTTTTATATGAACTTTTGAAGCAATATTGCTTGTCGTGCTCAGTAACATGGGCTTGTAACAACATGTCAAATACTTACCTCAAGGAAACTTAAACCAATTTGGAGAAACTCAAGTGTAGTTGCGATGCTTAAAAGAAGCTTTTTCAAAGTTGATTTTTCGTCCTGATTTGGATTTGGATGCAATCATGTACTTTGTATATTACAAGTTGTAACATTCTCAATCCTTTGCAGTTCATAAAGAGATTTAGATTGAGATAGGGACAACCATGAACAATTAAGTTTTCCAATTGTGATGAGACAATAATGTTCAGGTATTGAGTGGCACGACAGTCCACAAAGGCTAAATTAACAACAAGGGGGCAATCGATAACATAAAATTCAGTGGTTGGTACAAATCTTACCCTTTGCTGGCGAAGGTTTATTAGACGCTGGAGAGACAAAGGGCTTTGGTGGTTTGAAAAAATACTTGTAGAGTTCGAAATGTGTTAGGGTTGGCCAATTAAGTACACATGACGGTTCTTTTTAAGTTTCATTATCTGGCATGTAAACGCGTAACTTCTGGACACCTTTTCTAGTGACATAAACCAACAATCTGTCAGTATGTGCATATGAAGACGTACGTACTGATTCTACAAGACGAAACTTCTCAATATCTCCAAGATTTTATAACAGAATTGTATTTACTCTTTCTCTGAAAATTTGTTGAATTGTGCAATATCCAAAAGGCCCTTCTCAGCCACAGATTTGGAAGCCTGGCCCAAATGTATCTCAAGTTTTTGGACAAAATACTGGTTTTTGTTGCGTCTTCAACATGAAGAAGCTGTACGATAGGATTCATAACAATTCCTGGTAGTTGACTGATCCTTTCTTCTCTTTCTCCTCCACCAACTACTCTGTTAGCATCTGCGAGGAGAAATTCAATAATTTTATGGCATGTTTGGTTAAATGTATGGAAAAAATAATCACAGTACTAGAGAGTACATTTATTACAAAAATTTAGTTATACATGGATAACCTGTTTAACATGACAATAATTTTCTAAATGCATTCGAGTTTTTCATATATCGCCAAATAAAATAAAATTTCATTGCATCCACCACAGGAGAACACATCTATATACAATAATGCCAAGACTTTTATGAAAAATCAAGTCACATAAATATTGTCTCAAACATGTACTTTTCTTTAAAAACTAACAGATTAGTTTTCCTGAATCAATTAAAATACAACATAAAAGAGATACAAAGGCATCAAATAGTATAGATATTAATTTACCATCATGGGTCTCGATAAAAAGAAAGGTGTAATTTTCATTAGAAACTAAACCTTAATGCAATCAAAAGAACATCATTACCGGAAATTATTTCATGTTGGTGTCACCACTTGCCTAAATTGACTTCCATTAGTTGCAACTTTGTCCCAAAGTATTCAATTTTTCCAAGACTTTATGTTGTTCATCATTTATGAATTTAATTTCTCGCTTGATGTTCGTAGCACAAAAATGAAAACCCTACTATTTTAATTTGAAACAAATTTGTTGACGTATATCACTCAATTGTTATTGAGAATCATGCTGATAAAGTATTATAAATCAAGAACATCCTATTTATAGGATGATAAATCACCCAAAATTACAAAAGTTAAGGTATATATATATATATATATATATATATATATATATATATATATATATATATATAATATATGTCAACATTCAATGAATAGACATTCACCATAATGCATTGGATTCTATAACACCAAATACATTTTCACCTATTAATTTTCTTTTATTTAATTTTCAGATATCCTTTCACTCTAACTTTTTCTTTTTCTCTCAAATATCATCAAATTCATGCCCTCACAAAAGAGGAAGAAGAGAGAGTGACATATACCTGGAGTCATGCTTATTCTTGATGTGTGCAAAAGTTGTTTATATCCTTTTATTGAATTTGATATGTCTCTCTCTTTCCTTTTCTTCACATACAGAAAGAATAAGATGAACTAATGTAGAGTGGATTTGTTTGATATTTTTGGTCCAACAATATATAATATTAAGCTAAACATATACAAGATGGTGTGCACTTTCTCATGGCCAAAATTATCATTTATCTTTTTTCTGATCATCTTTTAATTTTTTTCCCTAGTATGACGTCTAGAAAATTTGTTAAACTTTTATTTTAAATATTCCTTATTTATTCCATTATACAAGGTGATATGACATTGCTAATTTTTTTTTCATTTTCTTGACTTCTTTCCTTATATGATAACTAGAAAATCTGTTTAAAACTTTTAAAACACCTTATTATCAAGAATATCAATTTATTTTCTTATTAAGAGTATCATTTACTCAAATCCTTATTAAGAATTTTATTTATTTCCTTTACACCCACGATATTTCTCCACTCTCGATGAGTATCAAACCATCATTGTTATTTAATATTTTCTTAGTTTTAAATTTCTTTTCCTTATATAATGTCTAGAAAATTTGTCAAAAAATTTGAATATACCATATTTATTTTATTCTTTACTATTTAATATCGTTTATTTCCTTATTAAGAGAATTAATTATTCATTTTCTTAATAAAAGTATCATTTCTTTCCCTTACGCCCACGTCCTTTCGCCACTCCTAATGAGTATCAATATTTAGAGTATGTTTGAAATTGTAGAGGAACCTCATTCTCTTGTAATATCCCATTTCTTGTGATTTGGCTTTTAATTATGAAATGATCATTTTGCCCTTTCATGTACTGTTTCATGCTTAGTTTGTATTTCAGCAATGATTGATGTGGTTCCCGATTCAATCAAGTGTATTTTTGGTGATTTGACCCCTCTTGAGTTGATAATTCACGATAGGTTTGACCTCGGTCAACATTTTGAGTTACGAGTGTTAGATGGGTATTTCTTTAGTTACATCGCATCAAAAATGTCGAGTTTGAGTTAGTAGGGTTGTCACGACCCGAGCCAACATCTTGGGCTTGGTGTCACGACCCAAATTCACAAGTCGTGATGATACTTATGTTTCCAACCAATAGGTAAGCCAACCCAATATATATTACCAATTCAGACTAACTAATAAGTTAAAAGGTAATCAAAAAGTAAAATTCTCCAATACTAAGTTCTTTATAAATACGAAATGTGGAAGCTTAATATACCACCCAAGAATTGGTGTCATTAGTACAAGAGCTTCTAAATATGATGCAAGCCTGAAATTAATAACAAAACTAAATATAAGAGATTTCACGTTTGAATACTAAAACAACAGATATATAAAAAGCACAGGGTGGTGTGGGCCACGGAATAACCAAGCAACTCACGACAACTCCAAGATACTCCAAGCACAGACTCAAAATGCTCCAGGAGATGTGCTCGTACTAGGAATTGAATTTGCACCACAAAGAGTACAACAAGTGTAGTATGAGTACGAAACCACGTGTACCTAGTATATCTCATAGACTGACAACCAAGATGTAGTGATGAGAGTTTATATAAGAAAAAACCAGTTCTTTACTTATACAAGTCTATATTACACTTACCAATCAAGTTTCATCAATAAGAATCGAACTTCACCTAATGTATAACAATCAATAAAGCACATAATCAACAAGAATAAACAATATAATGATATACAATGCAATGTGACACCATGAAATGTTATTCCTCAGATGCCAAGTAGTCTCTCAATCATATATTCATGATACTTCTCGAAATTACATCGAGAGTTCATGAACCATGGGGGACTCGCGAGGTCACGTGTCAGTGCGAACGATCTCTACGCACTATCATATAATAAAATAAATTCTGACGGACGGTCTCCACGTGCCAAAATTATAATCTTAACATCTCACCATCCTCATTGACGATCTCCACGTGCCCAACTTATACTCAACCTCATGTCAATGCATGTGCAGAATATGATTTCACATAAAGGGGATGATAGTGCATGTCAATCAATCAAATATCAACATAATACAAAACTACCTCAACTATAAGATTTTAAATAAGAACACAATCACACATAATAAAGCAGTCATATATCAGCTAATGCCCATATGCTTTGGCATTCTCGGATTACAATCGGCATACTATAGTAATAAATTTTCCCTTTCCCATAGGACTCGTACAATGCCCGTCAAACAATTGGTATGAGACCCCCATCTTTGGCCCTAACTATAACACCCCGCAGCCAAAACAGACCAAAATTAGTTTTTCAGAAAAATCTGCAGGTGCTACCAACGGTGGCATCGACGGACCGTAGCCTGAACCATGGTCCATCTTGCACAACCGTCTATGGGATCAGAAACTCCCAAAAATTTCAGCCTAGAAAAATTGGTTATGTCTTGGACGATGGACGGACTTACGGTCCGTAGGTCAAACGACAGTCCGTAGTCTGTGACCGTCGATGAAGACTCCCTTCAACCATTCTTTGACAAGAGCTATGGATGACCAACATGGTTCGTAGGTCGACCTATGGTCCGTAGGTGGAAAATTTGCAGCATGTTAAAGGGAAATGCAATTGGGTCAACTTCAAAATGATCATGACTCTTAGAACAAAATGCATTAGGTCTCCCATGACCTACCCACAGATAGATAATTGAATTATCTTTCCATATCCACCGACCTTTCTAAAATAAAACCTCCGAGTAAAATGTTATGCCCATTTTAGTAAAAGCCTGTCGAACAGGTCCCTCACGACGGACCCAACAACGGGGGTCGGGCGCACGACGAACCGTCTGTCCTGGCCGTCGTGAGTCCCGACAACAACCTTCCCAGAGGTCTTTTTGACCTTTCCCACTCCGTTTAAACCCTAAGTTATGTTGTTTTGACCCGAAATCATCAGATTTTAGTCATTTTAATCCTAGAAACAAAATTAAAACATATCCAAGTCAAATCATTATATAAAAACTTTGAAAATTAGAAGCAAGAGAGGAGAAAAAAGCTCAAGAACCCTAGTTCAAAAACACCACAAGCTCTAGCAGTTCTAGCCCCTAAACATAAGTATTTTTTTCGTGGATTTCATCACCAGGTATGTGGGATTTTACTAGTGGGTTCCTTTTACCCATTGGGTCCTTAGTTTCAGTAAGTTCTTGATTCTCTTATCATGATTAAACCTTGGGTTTCTAGAACTTTGTTATAACTTCATGAATTTATTGAATATATGTTCCAAATCAGATTATCATGTTATAACTCCGATTATCTCATGAATTTCAGAAACCTAACTTTGTATTTCTTTATTTCTTGAATTAGACATGCTAGGTCATATATTTCAGACACTTCAGATATACATGCCTCAGTTATAAATGCATAATTACCAGATTAATTGTAGCATACTCAGTTTGCATGTTCAGTTTCGAGTTATCTAATATTTACATAAATTCAGATATAATCAGTTAATTACAGAATTTATTAGGAGTAGCATAATACCGAGTTGGACTAGGGATAAGTGTAGATAGTCCCAGAACTACTAGCCAATTAGGTTGTAAGTCCCCTCTGTGGGCAATTAGTTTAGTGATCATGCCAGCATGCCTTTATATCTTTGGCAGGGTATATTGGGTTCTCTTCATGGGGCGTATACATCGGATTCCACATTTAGCTCATGTGATTTTATTATCGGTTATTAGTAGCTTCAACAGTTCAGTTAGACTCTCTGCATTGACATTTATCAGTATATTCAGCATTCAGTTTCAGCATGTTATAAATTGGTCATTGCATCCAATTAGCTCAGAAATCAGCACATCACGTTCAGATTATTACACTTTTTTTTGTGCTTGTTCATTTATGTTTTATTCAAGCTTCAATCTATCCTACATTGTCCATACCTTCAAGTACTGACGCATATGTGCGCTACATCTTCTCGTGATGTAGGTTCAGGTTCTCAGCATCCAGATCAAGCATAGGTCGATTTCCCAATCTCTAGTTTAGCAGATTCAGTGGTGAGTCCTCATTCTACGAGGACAACAGTCATGAGTTTCATTTCAGTCTTTAGTCATCTAGTTTCAGTTTTTGCTAGATTTAGCTGGGGCTTGTCCCAGTATTTCTAGTCTTGTTTACAGGCTATTTCATACATAGTTAGATTCAGCTTAGTATTGAGTTAATATTTCTTTTGTTGAACTCATTGTTTTCAAATATCTCAGTTATAGAATATGGTATTCCCCATCATTTCATTTTAAGTATGATTTAGCTTATGCAACAGTTTATTATCTTTAGTATGCTCATGATCATGCCACCTGGGTTACCTTTGGATCATTTGTGGTCTTAGGTTCTGTGTCTGCGTCTCGGGGGTAGCTCGGGGCGTGATTTTGGTATCAGGGCACTAGGTTCAAGAGTCCTAAGATGTCTGAAAAATTTGCACTAAGTAGAGTCATTTTCATGTGTGTGAAGTGCACCACATCTAATGTTAGGGAGGCTGTGAACTGTTTTAGGAAAACTTGACTTTCTTGTTACCCTTATTGTGCGTTAGGTATGATCTTATTCCAATCAAACTTGACATTCTACGTTTCATATCATGTCTTCTCATAGAGCTTAGGCATGAAATTATAATACACGCAATGCTAACACAATTTCTCTAATACGAGATAAGGAAGTTCAAATGCAGGGTTTCAGAATGCCAATTCCGCTTTTGGCTCTAAGTTTTAACAAAAAGAACAATCAGAAGGTTTGAGTTCCTACTAATAGAAATGATCGATTAGTGGCATCCAGAGTTTGTAATTTTGTTAGGATGAATCCGCCTAGGTTTTCAAGGTCACAAGTTGGTAAGGACCCACAGAAGTTCATTGACGAGGTCAAGAAAATATTTGATGTGATGTCAATAACTCGTAGTTATATGTGAGATTGGCATCCTACCAACTCAAGGATGTGACTCACCTATGGTTTACTCATACAACGGACATGACTTTGTATTTTGTAACTCAGTATAGCAGTCCAATTTATTTATAGTCTAGAAACTCTCTCAAAACCTTTTTTAGTCTCAACTCAGTCAATAACCCATTTATAGCTAGATGGGTATACATAAATTGCCTTGTCACTGTCTCTCAGAAAGACACCTCAGCAGATCTAGTAGAGTTATAAATGGTAAAATTCGATGTTATTCTAGGCCTAGATTGGTCACACTCATGATATGCCTCAGTTGATTGTAGAACTAGGATTGTTCGTTATCAGTTCCAGACGAACCAATCTTAAAATGAAAGGGTAGTAGCCTAGCACCTATGGGTCGATTTATTTCTTACCTTATGGCCAGAAAGATGATATCTAAGGGTTATAACTATCATCTAGTTCGGGTAAAGGATTCTAGTTTTCAAACCCCATCTCTTGAGTCAGTTCCAGCAGTCTGTGAATTTCAGAAGTGTTTCCAGAAGATCTTCCTAGAGTCCATCCCAAAATGGAAATCGACTTTGGAATTGATCTCCTTCCAGATACCCAACCTATTTCTATTCCTTCTTATAGAATGGCTCTAGGAGAGCTTAAGGAATTGAAAGAGCAGCTGAAAGACCTTCTAGATAAGGGTTTCATCAGACCTATTATTTCACCTTGGGGTGCACCAGTATTGTTCGTAAAGAAGAAAGATTGTTCTTTCAGAATGTGCATTGACTATAGACAGTTGAACAAGGTCAAAATCAAGAATAAGTATCCCATCCCCGGATTGATTACTTTTTTGACCAACTAAAGGGTGCTAGTCATTTTTCAAAGATAGACCTCAGATTGAGTTATCATCAACTCAGAGTAAAGATAGTGACATTCCGAAAATAGCCTTCAGAACTCAGTATGGTCATGATGAATTTGTAGTTATGTCATTTGGACTAACCAATGCTCCTGCGGATTTCATGGATTTGATGAACAAAGTGTTCAAACAGTACTTAGACTTTTTCGTTATCGTCTTTATTGATGATATCCTCATTTACTCTAGGAGTGAGGAAGAACATGCAAGTCATTTGAGAGTTGTTCTGTAGACTCTCAAAGATCGCCAATTATTCTCTAAGTTTAGTAAATGTGGGTTTTGATTGCAACCTATTGCTTTCCTTGGTCACATTGTATCTAGCGAAAGGATCCGCATAGATTCACAAAAGATAGAAGCAGTGAAATAATGGCCCAGACCTACCTCTACTACAAATATCAGAAGTTTCTTAGGTCTAGCACGTTATTACAGAAGTTTCGTGGAAGTATTTTTATCCATAGCCTTACCATTGACTACGTTGACTCAGAAGATGGTCAAATTCCAATAGTCAGATGATTATGAGAAAATCTTCGCAGAATTGAAAACTAGATTGACTACAGATCCTGTCTTAACTCTACCAGAGGGTTTAAATGGTTATGTGATCTATTGCGATGCATCTAAAGTTGGACTTCGTTGTATGTTGATGCAAAGAGATAAGGTTATATTTTATGCCTCTAGAAAGCTTAAGGTGCATGAGAAGAACTATCCAACTCATTACCTCGAGCTTGCAGCAATGGTGTTTGCACTCAAGATATGGAGAAACTACTTGTATGGTGTTCATGTAGATGTGTTCACCGATCATAAGAGCCTTCAGTATGTGTTCACCCAAAAAGAGTTGAATCTTCTCCAAAAGAGATCGCTTGAGTTCTTTAAGGATTATGATATAAGTATGCATTATCATCCTGGAAAGGCGAATGTAGTGGCCAATGCTCTGAGTAGATTATATATGGGTAGTGTAGCCCATGTTGAGGAAAAAAGAAAGGAGCTAGTGAAGGATGTTCACAGGCTTGCTTGCTTGGGATTTCTCCTTATGAGCATATCAGACAGCGGTGTAACAGTTCAGAATGGGGCAGAATCATCTTTGGTAGTGGAGGTTAAGGAAAAGCAAGACAGTGATCCAATCTTGCTTGAACTAAAGGGTGTAGTCAACAATCAGAGAGTGGAGGTTTTCTCCCAAGGGGGAGATGGTGTACTTCGCTACCAAGGTTGATTGTGTGTTCCTAATGTGGGAGAGTTGAGGAAGCATATTCTTGCAGAAGCTCATAACTCCAAGTATTCTATTCATCCATGTGCCACTAAGATGTATCGTGATATGCGGGAAGTCTATTCGTGGAATGGCATGAAGAGGGATATAGCAGACTTTGTGAGTAAGTGCCCCAATTTCCAGCAAGTCAATGGTAGAACATCAGAAATCACTAGGTATGGGCATTTAACATCGATATTCCAGCAAGTCAAGGTAGAACATCGATATTCCTACTTGGAAGTGGGATGTGATCAATATGGATTTCATCACACGTTTAACTCCTACTCGCAGACAACATGACTATATTTGGGTAATAGTTGATAGGATGACTAAGTCTTCTCATTTTTTGGTGGTTAAGACTACATATTCGGCAGAGGACTATGCCAAGCTTTACCTTACTGAAATTGTGAGATTGCATGGGGTTCCGTTGTCTATCATCTCGGATAAAGGTCCTAAGTGTACCTCTCATTTATGGAAGTCATTTCAAAAAGGTCTTGGTACTCAAGTTAACCTTATTACAAAATTTCATCCATAGACCGATGGGAAGACAGAGCGCACCATTTTGACCTTAGAGGATATGTTGAGAGATTGTGTGATCGATTTCAAAAGTGGTTGGATGATCACCTTCCTGTTATTGAATTTGCCTAAAATAATAGCTACCATTCCAGCATTTAGATGACCCTTATGAGGCTTTATATGGGCGTAGATGTAGATCTCATGTTGGTTGGTTTGAAGTAGGTGAAACAGCTTTGATAGAGCCAGATTCAGTCCTCTATGCTATGGAGAAAGTGTAACTCATTAGAGATAGACTTAAGACAGCCCAAAGTCATCACAAATCTTATGCAAATGTAAGAAGAACAGAACTAGAGTTCCAAGTTGATGATTGAGTTTTTCTGAAAGTCTCACCTATGAAAGGGGTGATGATATTTGGAAATAAAGATAAGCTCAGTCCTACATATGTAGGCCCTTACAAGATCTTGAAAAGAATTGGCAAGGTGGCAAATGAGTTAGAGGTTCCAGCAAAATTAGCAGCAGTGCATCCGGTCTTCCACATCTCACTCTTGAAGAAGTACGTGGGTGACCCAGCCTCTATAGTGCCATTAGAGAGTGTGGCGGTGAAAGATAGTTTTTCTTATGAGGATGTACCAGTTGAGATTCTTGACCGTCAGGTTAGAAGGTTGAGAAACAAAGAAGTCGCTTCAGTCAAGGTTTTGTGGAGGAGTCAGTCCGTAGAGGGAGCTACGTGGGAAGAAGAAGCAGCCATGAAAGACAAGTATCCTTACCTTTTTTCTTTTGATTCCAGTCTAGCTTGAGGTAATAGTTCCTCTTCAGTTTTACAGTCTTTCATGCGTAAATTCAGTTTTAGAATCATGTTCCCTCAGTTTGTACTTTCATTTTAGCGTAATTGCATGTACTCAGAACTCAATTTAGTCAGAACTCAGTTCTCAGTGTTTAGTAGTGAGGTTTGCATCTCTCTCCCTCTATTTCAGCTAGTTTAGTCTTCATTCGAGGACGAATGATCCCAAGGGAGATATAATGTAACACCCCGTAGCCAAATCAGACCAAAAATTAGTTTTTCAGAAAAATCTGCAGGTGCTACAAATGGTGGCATCGACGGACTGTAGCCTGAACCATGGTCCGTTCTGCACAACCGTCGATAGGATAAGAAACTCCCAAAAATTTCAGCCTAGACGAATTGGTTTAGTCTGGGACGATGGACGGACTTACGGTTCGTAGGTCAAACGATGGTCCGTAGTCCGTGACCGTCGATCAAGAATCAACGATGGGGCATCAGGCGCACGACGGGCCATCAGTCCTGGCCGTCGTGAGGCCCAACAGCAACCTTCCCAGGGGTCTTTTTGACTTTTCTCACTCCGTTAAACCGTAAGTTACATCGTTTTAACCATAAATAATAATATTTTAGTCATTTTAATCCTAGAAACATAATTAAAACATATCCATGTCAAATCATTAAATCAAAACATAGAAAATTAGAAGCAATAGAGGATAAGAAATCTCAAGAAACCTAGTTCAAGAACACCACAAGCTCCAGCAATTCCAGCACCGAATTAAGTATTTTTCCATTGATTTCATCACCAGGTATGTGGGATTTCACTAGTGGGTTCCTTTCACCCATTAGGTCCTTAGTTTCAGTCAGTTCTTGATTCTCTTATCATCATTAAACCTAGGTTTTCTAGAACTTTGATATAACTTCATGAATTTATTAAATATATGTTCCAAATCAGATTATCATGTTATTACTCCAATTATCGCATGAATTTCAGAACCCTAACTTTGTATTTCTTTAGTTCTTGAATTACACATGCTAGGTCATATATTTCAGACACTTCAGATATAAATGCCTAAGTTATAAATGCATAATTACCAGATTAATTGTTGCATTCTCACTTTGCATGTTCAGTTCAGAGTTATCCAGTATCTACATAAATTTAGATATAATCAATTAATTTAAAAAATTTATTGGGAGTACCATAATACCGAGTTGGACTAGGGTTTAGCGTACCGAATTGTCCCAAAACTACTAGCCAAGTAGGTTGTAAGTCCCCTCTGTGGGAAATCAGTTTAGTGATCACTCCACCATGCCTTTATATGTTTGGCAGGGTATATTGGGTCCTCTCGATGGGGTGTATACATCGACTCCATATTTAGCTCATGTGGTTTTATTATTGAATATTAGTAGCTCCCAAAGCTCGGTCATACTCTATGCATTGACCATTTATCAGTATATTCAGTATTCACTTTCAGCATGTTATAAATTTGTCATTTAATTTTTTTGGAAAGAGTCAAAATAGTCCTAGTTCTCAAATAAGCTATCGGGTCGTTACATGTGGCCGACACTACAGAACCATTGTTGGTCCCCAAGCGAACCCTCGTCCTGGTTGGCTACAAGCGAAAGACTAACTCAAGCATACAAAAGCTTAAAATTAAAGTTAATTCAATAAACTCAAATACTCAACCTTTTTAAAAGTATGTACGATATTCAAAATAAAAGTAAATACAAAAACTCCTCAACTTTGTCTACTTGTAAAACCTCTACTATTACAGAAGGATATCGAGAAAAGACCTACGACATCAACATCTCAAAACTACCAACGGTAAGATAAAGGTGAAGTCCTTACAAAATCTGATTGGAATATCACATGACATCAACGAAGCACCTCTTGATGATCCTAAATACATGTATCATGATGCAAGCCAAACGACTTAGTAAATGGAATGTACTATCATGTAAGGGGAATTCTAAAGCATAAATATAATCTTAAACTGATGGAAAAGAATCATACTTACCTCTTCTTAACTCAAAGAAACAAAGTTCAACTCAATAATAAGAGACTCAACTCTAGATACTTAACTCAAGATAATGCAACAATAAATGATGTAATGTATGGAAAACTTTGTACCAGAAGATAACAACTCAATGTATTGAAGAATACAATAAAAAGTCAATTTTTATATAAAATTATAATATAAATATGTGGGAGATTCTCTAATCGACAACCATCATTATGAGTTATGTGATGATACATTGTCTCGCCCATGCTGCCAGAACTATCCTATACTTTGTCGGGGATATAGAACCTACCACTAAGTGGATCATAGTAATATTTTAAAAATCATTAAGAAATAATCTAAAAATCATGAACCTTTGTACCCGCGTTGGCTATATGATTTATGGAGACTTGAGTTATCTAAACTCGTCCCCATATCGGTGCTCAATAGTACTCTCAAATGTAACTAGCTCATATGTTTTAAAACGTAACTCTTTCTCTGGTTTGAGATTATTACTCAAAATCTCTCTTAAAAGAGATGGTACTAAAACTTCTCATGAAAACTCTATTGAAAATCGGTGTTTCCACTCATCTTAAA
This sequence comes from Solanum peruvianum, assembly GCA_027705065.1. Lineage (NCBI taxonomy): Eukaryota > Viridiplantae > Streptophyta > Magnoliopsida > Solanales > Solanaceae > Solanum > Solanum peruvianum. The sequence goes on from JAKWJD010001755.1 coordinate 68,492,461, forward strand.
TGTGAAACCGTTTACTCTTGAGAATGCCTTAGTTCCTATATATTATTTTCAAGAAAATGAACTCAACTCTACTCTTCCTCAAAGTAATATGTTGAAGTCTTAAATCAAGTTTTAAAACAATTTGTAAAAAGACATCTTAAAATAAGATTCATACCTAATTATAGACGTGAACAACTCAATTCAAGGTTTTTAATAACCATGCATAAAACTCAAATACTTGGAACTTAATAACTCTAGAACACAAGAAGTCAACAATACTACTCGATCTTAAGAATGCTCGACCAGAGGGTTAATTCGGAATTATGTGCATGAACTACTGAATTTAAGTACTCAATGATACCTCTCGTCTAAAAATTGCTCGACTCATAGGTTTCATGTGGAATTATGAGCATGAAATACTCAAGTCAGTACCTTAATGGGTAACATGTAGCAGCCCCATAATTAGGAATATAATCCCAAAATTATTAGGAACAGAATACTCAAGACTTAGAACTTAAAAATACTACTCCTCTAAAAGATACTCAACTGATGGAGTTCATGCGGAATTTATGGGCATGAAAGACTCGACACAAGGGTCTAAATAACAATATGGAAATCATGTATATGACTCTTCTCATTCTCATACTCACTTCCTTAAGACTCACTCAAGATTTATAACTTAAAATAGAGTTCATGCTGAATTGTAGGCATGAACAAATCAACTCAAGGATATCAATAAAAATAGAAAAAATTAACAATTAGAAATAGAATTTTTAAAAGAAACATGAACTCAAATAAACTTATCTCAAGAATAGTCAAATCAAGGGGTAAAATCTTAGAGTTCTCTTTTACCGATTTCAAATATGTGGAACGTGAGGACACCATAGTCAAAAACTATGAAAGCCTTACATACTTGGAAAAACAATTCTCAAAAGAATATATAAGAACTTGATTATAAGCCTTGAAACCCTAGCTTGAAGGAGAAAAATCAATAAACCCTTTCTTAAGATTATTGAATTAGTTTCTTAAAATCTCTATGGGCAAGATTTATGATTTTCATTAGTAATTCATAATTGTATGGAGGAATTTTATTTGTAAAGAATGGAATTCTTGGAGAAAAACTTACCTTGAGAAAAAATGGAAGAATCTTCAAAAAAAATTGAAATAATCTTGAATGGAGATTTCTACTTTGATTTTTTCTTAGGATTTTCCCCTAGGGTTTGAGAGAGGAGAATGGTGGATTAAAATATGATTTTTTTGAGCCTTTCATTATCAAGAAATATGTTAAGGATTTTTTTGGAGGTAAAAGTATGAAAATGACTCTTTTTAATATTTTCACTTCGGTTAATTTGTGACACCACTGTATCAAGTTACTAAATGGTCACAACATTTTACTCAGAAATTGGATTGACGTGAAATTGGTGGTATTAAAAAGTAGGTTCACATACCTTTAATTTAATGGGTTCTGTGCCATGTGACTATTTATATTCTAAGAGATATGGTCGTTTTAAGTTGACCCATGTACAATCCTACATCAAAACTTAATCGATCAGAAAACTTTAAAAACAGTTATCAAGAACTTATCAAGAAATTAAATTGCAATACTTTTGGATAGATTCACAAAAAAAACTCATGATTGGCGTATGGATGAAAATATCAACACTTTAGAAGCTTAATAACTCTTAGAGATCAGACTCTTTGCAAAATCTACAGCGAAATCTGCAACGAAACCTTAAGAACTTGATAAAACCTTGACTTTTCTCCTCTTTTCTCTTCTTGAACTCTTATGTAAGACCATAGCGTAAATTATGATTTTGTAAACGGAACCAAATTATCTTAGACCCATATTTAATTACCAAAAATGAATTAAATTTTATAGACTAAGGAAAATACAAAAACACCCCTCTTAAATCTGGGTAAGTTTTCTTAAATATACAATCTTGTAAGACCCTGCCTTTTTCTTAACGTATAAAATTTCTCGTATCTTCATGGAATGACCATGAGGGTGGTAATAAATTAAGAATCATGTGTTATGTCATATTTTAAGTTTTCATGGGTTGTATATCAAGTTCAGAAGTTAGGTAAGTGGCAATATGAAAGTTGGCAAAAGTTACTGTAAGTTCCTTTTTAAAGATTTCTTGTAAATTTGATCAAATGTATCGGAAGTTTACTTCCAATCTATAAACATTTATGGAGACTACGACGTATTAAATCTAAGGTATAAGAATCTAGTTTCCAAAGTATTAAACCATTTGTTAAGAATAGAGAGATATTCACAGTTTCACGAGACTACGCAAGCAGGAACGTTCGGTGGGTCCCCCTAGGTCGGTGGAACTTTTGATGTGTCATCTTCTTCGAATTCTCTTCCTTTTTCTTAGTGAAGAACTACAAAATAAAAAAAGCCCACTTCCAGGATAGACAAGTTATAGATTTTCTTGAGCTCGTCAACATGGTATAATTTGTTTTATTGACTTCATAGCATATCATACTTTAATGTTGGTAAAGCAAGTTTTTTTTCCATATATTCAGGTTTTGAGGTGCATTACAAACTTAAAATCAAGGTAAGAACCTTCTTTCATCAATTCTATCTTTAATAGGTTGCAAATAGCAATTTGCGACAGAAATACATATCTTTTATCAGATTATCGTGGTATCCTCGATTCTTGTGTGTTGTATATGGACCTTCCTTGTTGTAGTATCAAGGGGGGGCGTAATTAAAACTTTTTAGGCCACGTGAATTCAGCGAAAAAGGTATATTACAGCTATTCCATACTTACGACATGGTTTCTTAAAGCTTAAGAGCAATGTGATTGGGTTGTTATCCTTGTAGCAATTATTGTTGATTGCTAGCTGCTTGAGTTGATATAATCCTCCCTTGTTTTGATTTTTATTAAGTTAGTAGAGTCCCTATGTTAGACACAACTTAGAGGCTATTTGTATAGGTTACTTATAACTAATTTGATCGCTTTTAGAGATTGGATTATTATTGTTGTCCTCGGGGATATTATGGTTAGCTGCAGGAATGTGATATATTCCTAGAAGGGCTTTGTTCTCCTACGGGGATATAAGGATGCCTAGAAGGTCTATAAGTTTCCTACGAGTCTATATTGATGTCTAGAAGGGCTATGAGTTGCCTACAGGGCTATATTGACGCCTTAGAAGGCTATGTGCTTCCTACAAGGCCATGTAGTTTCCTAAGAGGGATATGAGTTTTCTATAAGCTATGTTGATGTCTAAGAGAGTTGTGTGTTTCCTACAGAACTATATTAATTCCCAAGAGGGATATGTGACTGCGTACATGACTAGGGGTTATCAATAGGGGTATATAGACTGATTTTCACCACCCAGGCTTAAGGGAGCCTGAGTAAGTTGTCTTGTGTTCTTTTTGTACCTGCCGAGCTTATGGGGGCTTGGTTAGGTTGTTGTTTTATTATTTTTGATAAGTTTAGATTTAGTAGAATGTCAGTACACTTATCTTTTTACCCTTGATTTATTTATCGGATATCAGTTGAAGGAAGAATAAAGCTTGAAGAAGAAGACCAATTTCTCTAGGATTTCACTTCAATTTAGTGGATTAATCTTCATTAACATATGGGGTATTCACTCTTGGGATTTCATTTCTCCAAGAGGTCCTGTCAAAGTTGATTTCTAAATTACCCAATTCCATGGGGTTTTCCAATTCGAATGGGTTTTCTTCTAAACTTCAAATTGATGATAAATTGTGATTGCCTATGACTATTTGAGTGTATATTATTGGTAAATTGATGTTAATTGATGCAATTTCATGAAGATCATGTATCTTTCCCCAGATTCCCAAATCTTGGATCTTGCTTATGAATTGATGGGAATTGAAGAATGTATTGCTTGTTAGACTTATTTATCTATTCTAATTCATTCATGGACTGCCTAAGGTAATGTATTGTTGGGATTGGATTTATTTCTTGCAGAATTCATGATGAACACTATTCCCCTAACCCTAGGTTATTAATTGAAGTTAATTTTGATAGTGATGATGCAATTGACCTAGATATTGTGTTAATTACTATTGCATGATGATATTACACCCATGGTTGGGTTGAATTGGATGGTTGATGGTAAACCATGGATGATGGCTTGTGAAGAAGATGTGTTAAGTCTTCTGATTTCAACCATTTACTTCAATTATGATTACTTGTGTTTGGTGATGAAGTTATATTGAAGTATATCTTATGATAAGATTGATTAGGGTTGGTATGATGTTGAATTGAAATATCTTGAACTATGGTTTTTGAGTTCTTGGCTAAGATGTAAATGTTATAAGATGGTGATAACTTATCAATGTGTCTTATAATGATGTGACTATGTAAATGTGCTAACCTCACATATATGAATTTTAATGAAAGAAAAATACTCATGGAATTCTTACTGAGCTATGATGATGATTATATAAGGGATAGACCCTATGACCTAAACCTAAGTAATGATTGTTTATGAAAGACATTCCAAAAGGGAATCTTTCTTAGCACCGAGTGAACTTGCATATAAGGGTTGGCGTCTTCCCAAGAAGGAAAGGTAGGGTTCATCATAGTCCTCACGGGGTGGATAGCCTCATAGTCCAAAAAGGGCATGGAGTGATGTGTCCATGACAGCCCCCAAGCTCCATAAACTATGTTGCCACCATAGGAATACTAGCTAGTGGATCCACCTAGAAAGATATGTTTATGTTGGGTTATACTTTGGCTGGTACACCACCTTCCATCGGTGTAAAGTTTTACAGCACCGAATTCCACACTTAGATCTTGTGGTCTATCTCTGTTAAGGCAAGTTTTTTCCGAAAATAAAATGAAGTAATGGAGTAAACACTAACTAGGGTGACTTAGGAGGTTTGACTTATCTTAGGTAGGGGTGTGGGACTCTACCTATGCCTTGCACTAGTTTGCCTTGAGGGAAGCCTTAGGAGGTTGTTATTATGTTCTTTAATGTATATGTTATGCATTTGTTGATTCTTATATGTTAATGACACTATGTGATATGGGTTCCATCTTATAAACATGTGGTGGTCTCTATTGATAAAGTATGATGATGTTATCTCTAATGATATAGTATGTAAAGTTAGGCATTGCTTATAGTTCAATTTTGAGTTTACTTGGTTGGGTAAGGTTATGAGGCCTTACTTAGCCATTTCACTAGTGGATTTAATGGGGGTGTATGAATGATGGTCTTTCTTAGGTTATGATATTATGAACTCTAATGCATGCTTGTTGATGTTATAACTTGATGATAGAGCTTTCTTGATTGTGTGCTCAATTGTGTTGATATACATGTTGACTTGACAAGACATTGGTATTGTTGGTCTTGTGTTGTATATATTCTTGACATAAGAGTTATGTGTTATTGACTTATATGAGTTCTTTGATATGAATAAGGCTTTCCAAAGTAAATTAGCATGTTTTAAATGAATGTCCTTTTTAGCATGATTTCACTTGTTTTACATGCATATACTCATACTTTGTATAAGTGTGTACTAACCCATCTTTTATTTTTAATACAACTGTAGGATCTGGCCGTTGAGATTATAGAATGCCTTTGAAGACTACTTGGATATTCCCCAAGAGTTTGGTAGGTCCTCACCTTCCGAGGACAATGCCATTATCAAGCTATTGATGTCGTTCTAGTTATAAGACTTCTAATTCTTTCCTTTTCATTTCTAGACTATTGTTGTATAGCCTATATGAGGCTCTTTGTTTTATTGAAGTATGGGTAAGCCCAATTGTTGAATTTGGTTGAGATGGTTAATTATGAGACATATTATAGACTTCTTATGAGATTATGTGTATATACTATGTATGTGAAATAAAAGTAAAAGACTATGTAATATTCTTATACTAAGGGTCTATATATACTCGATAAATATATATTGTGTGTAAGCGAGAGGTCTAAGTAAAACTCAATGTAGAAGTAGACAAAAAATTTTTAGTTCTCCGCATTTGTAACCTATGAATGTAATGATGAATGCTAAGAGGCTAGTCTTAGTCCTCTTCGAGGACGACTACGCCGGTTACGTCTAGGGTGTGCTCCCCGGATGTAACAAACTTGGAATGAGAGCATGAGGTTGAATACCTTTAGGATTAATGTCTCACTAAACCACTTCTATATAGATTCTTATTCATAATTGTTAAGCGTGCCACAATCATGAATGAGATACTATGTGATGCTTAGGAAATTCTCATTTCTTGGTATTCCTAGGTCGTGCCTCTATAGTCCTAACTTTAGGTGTTATTTTCACCTAACCCTCTTATATTGATCATAGGTATGACTACTAGAAGGACAGCCGCAAGAAGGGCTGAGGAAGAAGTTGCTAATGCGGAAGTGCCTCCTTATGACAACCAAGCTCCTCCGCAAGGCAATCAAGTTCCTCCACAAGAGCAAGATCTTTGGGTAACCAAGCTCTGGTCATTCCTCCACCTATGACTGATGGATATATCAGGTCGGCTTTTCTTAGTTTGGCTAAATCTATGACTACTCAATCACATGCGTTGACTACTAAAGTGCAAGCCATGATGGCTCGATCAAATCGAGATGTTGGACATCAAGTGAACCCAAATGCGAGTACAATGGCTACACGTTTGAGGTACTTCACTAGAATGAATCCTCCTATGTTCTTTGGGTCTAAGGTTGATGAAGACCCCCAAGACTTCCTTGATGAGGTCTACAAGATTTTTTATGCTATGGGGGTGAGTACTAGTGAGAAGGTCGAGCTTTCCGCCTATCAAATGAAAGATGTATCCCAAACATGGTTTACACAAAAAGGAAGGATAATAGGGCTCTAAGAGGTGGTACACTGACTTGGGAGATCTTTAGGAGAGCCTTACTTGATAGGTTCTTTTGTAGAGATCAAAGGCAAGCTAAGGTAGAGGAGTTCATCAACCTTCATAAAGGAAGTATGGGTGTTAAAGAATACTCATTGAAGTTCATTAAGCTATCCAAATATGCTTCCTCTTTGGTTTCCAATGCTAGGGATGAAATGAGCCGTTATGTAACGGGCGTGTCCGAAGAGCATGAAGAAGAATGCCGTGCGGCTATGCTTCATGACAAAGGAATTTTACTCTTGCATTCTTGAAAGAATTTGATTCTATGAGTTACAAAACTGTTACTTCACCATTGTACTCTAATGAAAAGCTGAAACTTACAGAAGGCACACCACTATCATATCCTAATCACTATACAAAGCTAGTGTGAAAGCTTAATTTTCTCACCAATACAAGGATGGATATAGCATATAACGTGCAACACCTAAGTCAGTTCATGCAATCACCTAGAGATCCCCATTTGAAGGCAGTCCATCATGTGCTCAGATATCTACAATAGGCCCCGCATTTTCATCTCTAACAACTCTGACCTCACCATCATTTATTATTGTGACTAAGATTTGACCTCTTGTTATGATTCAAGAAAGTCGGTAAGTGGTTATTTGATTCTCATGGGTAATAGCCCCATTAGTTGGAAGTCTAAGAAACAACCCACACTCTCACTGTCTTCAGTAGAAGCAGAGTATAGAGCTGTGAGACAGGTTGTAGGTGAAATGTTATGGCTGGAAAGATTACTTGATGAGCTATCAGCAACGTGTTCCTTACTTATACATGTTTTCTGTGATAGCCAAGCAGCAGTGCACATTGCAAAGATCCAGTTTTTCTGAGAGGACTAAACACATGGAGGTGGATTGTCATTTTGTCTGAAACAAGTTGCAGCAAGGATTGATCATACTCCAATATGTTCCCACAAATTCCAAATAGGCTGATGTTTTCACTAAAGGCTTGCCTGGAGTCAAGCATACTAATTTATTGAGCAAGTTTTCTGTATATAACTCACCTCCAACTTGACGGGGGTTATAAGATTAGTTAGTTTTAGTGTACTATTCATTCACAGAGTTAGTTAACTACTGTTCATTAGTTAGTTAGTTAGAGATCACAAGTCACAATTAGTTGAATAGTTGAGTTTGTTAGAATATTACATTCGTGTGTATATATATATACACTCATACATTGTATACATTACAGTTTAGTTTTTCATATTCTCAATAACATTTTCTCCTCTTTTTTCTCTGATTGCTGGTGAGAGTTCAACCTCCATTAATGGAGGAAGCTTATAGTTTTGCAGCTTGAGCTGCTGTTTTGACACAATAATCTAAGGTGTTTCATAAAAAAAAGAAACACAAAATATGAGATGAGTATTGATCACACAAAAATATTCAATAAAAAATAATTATAAAATCATCATATAAAATAAATATTGTAAAGTCATAATGAAAATAATCATAATTTAAAAGTATTAAATCATGCTAAAATAGGTTTAATAAGTATTAGTTACATTACTAAGTATTTAAGGAAAATTAAAATTAGATTGTATATTTTAATTGTCCATACCGATGTAAAACTAAAGAACAAATTGATTTTCTTTTTGCACTAGTATTAATTTGATTTAGATTTAAGTTTTATTATAATTATCAATGTCTATGAACTATAATCTTTATTGGATCATTCCAAATTATAAGTTTTAAACTTGAAATAATGTATTAAAAGATACTATGAAATGGTATAAGAAATATTTTAATATGATATCAAAAAAATATTTTTTATGTATAAAATAAAATTTTAAAATTACTTATATAATGTCGGGTTGGTTTGGTCTCGGGTTGATTTTTTTAGTTAACACCAAACCAACCCAAATATATGCGGGGGCTTTTTCAATACCAAATCAAGTCAAAGCAAACTACTAGTCGAATTTTTTTTCGAACTTACATATTATTTAAGGGAATTTTTGTCATTAGGTATTAAATTATTATGAGAAATATCCAATAAATTATATATTTAGTAATTGTCACAATCCGAGAGCATCCCCAAGTCGTAATCGATGTCTTCGTCCTCGAAGAGGTCTTAGACAAGCCATTTGTATTCATCATTGCATAATACATAAAATGAAAAAATTTAAAACTTTTCATTTGAAATTAAACTTCACCTTATATATCAAAATAGAATCTATACTTGTCTCACATTTCCATCTAGACATAACAGTAAGAAAATTTGGACTTAGCCCTTACACTAATAACAAGTCTTATAGTACGAAATACAACATAGTCTTTGAATAAGGAAAATGAAACTAGAATTAGAATCAAGCATCTCCACCCTTTGACTTGAGGACTCACCAACTTGGGAAGAGCAATCCAAGTTTCATCAATAAAGGACTAGAATCACCTCAATGACCCGAACCTATACTTTGTGTAGAAAATAGAAGAAATAAGGGTCAGTACAAACCACATGTAATAAGTATGGAAATATATAGAAGTAAAACATTTGAAAACATGCACAAGAGGACATTATGTTTATAAGTACGTTATATTCACTATAAAATCCTAAATACACATCCCAAGAATACACATACAAGTCCATATCCCACAACAAGACATATTCATATTTCAAGAGTAACATTATAATAGAACCATAGTCAACATTTCATATTTAAAGTTCATTTTATCAATACATCACAAGACCTTACTCATAACCTTAATCCAAGTCTAGTAGTGCAATGTGGATGTGAAGCCTCATAACCCCACATAAACAAAGTAAACTGACAAAGAGATCAGAAGCATTGTCTTTTATCTCATACATCACCATAACAAGTATATTAAAAAACATGTATATGAAGTGAGAGCAACATCATGTATATCAAGTGAAACCAATATTATACATATCATATATACATAAAGAACTCACCCTAGAATTCCCTTTAAGGTCCACTTGTGCAATGTATAGGTAAAGCCTCATACCCTTACCTACACTAAGTAATACCTCTTAAGTAGTCCTAGTTAGTGTTCATATTCTTGCTTTACATCATTGATTTTAACATGCAAGAAACTTCTCCATAACAGACATAGATCATAGGAGTTACATGGAATTCTGTGTCATCCTCTCACACCGAAAGGAGGGTGTCCTACTTGGCAAGGTAAGACATATAGATTCATATAGCATCCAGGTGGATCCACTAGCTAAGGTTCCTCTGGGGAACATAGTCAATGAACTAGGAGGTTGTTGATAGAAACCCTCTTTATGCTAATTAGCATTGTAGTCTCCACCTCATGAGAACATCGGGTGAACTTTTCTTCCTCTAGGGAAAGAACACCTCTCATTGTCAAGTTCACTCGGTGCTAAGATAAATTTCATTTTTGAGATATATTTAAGTCTTCCTTAACATTAATTCATAATATAGGTCTTAGGAGTTTAACCCCGTACATAACATGTCCATAACTCATAGGTTTTAAGATGAGAAAACTTTTTCATCACAAACCCAACATTATGTGAGAAATTATTTCACAACTTAGTCATATGATGTACATGAAAATTACCTTTAATCCCTCATAATAGCACACCTATAATCAGCTAACAACCATCATATTCATAGCATGATCATACATTCATAACTTAATCATTTATACTTCAAGTAATCAACATTACTAAAGATAAGCCAATAATAATACAATAGCATGTTCATGACCTTGAAGGTCGTACCAATGACGTCCAACATACCGTTCCAAGACATCATCCCAAACCCAAGATATTTATCCATCAAACCAATTATCATCATCATACAATAGCCAATTACATAAAGACATACTCAATTACATCAACTCTAATCATTAATCAACTTAATTCAAGAGTTAGGGTTAAGATAAAATGATCATTCATTGATCTTTAAGGAATTAGGTCAAAAACCGAACAATACATAATATAAGGTAATTCATGAGGTAATAACACAATTAAAACCAAGATAACAATTGATATATGTTGATCTTCAACTAATTCACCAATTCAAATCCAAGATTTATGAAATTGGGGAAGAACATGGGTCCAAGGAAATTTCAAGTGAACAACAACAATTACCAATTATTATACACCTAAACATGATATTTAAGGAAAATTCTTTTTGAGGTAGAAGACCTCGCGACGCGGAGCTGGAATTTTAAAGATTTGGAGTCATGCGGGCGACATGCCACTCCCAAATTCTGCGCGTCCAAATCTCTTCTTCGTTTTTCATCTCTAATCCCTCAAAACTTCCACGACTCTTTCCCCAAACACTTAGGACTGTAATTACCACTTTTTATGTTATAATTCATTAGGTAAGGCTCTAGCGTATGTCATAGAATTTTAGGGGTGTTATAGTAATTATGTCAAATTATAACAAATTACAATAATAAAAATTTGAAATATATTTGTAAAACCGTATAAAAATTTTATGGTCAAATAAAACACTTCTTAATTCTCACACAAGATGTATTACTTGAGCTAGGTAATGTATATCTTATGTTTTCCCTTTTTTTCTTCAATATAATACCGACTTGTTGTTTCTCCTCCGGGTGAAAGGGTCTTTCTGATGGATGATGTTTTAGATAGCCACTCAGAGTTACCAGATCTTTCAATTTAGAGAGTTAATTGGAAGAACTGCGAAATCTGGATAGCTATCTCCTAAGACACCATCCAACAAAAAGATCCTTTAACCCAAAGGAGTAACAAGTGAGTATTGTGTTGAAGAAAGATGGCAAAGAAAAAAGAAACATTGCCTACATCAAGTGATATGTGAGAAAAAAAGAGACCAGGATGTCGAGAAAGGGAGCTAAAACAACCTACAGAAGAATAAGGTGAAGAGTAAGATAAAGGTGAGCATAAATAGGCAACATAGTAACTAGGGCACAGAAGAAAGTGAGCTCAAATGGGAAGTTGGAGTTAACATTTATAGATAGGTTTTGTGTTAGGAAAGTTGGTTTTGCCCTCATCAATTATAGAAATAAGTATTTGTTTGTTAATGTTGAACTTGGGACAAAATTTTATTATTTTTAGTCTTTAAATAACAAGGATGGATTGACCAAAAATGTATTTAGAAAAAAAAAGAGGAGAAATATTAACTATTTAAATTTTATCTATGCCACATAAATCGGGATTAAGGCAGTACAAATATTCTCAATAATTAAAAACACATTTTCAAAATAATTGCATTTAATATACTATAAATTATAATAACTAAAAACTTATAATAATAACCAAAAAAAATATGGTCAATTTTTTTATTGATATAAAAATTATATCTGTGAGAGAGTAAAGCGAGAGAGAGAAAACAGACAAAACAGAATTGAGCAGGAGAAATTTTGTATAATTATAAATGTATAGAGAGGAGGGTATGTATTTGTATATCCCGTCTCTCTCGCTTTATACAAACACAAATTGTACATTTGTATTTGTATAAAGTAAGAAAGAGACCGGCAAAAGAGAAACCAAAGAGAGGTTGGGCAGGGGGAGAGGAGAGAGACGAGAAATTAACGTCAATAATAAGATATTGGTTTTGGGTTTTGTGGATTACTAAAGAAATGGTGAAATTGAAGTACTTGAGAGTTGAAGGAAGATGAAGATCGAGGAGAAAAGGATGCTTCAATGGAGAAGCGACTTTTGGGGAGGCCAATCAAATAATGAGAGAAAAAATTAAAAGTTTGTGGGACCAATTAAAAAATTCATATAGTTTAATAAAAGTTATATATTAAAAAAATAATTTTAAAAATATTAAATTATATAATGACCTAGACATGTGTATGATTTTATAATTTTTTCCCTTTTTAATTCCTTTGCATGTTGTTAGGTGAGTGAACTCACTCTCTTTGCCACATCATCTTCAAGAGTTGCATTTAATTCACTTTAAAGATGTTAAGGGGTATTTAAATGTCCGTATAGTTTAGGTGTTAAAGTAAGTAATTCAACCAAGTTCGTAAGGGAGGGGGTTATGTGTTTTTCATATTTTTAATAATATTCAAGACTCTCATAATTATTCATGTCCATAACCTTCTTTCTAGACGGACTCGACGCCTATGTCAAATCCACTAAGGTGAATGCACGTGATACATATAGAGCATAGCTTACTAGATATCCACATGGTTTGAGTTAGACTATCAATGGCCTGCACAAAATACAATCTCATAGTGTTACATTAAGTTATAACTTATAACCAATTAGACAAATTAATTTTAGTCAATATTTTTTATAAGAATTTGATTTTCAAATTGTCCAGCCATTGGGATAACATTCCGAAAGGCTCAATCGATCATATTTTAATTTTTTCCCCATTATTTTCCTTTTTGAAAAAATTTAAAAATTAACTGTCACCACATTTTTAATCATCCAATTACATTTTTAAAATATATAATTAGCTATCTCTTCTTCACTTATCTCTTAAATTGCTATAAATTATTAAGGCATAATATATAAATATACCCTTTAACTTGGCTTCGAATCACATTTATGCCCTTCAACTTTGGGTGTGCACAAGTAGACACTTCAACTTGTATAAAGTTGAAAAACTAGACACACATGTCTTATATGTCATTTTTTGTCCTATGTGGTGTCCTACGTGTATTGTGCCATGTAGGAATCACGTGTTTATTTATTTAAAAGTTTGATAGTTAAAGTGTTTGTTTGTGCATAATAAAAGTTGGAGGTCAAAGTTAAAATTTAACGCCAAGTTTAGGGTCCAATATATGTATTATGCCAATTATGAACTTCATAATTTTTTATTTTATTAAATTGAAGTTTCAATATTTACATGGATAAACTTCCTACTAGTTGAAGATGAGCAAAAACAAGTCTAATGTGACGATATTTAAGAAATTAAATGATTATATGATTAATTGTCTACAATGTGATAAAAGACATAAGCATAAATTCACATAGGACTAGTGAGGATGTCATTTTTTGTAATTATGGGCACTTGCTTAGGCATAATTATTTAGTTTCAGATGCAAATCTTTCTTAATATTTGAAATTTGAATTAGTTAACGTAAAATGCAAATTTTAGATTCTCAAGTTTTTAAAAATTAGAGATTTCAGAATTAGTTGCATTGGATATTAGCATTTAATGTATTACAATCTCTTCACATGTGTTGTACATTATGATGTAATACATATTTTTATAAATAATATCAACATTATTAAACTACATAACCCAAAAGCAGTATTAATAAAATGAAGCATACATCAGACATGAAACTATTGGAATTGATAAAGTTTTTATTTTTTGAAATTGAAACAAATGGAATTGATAATTTTTTTCCCTGGAAATTGAAATTTCTACTAGAGATGATAAAGTTTTCAATCAATTATTATTGGGTTGTCAGTGTTTATACCCTCCACATCTTCAGGATCCAATTCAGGTGGAAAATCTTCTCTTAGAATCTGTATTTTTAATTCGATTTTGTCAGGGTTGCACTCTGAGAGTTCAAACACAAGTTCAACCTCCTCTTTTAGATTGTTATCATCCGCAAAAATTTCCCATCCAGTACTAAATTTGTATTTAGTTTTGGCTCCACCATAAAACAAGTTCCACTTCTTTCCACCATAAGTAAGGACTGCAGGGGCTCCAGCAAAAGGAAGCTCTTTGTTCTTTTTCTTGGGTAAGTACTGTCAAACATTCAAAAAAAATTTAGCAAAATAAAAGTCAAGAATCCATAAAAACCCAAAGTGTGCAGATCTAACCTATATATATATATATATATATATATATATATATATATATATATATATATATATATACACATACATACATACATATGAACCTAAACATTAAGCTTGAAACCAAGAACATCTAATCTTTAATGCACCACTCCAAAACTAAAATTCTTTTTGCCCCCACCTTGTATTCTATAACACTCTGGAAAATGATATGTTTAAATAATAGAGGAGTTCCAAGCAAAAGTATCAAGCCTAATCCAAAAGTCAAGGCTTCCCAAAACTTGGAGCTACTGCCTCAAGGCTCCACGGCTACGACCACGGCTCATGGTAGAGACCACGGTCAGTGGAAGGCTTCTTGGAGTTGCGTTGGCATAGAGAAGAGAGCCCCAAGTGTCCTCAACCCTTCCCCGGGGTCGTGTTCCACTCCACGACTCGTGATATGCGATGTGAGACTCCGTTAGTTTTTTTGTAGGAAATGGGAAATTTAGGGGAGCTACAGCCCAAAGCACCACTGGCACCATAACGGGCCGTGGTGAAATTGATGAGGGGAACGGGGGTTCGTTAACTTGACTTAGTTTTTTTTGGAATTTTCAAGCTTGAAGAGGCTATTTCTCAATCCTCACGACAACCACCACGAGTCGAGGTGCTCCATGTGGCTCGTGAACCTGGACTGGTTCTTTAATGAAAGTTAGTTTAGTCTTTTCCTATTAAGTCCAACTAATGTTGGGTGTTTTGGATAGTTTAGGGATAGCATATAAATTGTGGTTTTAAGTATTTTTCATCCATTTACAAGACTCAAACAAAAAAACCCAAAATATTCTCCAAACCCAATTCTCTCAAATATTTCTCTCTACAAATTTCCTCCATTGAAAAAACACCAAAAGCTTCAAGGAAAGGGTTCAAGCTCCAATATTTTCATCTCAATTTCGCGGTAAAGCTTCAAACAAGGTATGAGAACTTTCATTCATGGGATTTCTTTCCCCATGAAGACCTTCCTATACTATTTTTGAAATTGGGAATTTATTCAAAAGTAGGGTTTTGATTCTAACCTAGGGTTCTTCTCAAAAACATTTTATTTATGTTGGTTATCCTATATTATAATGAAATTGACATTTAATTAGGGATTTTATGGCTATGTTTCCCTTGAACCCATGTGTTTTCCCCATCCCCCAACTTTATAAAAATTATGATGGGTTCCTTTATTAATTATGAATATGTGGGATAGTAAGTATGTAGATTTAGTAATTAATATTGTTCATTCCATGCTTATATGTAATTCTAAGTGTTATTTCAATATATGATCTATGACTCTTGAAGGGTAAAATGTAAGTGTTGAATCTTGAATTATGGCCTTGAAGGCAATGCATGAAGGTAATCCTATGTCCAAGATTGTGATATAGGAATGGTTTGATCCACTTGAAAGGTGGAGGTGCTTACTTATATGTATTTATGTATGAAGTTATGTTCCACTTGAATGGTGAAAATCCAACGACTAAGGTGTGATATATGGTATTGTTTAAAGGATAATTTCCTGTACTATTATATATGACTATGTACTAATTGTCTTGGATGATTATATTATGATTCTATGGTAAGGTAGTTCTCACCATATTAAATCCATGATCTATGTATGAGTTGGGTTGAATGAAGCGTAATGTACTCCTTCACATATGAAATTACAATTAACCTTAACTATGTATAATTTTGATAATAATACTTAGCACCAAGCGGATATGGCAAATGAGGTAGAGTTTAACGATCCGAATTTTTTTTTTGAATAAATAAGTATTTAAGGTGATTTGATTATTAATTAAACATCTGATATTTTAAAGGCATAATGGTCCTTTAACGTATTAATTAAAATAAATTATATTGCTATTAATCTAATTTAAATCCTATTTGACTAAGTCTTGAATTTAGTCTCCTAATCCTAATAACACTCTATCTCTCTCTCAAGTTCTCCATATCTCTCTCTCACATTAGTTTCTGCCAAAAACAATTTCAAGAACTTAAAATAAATCAAGAGTTATTCACACTTGAAGAACTCACAAGAATTTTAAGTAAAAGACAAAGTAATCAAAACGTCAAGGCTAAGAGAGGTTCATCGAGTGAGGTGTACGTTGAAGTAAATTGGGAGTGGTTTGGAGGAGTTTCCGGGCAGCAACATCAGTGTTTGAACATCGATTAAGGTATGAGTTCTTCTCTCTTTGTCCCTTTCCCAAGAGACCCCTTAAGGGTCAAGATATTCATTCTGAAAACTAGGGTTGTTCCCCTTTGTATGCCCTTGTCACTAGCTCCCAATGATCTTAGGTTGGTATGTTTGCTGGTAGAGTTTATGGACACTGTGTGTGTGGTGATGATCTCGTTTCGAGTATGTGTTCATGATGATGTGATTATATTTTGTCTTTCGGAAAATATGCATGTATATACAAATGTATTTGTGCAAGATTTTGACCATGACTTTAAGTCTTTCTTTTAGCATGTTAATAGATTAGAGATTACTCGTGTTTTATGTGCAATTAGAGGCTCTTAAAATCTTGATGTTCACATGGTTGAAATGCTAGAAATTCTAGTTAAACAAATGGCAAAATCATACCTTTAACTTGTCTAATGAATCCTAACTAACGACTAAGAAATAGGTGCTCAAATATCCCGTAAAATGCTGCATAAAAATTTGTAACAAAGTTCCAGAATCTGGAAATTTACCGTAGGGTATTTATGGAAATTTTGGATTCCTGAAAATTAAAAAATAAGTAGGTGAGGTCTGCAGGGATCGAACCCAAGACCTCACCCAAGGCCTGCCTTAATAAATGAAAAAAAATAATGCATTAAGGGGGATTCGAACTGGGGTTGGGCCCCCAGCGAAACTCACCAGAACAAAAATGAAGCTGGGGGGAATCGAACCCTTGCCCCTGTCTTGCGCGAGAAAAGGAAAACAAAATGGGGTTGGGGGATATACTCGCGACCCCCATGAAAAGGGGGGGAGGGAATGCGAGGCGTGGGGATCGAACCCACGACCTCAGTGCTGAATGGGGGGCGGAATAACAAGGGAGTAAAGTAGGGTTGTGGGGATTCAATCCCACAACCTCACTGCCACTCCCCTATTAAATAAAATAAATATGGAGGGGTTGTAGGGGTTCGAACCCACCACCTCACAGCCTCCTCCGAAGCGAAATTTAAACAAAAATAAGGGGGCTGTGGGGGTTCGAACCCACAATCTCCCTATGGTAGTGAATTTAATCCAAAAAAGAATCAAAAGGGGTTGTGAGGGCTCGAACCCCCAACCATTCGCTTAATTAATAGTAATATTAATATAGAAAATTTATCCCTTCATGTAAATATTGAGATTTAAATTAGAATTCTAATTAAAATAGAAAATTAATTCTTTCATGTTGAGATTTAATTTAGAATCATAATTAAAATTGAAAATTAATTCTTTCATGTAAATATGGAGATTTAATTTAGAATTCCAGTTAAAATAGAAAATTAATTCTTTCATGTAAATTTTGAGATTTAATTTAGAATTCTAATTAAAAATAGAAAATTAATTCTTTCATGCATATATTGAGATTTAATTAGAATTAGAATTAAAATAGAAAATTAATTCTTTCATGTAAATATGGAGATTTAATTTAAAATTCTAATTAAAATAGAAAATTAATTCTTTCATGTACATATTGAGATTTGATTTAGAATTCTAATTAAAAATAGAAAATTAGTTCTTTCATGCAAATGTTGAGATTTAATTTAGAATTCTAATTAAAATAGAAAATTAATTATTTCATGAAAATGTTGAGATTTAATTTAGAGTTCTAATGTTATGAATATTAGAAAATAAAATCATTAAAAAATATAATTGGTATCCAAGTGATTCAAGATTTGGGTTCCCGTGCCCAAACCTCCGTATTGATACATAAGTCATACGTGAGCAAAATATTCAAGAATAATGCCATCCACTTAGATCAAAAATCAAGATCTTGGCATATATACAAGATACATAAGTCTTGTAATATATAATCTTAGGAAAATAAGAATCACTTAGTGAGCTATGAATGAAGCCCCATGGCTTGTACGTATAGATACATAAGTCAAACATACGTTCAAAAGTAAGCGAACCTTAGATATACGTAATGAAATGATGAATCTTAGGAGGGTTAAGTACGAATGTAAGATACACTAAATAGCCAAGTGCATTGGCATATGATGAGATGAATTATGAAATGAAGAAATGAACATTCACGTAATAAGAGGTAAGTAACTATGAAAAAAAAGGTACCAATAATGAAGAATATGGTGATAATCATGATGTGAGGCTAATGTATATGATGAGAGCAATCTCAAATGAGCCTAAGTAAATGTTACCAATACGTACTCACCAATGAGAGTGTAAGATAATGAAGAGACCAGTCTCTATGAACACTCTAATGAAAATATTGAGTTCAAAACACTTAATAATAATGATGAGATGAGAAATCATCTATTGAGCTATGATGTCCTCATACTAGAAGCCAGCTTCCATGATGTATAAGTTGAATGTAATTGAACTTTATACTGAGCACCGATAGGCTAGCTATGAGCAGTGATGCCTTCTTTCGGGAAGGGTGAAGGTTCACGTAACTCTCATGAGATGAGACCGTCTGGCTTGCCGGGTATGGGTCTCCATACAACTCCTAGTCTTTGAATCTATACTACCAATATAGGGACTTGGCGGGGTTAAATTCCCATATACGCTAGCATGTTATTGAGTCACTTTGGACGGTGATTCCACCTCTTTTAGGCGTGGGGGAGGCACTGGATTTCATGATGCTCACATGATCTATGTCGGTTAAAGTTAAAGTTCCCAATGAATGAATGAGGTTCAGGCTCAAATGAATCATATAAAGAAATGAATGATACCGAAGGTGTTAGGATAGGATAATCAAGAGTGAGCTAGATTCAGGGAATGACATTACGTTATTCTTAATCATTGCACAACAAACCTGATGAAAGTCTTAAACTACATCCTAGGTATAGCTGGTGTTCACACTGGCCTTTGAATGAACTGAGATGAGGTACGTATGAATGAATGAAGCAGACTCTGTGTTTGCTAAAGAAGGCTCCCTAGCTGAGGTCCCATATGTTGAGCCCTCATTTTGGAAAGTCTTAAGGACAAGTCCATGATAACAAGGTCTCGTGGCGCATGAATGAATAATATGAAAGAAACTATGTGTTATATGTTATGTGCTATATGAAGATGTTATGTGTTGTGTGTAGTACGATAATTATAATGATGCATGTCACTCTCATGGCATAACTTTCCCAATCTCAAATTGGCAAGTTCACTGACTTGACTTCCAAAAATCATGTCGTTAGGAAAGATCTATTCTTTCTCATGCATGTCCCTGGTGTGTGCTTGTATATACCCATACTTAGTACAAGTGTGCACTAATTCCATACAAACATCTACTTTTAGGTGCAGGCACAGGTGGACGGTAGAGCTACAGGTTCGTTGTTGCATTTATCCGGACGTCAACATTCATCTGGAGTTTGGTAGGTCCTCACGCTTTCGAGGATGCTACTGTGTTACATTCTAGCGTAGTTTTAGAGTTGAGCTAGTGGAGCATGTTCTACTAGGATTTCTTTCCTGTTTTGGTTCAGACTTTGTATTAGTGCTATTTTGGCCGATATACAATTTATTCTTAATGAATTATTTCTTTCAGTTGCTTATCTCTTAAATGTTAGATGGTTGATGATGAACGATTATGAAATATAAAAAAATGTTTATCAAGTATATTCAAAGAATCAAAAATTTCAAATTTTCCGCTAAAATAAACCTATGTAAAGTAAGAATGGCGTAAGTAGGCTTCTTTGCGACCTCTGAGAGGTCAACGACGCCGGTCTCATCTGGGGTCTAGATTCTAGTCGTGACATAGAGACCTTCACGCTAGTTTAGGACAGGTCTTCTACATGTGATCTAGTTAGATGGAAACTCTCCCGCTAGGTGAATCGGTCGGGTTTCTAAAAGCAATCTTCCTATCCCATAATTATGTGACCGCATAGGTCTTAGCTAGTGCATCCATATTATAGCTATATATGTTTAGTTCCACCTTAGGCAAGTAGAACACCTCCTATCAGTGCGGGGTTATATGTCACCAGATTTCATGTAACTCTTATGGTCTATGCGGTTAAGGCAATTCTCCTTATGTAATAAGATAATGCATATGACCTGAACCATACTTGTGATTTCTTGATAATTCTACTTCGTAGGAGTGAGGGTATGTGACTTCACTTTTTACATTGCACAAGTTGTCTTTGAAAGTGAATATGGGTGGGTCCATGATGCTATGGTATGACATGAAGGTACGATATTCGTTGATTGGGGGGTTGTTACGATATGACTCTCCTTATGTATATGTGATGAACATGGTTATTCACTTGTATATGTAACTCAAGTGATTCTAAATGGCTTCTTAGTATAGTTGGTATATGTGATGCCAACTATGCATTGCACAAGTATGCTTTTATGGTTTCTAAGGTGATGGTCATACTATGTTATGTAAAATCGTAGGAGAATGCTATTATGATTTATCTTATGTCCTTGTGTGCATAAATTGTTTTCCAACTTAATAAATGCATTATTTTCAGTAAAATGTCTTTTTAGCAATATTAAGAATTTTTATACATGTTTCCATACTTAGTACATTTTGCTAACCTATTCTCTTCTACATCTCCTATGAGTGTATGTTCGGGCAGTTCAGGTGCTCTTAGTTCATTCTTGAAGAAAACTGGGGTTGCTACCTCTATGTTTTGGTGAGTCCTTAATTCTAAGTACGGAATGTTATTGTTTCTAGTTCTAGTTAACTTTCCTTATTAAGGACTATATTGTATTTTCTTATGATAAACACTTACTATTAATGTAAGGGGTATTCTTATATTTAGATAGTGTACAAGTCTATCTTCCTATTTTTCATATATGAAGAAAGTTGTACTTCTATGATAAAAGTTTTAAGTTTCCGCATTATTCTTATGCCTTATGTAATGGTGGTTAAGGTCTTGTATGCGACTCCGTTGTAGTCAATTACGTTGTGTCATTCCTAGGGTGTATCCTGGGTCGTGACATATTCAATACCATGGAAATGAGATTTCTACAATTTAAAAAGAAAAAAGAATTCCTTTTTAGAAAATGAAATATCTCTTATTCATAAAAATGAAGTTCTTACTAATAAAGATTATAAAAGGATAGGAAATCATTTCTCCATCCTGTAACGACCCTCAAAATGAAGAAGGGTTATCTATAGCCTCACAAGGGCTTAATGAATTAATAAGGTGTTAAATAATGAATGTTATCATTAGAAGTCAGTTTGTAGATTTTGGAAGTCAAAACGTCAAAGGACGACCAAGACGTTCGAAAACTAGTTTTTAGTGTGTGCTAGCGTGTCCTTGTATGTTGTATATGTTTTTATGTATTGTATGGAGTTTAAAATAAGTGAAGATGACCCTAAAACCTATATGAACATATTTAGGGTCAAAACCCTACGGTTACGACTCCCCAAAGGGGTCCTTGAGGAGGACCAACCTTGGGTCAACAAGATGCCCAAGGCGGTAACAAATTGTGCATAGATGAAACCTGTCCGCATTGCGTACATGGTTCACCAAGGGTAAAATTTTTGTTCCATGTCTCATACTCTTCTTTCCCAAAATTATTTGAAAAATCTTGAGGGAACTGGTCCGCGACGCGGACTTGTTCCCCGGTGATAATTCCAAAAATTTAAGTTATGTTTGACTTGTCTAAAATGGTCCAATTAAAATTTTGTGGGTGTATTATATATGGATTTTATGAAATTATACACCCATACCCTAATAAAAAAAAAAAACCCTCAATTAGAATCCAAAAATTATAAGCTCTCCATTTTCTCACATTCTCTCTAATTAGATCCTCCGTTGAAGGACCTTCAAGTTCTAAGGAAGAAGGCCAAATTCTCCATGTTTTCAAGCGTAACTTCGTGAGATTTATTCAATTAAGGTATAATGATTTCATCCTTGACTTTTCTTCAATTTAACGAGCCAATTTTAAAAGCTTTCTAAAGATGTTTAAAAATATAGAAATTCCTATTTTTAATTCTACGCATGGGTTCTTGCAAGAAAATGTTTATATCAATGTTTTGTGAAGTAATTGATGTTAATTGAATGTTTAAGATCAAAAACTCCATGAACCCATGTATTCCTTGAATTCCTAATTTTGGCTATGAAGTGGATGAATTGATCATTGTTTAATCTTAGTGAATTCATAACCTACCTTATAATGATGATATTCATATTTTATGTTGTTGGATCATTGATATGGATTGGTTGTTGGCTTAGTATTGTGTACATGGCTATTGGTAAGAGCCTTTGCAAAGTGAATTGTTCGAAAAGGCTAAAGAATGGTGATGATGATGATTGTGAGGTGGTGACTTGACCTAATTACTCTATTTAGTATTGAATTGATATTGATATTGTATTGATTGTAATGATCCACTTACGGTGGCAGTGTCTATGTGTTATAATTATTATTAAAATGGCATTGTCGGTATACTATGTGAAGTAATGTGATCAATAGAAGATGTCATGGATTATATGAATATGTTAAGTGAAACATGATATGATATATGTGTGATCTTGTATAATGTGAAGTTATTAAGTGAACTACTCTTGTAATGGCTATATGACCTTGTATGGGATTTAATGTTATTACTCTTCTCCAATTGATAATATATGATGATGAAGGACTAACAAGTGTCCTTATAGAATAATGTTG
Organism: Solanum peruvianum; assembly: GCA_027705065.1. Lineage (NCBI taxonomy): Eukaryota > Viridiplantae > Streptophyta > Magnoliopsida > Solanales > Solanaceae > Solanum > Solanum peruvianum. Next base: position 68,515,735 of record JAKWJD010001755.1, read on the forward strand.
TATCTTGTGTGGTAGACTTTTTGGTCCCTGCAGGGTGCTTGAATGTTATTGAATACGTGATTTGATGATGTTGTGTCTTGATTGGTAGACCTACGTCCCTCTACTTGATATGTGAAAGTTATGTAAATGTGAACTCTTTACGTAGTAGGCTTAGGCAGGTTTGTCATATATGTGTATGAATGAATGATGAATGAAAGTATAGGATCGGTAGACCTAAGATGGTGCCCTTCTAAGGATGATTAATATAGGACCTTGAATAAGAAAAGAAGGTCAAGCGCATAGAACCTTGAATATAGAAAAGAAGGTTAATAGAAGCTTTAAAGAGAAAGACTGTAATGATATCCTTCTTGAATGGAATGATGGAACTAGGGATAGGTTGGCTAGAAAACATAAAACCATCTCTAAGGAAGTCATAAGACCTATCCTAATAGTCCTATGTAGGCAGCCCTAGTGGACCCATCCCTTTAAAGAAAAAATGTTAAGAGTTGTTACGGCATAGTAATAGTACCTACTATAATACACCTAGTGAATGATTACTCTATGAGAATAAAGGCAAAGCACAGAGTGAATATGATTGTGGTAGTAACTCTACATAAGATGATACTAGAGTTTAAAGAAACCCTTGATATTCCTTAACCATGCGCCAACATGGGATCTATCCTAGTTCTACCCTTGGCAAGTAGAACACCCTCCTCGGAGTACGGTAACTTCAGATTCCATACCTAGATAGTATCTATGTCAGTTAGTGTCTGTTCTCATCATATGGGATGTACACTCTAGTTATTGGATGGGTTCCACAACGTGTAGATAGTGGAATGGGACGCTATAAACACATGGCATAACTAGGGTTTGAAGATGCTAGAATGGGTTCCCTAGGTCTTTTTCAAGATTATTATGTGAAGTCCTCTAATTTTTTTACTGTCCCTTAAATGGCTTAATGAATATGGTTGACTTAGTTAATTCATATTGAAGAGAAAGGGTCTTACCTAGGGTAGCTTTGAGGATTCCTTAGGTAGACTTGAAGAGGGTGTATGAACGGTCTCTTCATGTTTTACATAGGTGATTCTTAGAGTAACCTTAGGTGGGAAGTCTTAATGATGAAAAGGGAATAATCTTAATTTGGAATGTTTGGAGAATCACTTAGGTGGGCGTCAAGGGGTTGTATGGGCGGTCTCTTCATTTCTTATTTAGGTGGGTCTTAGGATAACTCTTTATAGGAGGTCTAAATGATTATGTATATGATTACGGTTGTCTCTTATGAGTTACTTGAAGGTGGTTCTTATACATGTTTTATGAGGTTTCAATCAAAAGAGCATGAAAAGTATGTTATAGTAAAATCCCATTTTTAGCGCAGTTTTCTTGCATGTTCACCATACGTAGTACATTCAATGTGCTAATTGCATATGTTGTTCTATTTCTACAAGTGTAGGTGGCAAGTGAGGAGTCTCTTAGAGGCAAAGCTTGAGACTAACATTCTCTCAATAAGACTTGATATGTCCTCATATGATTTGAGGAAATAGTTATGTTTTAGTTTCCTTTCAAAAAGACTTTGTAATAGATTATAGTTACTTTTCAAATTGATGTAAGGGCTGTGACCCCAAGATATTTCATGTGTCTAAGATGTCCATGACGATACTTAGTTCTTTCTTATGATTCTATAAATATTTGAACTATTGTTATGAAAAGCTTTAATTTCGCACTACTTTTCAAATAGATGTGATGAACAACGTCTAAGGGCTTGTATAAGACCTCTGAGAGGTCGAGTATGCCGTGTGGCGACTTAAGGGTGCTCTTACTTCTAGGGTATACTCTCGAGTCATTACACATCTAATACCCATAGTCCCACTAAATTCATGTCCACCCCAAAAAATCCAACACTACTTTATGAAGAGTCCTAACAAAGATGATTTTTTATCACCACAAAACCTCTAGTTAATGATGAGAATCACCACTACAAAGAATAGTTTGTGAATAAATACTAACAAAAAGAGGGAGTTTTATATAGAAATAGGAGGGAGGAAATGAGAGTTACCAAACTGTAGATGGGCTTAACACTACTCTTAGTAAGAACCATACCAACATTTGGTTTATCAGAAATTTGCAAAATTTCATCATTGTTGATTTTTGTACTTCCAGTGCTTTCAATCATGATGAATTTACCTTTTTGGTTTGAAACTTGTTCAGAAGACGATCCACCGTAAAAAATAATAATGAAAAGAGTAGATAAGTGTTATAATCAACATTGGGGGTTTGAGAGAAAGAGAAGTAGAAACATATTATGATAATGTGGTGCATTAAGTTAAAAAATTACTCCTACTTACTAGTTTATATAATATTATACTTCGTTTCAAAAAGAGGTGGTGCATTTGAGATTGTTTTGACTTAAAGAATTACAAAATCAAATTACATAATGATTTTTCAAGGTTGTTTTGAATTTTACCACAAATAATGTGGGATCATTATGCCTACTTTTGAAGCTTTTAGCATAAATAATGTGGGGTTTATATATACTTTTGAAGTTTCTAAGTTACCCAAATTAATTGTGTATCATTAATGCAATTATAATTTAATATCTCCTAAAACTTTTAAAGTAGTATTTAAGAATCGTCGGGAAAAGAAAAATATCATACATTGTAAATATAAAAAGTTTGTGAACTAAAAATCTATTTTTTTCATCAATCGCCCGTTTATATGTAATGTGGCATGCTTCTAAACCCAAGAATGAAATTTATTTTTTCTCCCTCAAAATTTGACATTTTTTCAATTATTTTCCATTTATTATATGATTTATTAGCAAATCTTTAAAATGTTTATTAATTACATTCTTTTTATCATTAATTCTTCAAATCAATCTATGTTACTATTTTTTGCATTTGCTTAATCTTAGCTACCACTAATTGTGTTTCACTCTATTTACAAAAAAATTGAAATTATTTTCATTTCTGTTTAAAAAAAAACATCAACCTATGAATACTACTTTTGGTTCTTAGTTCTGACTCATATAATACCATAACCATTCCAACAATCAATCTACATTTTTATCAATTCTTCACTTGTCTCATAATTATTATTTTTTTGCTATGATGTAATATTATTTACCTTGTTTTTGCTTTTAAGTAATTTATTGATATGTTATATTTGCATAATAAGAATTGTTTAAATGTTCTTTCTTTATTATTCCTATTTAGAGAAATGGGAGTTTAGAGGACAAACAAGGGCAGAATCATAATTTTAAGTTTACTCCATCTTTTAATCATTCCAGAAATTGATAAATTTCTCTATAATTTCTAGAAGCAATCAGTCCACATCCTCTGTGCACTTCTTCCTCTTTCAAAGGTAATTTTCGTTGGATTCTTCAATAACAATATGTTTACTAGATGTTTTATATGCATGTTAGTAGTTGTTCCTGTTTTCAACATGCATTTTGCCTTTTTGATGTATTTTTTGTGGATTAACAACTAATTTAAGGCAGATAATGCACCTAATAGATTTTATAATATGTTTGTCAGAGATGGAATTTAAATTTTTGTATTCTATTGATTTTGAATGAAACAATTAAAGTGTGCATTTTTCAGGTTCATAATTAGCCAAGGTCTGTTTATGAGCTTTTTAAATACTCAAGTAAAGACGTTATACTCATGTAAAGATGTATAATCTTTCAAATGTTGTTGTACACCTAATATGAATCCCAATATCAAATCTTCATTGTCAAGTGTTTTTAACATTGTTTAAAAAGTGAAATATGTAACTAGAAGTGGTAGCATAGTCCTCATGACCATCGACTAACAAATCGCACATGGCTGGTCCGTGAGGTGCAAAACTCACTTTTCTTAGTGCAATAGTTGGGAGAACTACAGTAGCCTTGTAAGAAAGGTTTATCCTCTTTCTCGATGTTCAACTAATTTTACTTTTCAGGTATGTGTATTGTTTTGTTATTTATATAAAAGTCAATGATGTATCTACCTTTTTTTAAAAAATTCAAAAACACAAGAAATTGCTTACTTTTGTTCAAAAAGTTGATGGGAATGTGGTTCCTTAAATTTCTTTTAAGAAATTCTCTACTTGAGAGGTTTCATTGAAGCTATCATAGTTAACACTTGGTTTGAATTAGATCTGGTTATACTAGAATAAGGATTCTCAAATGACCTGACAACCTACTTATGAGATATGAGTATTCAGAATCTTTTTGTTGGGAAAGTTTTCTCAATTGCCTCTTTCCTATCTTAGTGTGTAAACTTGAGCTTAAAGTTATCTAATACTCATGTTTTTAGATTCTAATTGAGGATTTTCAATAGTTCTTGAGATTCTCTTTTGCTAATTCAGGAGAATGACAACAAATATGTATATGTTTACTCTATTCCTTACTTCAGTAGTATTATTAAGTAGTCGTGTGTTCTGTTATTTTTAATGTATATTACTCATTGTTGCTTCCCTGCTTTATCTCTTGCTCTTTTGCTGACATATATTTTTAGCAGTTTTGCTTCAGAAACATCTATTTTGAGCCGAGGGTCTATAGGAAATCATCTCTATAGCAACTCATAATATTACAAATACTCAAAATTGCACTTTTTAACTGATGGAAAAAGAAGTTTTCACAGAAAAACTGAATCAATAAGAAATCCATAACGCAGGTATCTTTAAACATCGTCATACATATGTGATTAAAAAAATCGGTCGATGAAAAGGCTAAGAGAGAGTTTATAAACCTACATAAATTCAATAAGGGGAAAGGAAACAGAAGAGAGATGGATTTGCAAAATCAAAAAAAGAATACCTAGTGAGAGATAGGAACAGAGACAAGGAGAGTGCATAGATTACCTGGTAAGGACGAGAGAGACGAGTTCGCTCCATGGCCAATGAGGAAGAGAGGTTTGCCCTAATTCGTATGGGTGAATCTGGAGGATGAGGAAGAGAAGTTTGCCCTAATTTGTGTGGGTGAATTTGTTGGTAGAGAGATTTTACCGGGAAATAAACTTTAGGAAAAATATATATTAAGTAAAAATATATAGCAGAATTAACTTTTCATCGCTAGTAATTATATTTTTTTCCCTGGAAAATGCCCAAATGACAGTAATACTCAAATGTGCATTTAGCGGCAATTTATTTATTGCCTCTATACAAATGTCCCTCAATGTTGTTTTGTAGTTGTGTGCAAACCTTAGTAAATTTATAAAATTGACAAGTATCTTACATTTTTGAAGTGCTATTTGGAAGTGTTTCATTAATTTTTCAACAGGTTGTGCCATTTAAGAATCTCTTTTGTGCTTTTTGGTAATTAAAGAAAGGAGACACTGCAAGCTGACTGTCTTAAGTTATTAGGTTGTGATGAGACTGAGAGAAGGCAAACAACAAATCAAGTACACAATCTCTTCATTCATAGTGGTCTAACTCTATTTTGACATATTTTTTGGTAATACCTTTTTGTTGTCCCTCAAGTGCATGGTCTGCTACATAGTGTATTTAAATGATATTAAGTGAGATAAAAATGTGTTTTATAATCATATATGGGCTGCTCATATTATGCGAGGTAAGAATGAACTTTTCAGATGTTTGATAAACCATAGGGAACTTATTTCAATTTCTCTATCAAAATAACTTTTCCCAGTTACTTTAATTGTGTTATCAAATGGTTATGATATTTCATTAGCTTGTATTTCAATTTTTATCATTTATTAAGAATAGGATGCTACTTTAGTTTACAATGAGTTTGATGAACAACATCCCAAAAGAAAAAGGTTAAGGGCACATGAATATAGTAGTTTATGATCTTACCAAAGAAAATGAATATAGTAATTTATGATTAGGCATTTCTCCTATATGAAGTTTTAAAAGTGAGCGTCTACGTAAATGCTTCCCTCCCAGTGTACAACACATGAAGAAACGGAAGCCTCAACGTTTGACTTATTAGGGAGTTCAATATCAATTATCCCCTCTCGAAGACATCCCTCACTTCTCAGAAATATTCATCCCATTAAATGATGTATTATTTACAATCCGTCACCTATGTATCCGCATGTTTCCTGATTTATCTGAAATCTTATAATTTTATAGGACTTTTGTAGAACTTTTGTAAAGTTGCTATATACATTTCTGTTGCAGTAGATGAATCCCAATAGAATTGTGAACTCTTACAAAAATAAAAGATGAGTCATATGAGGAGGTTGAATGTTGAATGTTCGACGTATGTTTTGGAACACAATAATCATCCTTTTATTTCTTGAAATGAATGCTAATACTATAAAATATGTATGAAGTACATAAATCACATGGCAATAATGGCAAATTACATATTATTTAGGAAGTTTCGCAATCACAAATTTTTTAATTTTTTATTGTTCTCAAATTCATTGCAAATGATTCATTAATTAAGATTATGTTGCTTTTATAAAAAAAAAAGAGGAAAGTAACGGAAAATTAATTAATACTCTCATTATTCATCCAATCACATTTAAATCACAACTAATGAATACCTCATAACTCGTAACAAATTCAATATTTTAAAATAATTCAAGCAAATCATTCCATAGTGATGAAATCGCTGTTGGAGATAACATTTCCTTTTCAGATACAGAACCCGATACATAACCCTTTTAGATAAATAACAGTAGTGGGTATATGTATCGGTTCCTAAAATATAATAAATTTTTCATATTTATGCATTAGATACATAATCATGAACATGATTAATATCGATTTCTGCTTGAAATAATTGGAGTAATGTATCAACAATAAGATTTGTACACGATACATAGAACATATGAAACTTGCAATGTACTTGATGGTTGAAACATAAATATGAGAACAAGTAAATAGACAAAAATCAGCCATATATATTAGAAATTTGAACATTGGGTAGAGAAGGCCGTGTAGTAACAGCCCCGAATCTTTTCATATTTATATATTAGATACATATATATGAGCATGATTAATAATGATTATGTTTAAAATGACTGGGTTATGTATCAACAATAAATTTTGTATTCGATACATTGTACACAACAAAGTTGTAATGTATCAAATAGTTGAAACATAAACACGATACAAAAGTAAATACATTATATCAAGCAGATGCATTAAAAATTAAATCTTAGCTAGAGAAGGTTGTGTAGTAACACCCTTGACTCCCCCTCCCCCTTTTCATTAAAATATCCTTGCGCCGTTTGGATAAATTTTCAACAAACTGACGAGAAATAATATCTTCATTACTCGCAGATACATTAAACCAATAAACTGAAACTATTTTAATTCAAAATTTTGATATATTTACAACGCAATAGATAATGAATAAATTCCTCTACTTTTTTTAGAATTTGAAACTGATGATAAATTCTAGAATAACACAGTTGTAATTCAAAATTGTTTAGTTGAAGAAAGGAGTGATACATTGGGAAATTGTAGGCGTGACTTTGGGGTAGATGTATACAGAGGTGAAGAGAGAAAAATGAAAAAAGAGAGAATATTTTGTAATGAATTTATATGGTAGAAAATATTAGATTATGCTATCTTAAGTTTTGTGTATTGGTAAGTTTCCCAAAATTGGATGTCAACCAAACTAATGAAAGTTATCCAGTCATGTGAAATGTTTCTCATCGAATGGAACTTCACCTTAATAAGATGGTGAACAATCAATTCGCAATGATAGTACATCTTATTACATGAGGATTCCTTTCTATGCCTTCTTGTGTTCCTCCTCTTCTATACCTCCCACATAATCATAACGGGGATCACCGCTAAAATATGTTAAATCTTTGTATTTTCATTGTGTTTCCACCATTTGATAATCATATGTAGATGCAACCCTTTAATATCAAACCTTGTACATGAAACATACTTCCTCAATCGCTTTTAGGCTATGGGGGCTATTAGAAACAAATGTCTTATTATCTCCTTTTCTCCCTTTACACAAAAATAGTATTTGGAGGCTATTTGCATCCTCATTCTTTAAGGATTGTAATTAGTAACAATTCTTTTCCTCCAAATGTCACGACCCAAAACCGAGCCGCGACTGGCACCCACATCTACCCTCCTATGTGAGCGAACCAACCAATCTAAACCTTAACATTTCAATGAATATCAACATAAAGTAATGCGGAAGACTTAAACTCATTAATAAAAACCAATTCAACAACTATATTTCCCCAAAATCTGGAAGTCATCATCACAAGAACATCTATGATCAAATTACTAACTAAAAATGTCTAAGAAGCTAAAAATACATAAGAAGCTAGTCCATGCCGGAAGTTCAAGGCATCAAGACTTGAAGAAGAAGATCCAGTCCAAGCTAGAAGCATTAGCTCACCCTGAATTTCCGATGTAGTAAAGACTGGCTTGAATTACTGTTGAGTCGAAGACGACGGCACGTTTGTTGCACTCCACAAATACAAAGAAGAAAACATAAAAGTAGGGGTCAGTACAAAACACGGGTACTGAGTAGATATCATCAGCCAACTCGAAATAGAAAAGAATATACATCAAGTAATATTATAAAACCAACTATGATACTCAACATGTAGCAACAACAAGTACTATATCATTAAAAATTACCGTCAAGTTCACACATGAGGACTCAAGCCTCAATACCATACTCATTTGGGAATTAGATTCATTAGATTGAGTATATTAGCATCTTTCAAGATTCATTATATTTATTCCCCTCGTGTCGGTAGGTGACACTCCGCTCCATATACTATCCTGGTGTCGGAACGTGACACTCCGATCCTCATTCTATCCTGGTACCGAAACGTGGCACCCGATCCATTTACTATCCTGGTGTCGGAACGTGACACTCCGATCCTCATTCTATCCTGGTACCGGAACGTGGCACCCGATCCATATACTATCCTGGTGTCGGAACGTGACACTCCGATCCTCATTCTATCCTGGTACCGGAACATGGCACCCGATCCTCTATCTCTATCCTGGTACCGGAACGTGGCACCCGATCCCCTAATCTCACCACTTTCGTTCATCAAGCCTTATTTTATACCAAGGCATCATCATTAACAAAGTAGATTAGGGTTTCTTTTCAAGATTTGGGATTCAATAGCTTCATCATGCTTATTTATTCACAATCACATAATCATATTCATGCAAGCATACAATTAAGCATATAGAAGGGTTTACAATACTACTAACACATATCATTCGCTATTAAGAGTTTACTACGAATAGTGTGAAATAACCATAACCTACCTCCACCGAAGAATTGATCAAGCAAGTAATTTCCCAAGCAGCGTTTCTTCTCCTCTTTCGTTCGATCGACTCTCCCTCTCTCTTGCTCTTTCTATTTTCTTATTCAAACCCTCTTTCTTTTACCCTAATTAGTATATAATTAAGTTTAAAAGATGGCATTAATAACCCACTAATTAACTTAAGGTTACCTCTTTTAACCCCCAAGTAATTAGACTTATAATCCTTAACCCTCTAACTTTATAATTAAAGTAGGAATAGTCCAAAACGTCCCTTAAAACGTGTAAAGAAATCCGACCCAGACTGGGATTACGCAACCTGTGACGGGCCGTCGTGCCTGCGACGGTCTATCCTGCAGGTCGTCGCAAGGTTCAGAGACCCAAATTTCCACCAAGGGTCTGTGACGGGCCGTCACGCCTGTGACGGTCCGTCCTGCAAGTCCGTCACGAAGTTCAGAGAGTCGATTTTCAGTACCCAATTTCAGAACTTCTAAGTGTTTTGAAACGAGACCCTGCGACGGTCCGTCGTGACCATGACGGTCCATCGTGGGTTCCGTCATTTCAGCCAGTTTTCCAGAAATAAAGTGTGCTGCTAAAAACGACTAAACGGGTCGTTACAATAGATACCAATTTACCCATCGTTCATCGTCGAGCGATCATAAGAAGAAAAACAAGGGCAAGAAGCAGTACCTGAATCTTTAAACAGATGTGGGTATCTTTCTTGCATATCTGCCTCCTTCTCCCAAGTGGCTTCTTCAACCGGTCGATTCTTCCATTGCACCTTGATGGATGCAATCTCCCTTGACCTCAACTTGCGGACTTCTCTATCTTAAATAGCAACAGGCTCCTCCTCATAAGACAAATTTTCATCAAGCAAAACTGAATCCCAACGGATAATGTAGTTTCCATCCCCATGGTATCTTTTCAACATAGACACATGGAATACCGGATGCACTCCGGACAGCCCTGGGGGCAAGGCTAGCTCATAAGCCACCTCCCCTACTCGCTTAAGTACTTCAAATGGCCCAATGTACCTCGGAATTAGCTTACCTCTTTTACCAAACCGCATCACCCCTTTCATTGGCGAAACTTTCAACAAGACTTGTTCACCCTCCATGAACTCTAAGTCTCTAACCTTTCGATCTGCATATTCTTTTTGCCTACTTTGCGCCGCTAGAAGCTTTTCTTGAATATATTTCACCTTCTCTATCGAATCCCTCAAAAGTTCAGTACCCCAAGGTCTAACCTCAAATGCATCAAACCACCCAATGGGAGACCTACATCTCCTACCATACAATGCTTCAAATGGGGCCATATCAATGCTTGAGTGATAGCTATTATTGTATGAAAACTCTGCTAAAGGTAAGAAGTTATCCCAATGACCACCAAATTCTATCACACATGCACGAAGCATATCCTCCAACACTTGAACCGTTCGCTCAGACTGACCATCGGTCTGAGGATGGAACGCAGTACTAAGGTCCAACCTAGTACCCAATTCCGCATGCAATGTTTTCCAAAACTTAGAAGTAAACTGCGTACCTCTATCTGATATAATGGAGAGTGGAACCCCATGCAACCGAACAATTTCTGAGATATAGATTTTAGCTAACTTCTCTGCATTGTAAGTCACCTTGACCGGAATGAAATGAGCAGACTTAGTTAACCTATCAACAATCACCCAAATAGAGTCATACTTACCCATTGTCTTTGGAAGACCAACCACAAAATCCATTGCAATTCTCTCCCACTTCCATTCGGGAATGGGCATTCTCTGAAGTGTTCCTCTGGGCCTTTGGTGTTCATATTTCACTTGTTGACAGTTTGGACATTTGGCAATAAAATCCACAATATCACGCTTCATTCTACTCCACCAAAAGTGTTGCTTTAGGTCACGATACATCTTGGTTGCACCCGGATGTGTAGAATACCTTGAACTATGAGCGTCTGTCAGAATAGTGTTGATCAAATTATCAACGCGGGGTACACATACCCTTCCCTTAATCCTCAAAACACCTTCCACATCGATTGTTGCTTCTTTAGCCTCTCCTTGCAACACTTTATCTCGGATCTGGATCAATTTCTCATCATTAAACTGCTTTCCCTTAATCTTGCCAAGGAAGGAAGATCTTGCCTCCATGCAAGCCAAAAATCCTCCCTTCTCATTAACTTCTAGTCTCATAAGGTCATTAGCCAGAATCTGAACTTCTCTAGCCAATGGGCGTCTAGAAGCTTGCAAGTGAGCTAGACTTCCCATGCTCCCCGCCTTTCTACTTAAAGCATCCGCCACAACATTCGCCTTCCCCGGATGATACAAAATAGTGATGTCGTAGTCCTTCAGTAGTTCCATCCATCTCCTCTGTCTCAAGTTCAAATCTCTCTGGGTAAAGACATACTGTAGGCTACGATGATCTGTGTATACTTCACACTTAACCCCATATTGATAGTGTCTTCATTGCTTTAATGCAAACACTACCGCAGGCAATTCCAAATCATGGGTCGGATAATTACGTTCATGCACCTTTAATTGTCTTGAAGCATAAGCAATCACATTCTTCTCTTGCATTAGCACTGCACCCAACCCAGAATAGGATGCATTACAATAAACAATGAAGTTCTTACCCTCTACCGGCAAGGTGAGGATAGGTGCGGTAGTCAACAAAGTCTTGAGTTTCTGAAAGCTTTCTTCGCACTCATCCGACCATACAAATGGAACATTCTGCTTAGTCAAGTTCGTCAATTGGGAAGCAATAGAAGAGAATCCCTTGACAAATCGGCGGTAGTAGCTAGCTAACCCAACAAAGCTCCTTATTTCTGACACATTAGTGGGTCTTACCCAATTCTTCACTGTCTCTATTTTAGAAGGATCTACCATCACTCCATCCTTAGAAACTACATGCCCCAAGAAGGACACTGCATCTAGCCAAAACTCGCACTTAGAGAATTTGGCATAAAGCTTTTTCTCCCTCAACATTTCCAATACAATTCTCAAATGCTCCTCATGTTCCTTCTTACTTTTAGAGTATATCAGTATATCATCAATAAATACGATCACAAAGAGATCCAAATATGGCTTAAAAATCTCGTTCATCAAACTCATGAACGCAGCAGGGGCATTCATAAGACCAAAAGACATCACTACAAATTCATAATGCCCAAACCTGCTTCGAAAGGCAGTCTTTGGCACATCCGTTGCCCGTATTTTCAATTGATGATAACCGGATCTCAAATTAATCTTAGAGAAGACACAAGCACCTTGTAACTGATCGAACAAGTCATCATTGCGAGGAAGAGGATACTTGTTCTTAATAGTTACCTTGTTCAACTTCCGGTAGTCTATGCACATTCGAAAACTCCCATCCTTCTTCTTCACAAACAAAACCGGAGCACCCCAAGGAGACGCACTTGGTCTAATGAAGCCTTTGCTCAACAACTCTTGAAGTTGTGCCTTTAACTCTCTTAACTCCGCGGAAGCCATTCTATAAGGGGGTATAGAAATGGGGCGAGTACCCGTTTCAAGATCAATACAGAAGTCAATATCCCTATCTGGTGGCATACCAGGAAGATCTGCAGGGAACACATCCAAAAACTCACGGACTACCGAAACCGACTCAATCGAAGGTACTTGGGTAGTGTCATCCTTGAGATGTGCCAAGAAAGCTAAACACCCTTTACTAACCATTTGTTAGCACGAAGAAAGGAGATGATACACACCGGATTGGAAGTGTAGTCGCCCTCCCACACTAACGGATTTGTCCCAGGTTTGGCTAACGTTACCGTCTTAGCATTACAATCCAAGACCGCAAAATTCGGAGAAAGCCAAGTCATACCCAGAATTACATCAAAGTCAACCATTTCTAAGATAACCAAATCTACATAAGTGTTGCTCCCCACAAAATTCACCAAACAAGACCTATATACCTTCTCAACTACCACAGACTCTCCCACCGGAGTAGAAACACGAATAGGCATGTCAAGTAATTCATAATGCAAATTTAGACCATTAGCAAATGAGGAAGATACATAAGAAAATGTGGATCCGGGATCAAACAATACAGAAGCCATGCAATCACAAACCAGAAGATTACCTGTGATAACAGCATCAGAAGTCTCCGCCTCCGATCTCCCAGGGAAAGCATAACAATGGGCCTTATCGTTTGTCTGTTCGTTGCCCCTACCATGTTTTGATGTAGTGGCTCAAGTTTGCCCATCACCCCGGCCGTTTTGGGGACCACCATTACCTCGACCACCGCATCCTCCAGAATGACGGCCTCTTCCATAACCACCTCTACCTCTAGCTATTGGGGGTCGATAACTCTGTTTTGGACAATATCTCTTAATATGTCCAATCTCCCCACATCCATAGCACTCTCTGGGTTTATGCATAGGTCTCTCAGAGAAGTGTTGACCGGTCTGAGGTGGACCCTCAACTACAGTCTGTAGTGAAGACTGAATTGGTCGACAGAGTAACCTCCGGAACCCAACTTACAGTCTGTAGTGAAGACTGAATAGGAACCATTAAACTCACCTCCCTTTCGAAACCTTTTTGATGTCGATGTCGAGGTGAAGTCATCGGGCTTCACTCCTTCCACCTCTACCATAAAATCTACCACTTCTTGGAAGGATTTTGCCGTGGCCGCTACCTGTAAGGCCGAAATCCGCAACTCTGACCTCAACCCCTTCACAAACTGGCGAATCAACTCTTGTGGACTGAAGCAAAGTTGAGTGGCATACCTGGATAATGCACGAAACTTAGCCTCATATGCATTGACCGACATCCTACCTTGCTCTAGACTCAAGAATTCATCTCTTTTCCTATCCCTCAAGGTCCGTGGGATGTACTTCTCTATAAACAAGCTAGAGAATGAGGCCCAAGTCATAGGTGGTGCCTCTTTTGGTTGACACTCAACATGTGACCGCCACCACATTTTGCCGTTCCCTTGAAACTGATAACTCACGAACTCAACACCAAACCGTTCTACTATACCCATCTTGTGTAGTAGCTCATGATAGTCAACCAGAAAATCGTAAGCATCCTCAGATTCTGCACCCTTGAAGACTGGAGGTTTCAATTTCAAGAACTTATTGAAAAGTTCATGCTGATCATTTGTCATTATAGGCCCAGTAGTCAGACGTGGAAACGTGCCTATGTCCAATGAGGCATCTATACGAGGAGCCATAGTGGCTGCATGTTCTACCTCTGAAACCGGAGGTGTTGGTGCAGAAAACACTGGAGGTGCCTGACTCTGATCAGACAACCCGCTAAGATAAGCCAGAACCTGATTAATCATCTCTAGGGTAGGTTAGGGTGGCATTTCCTCATTCTGCACTTGATCATTCTCCCCATCCTCCCCCTCTCTTACTACTTCCTCAGTCGGTAGAGGAGTCACCGCCCTAGCATCAGATGGACTAGGTGCTCGTCCTCTTCCTCTAGAGGACGTCCTCCCACGACCTCTACCACGGCCTCTTGCCACTGTTCTTCCTCGAGCCACAGCCCCAGTGGCTGGCTCAGATGTTTCGTGTCTGGCCGGTGTTGGTGCAGTCGTTGCTCTAGTTCTAACCATCTGCGAAATAGAGTGAAGATGGTTAGATACCAATTTGTATGACCTAGATACCAATTGGATTAAAGTAGTAGCACGAAAGAAAGAAAGAAATAATGGAATTTTCCTAAAGTCTTATAGCCTCTCAAAGAAAAGTAAAGGCGTCCCCCTACCATTCCTTAAGACTCTACTAGACTCGTTCTTGTTTGATGAGACCAACGAACCTAATGCTCTAATACCAAGTTTGTCACGACCCAAAACCGAGCCGCGACTGGCACCCACATCTACCCTCCTATGTGAGCGAACCAACCAATCTAAACCTTAACATTTCAATGAATATCAACATAAAGTAATGCGGAAGACTTAAACTCATTAATAAAAAACCAATTCAACAACTATATTTCTCCAAAATCTGGAAGTCATCATCACAAGAACATCTATGATCAAATTACTAACTAAAAATGTCTAAGAAGCTAAAAATACATAAGAAGCTAGTCCATGCCGGAAGTTCAAGGCATCAAGACTTGAAGAAGAAGATCCAGTCCAAGCTAGAAGCATTAGCTCACCCTGAATTTCCGATGTAGTAAAGACTGGCTTGAATTACTTTTGAGTCGAAGACGACGGCACGTTTGCTGCACTCCACAAATACAAAGAAGAAAACATAAAAGTAGGGGTCAGTACAAAACACGGGTACTGAGTAGATATCATCGGCCAACTCGAAATAGAAAACAATATACATCAAGTAATATTATAAAACCAACTATGATACTCAACATGTAGCAACAACAAGTACTATATCATTAACAATTACCGTCAAGTTCATACATGAGGACTCAAGCCTCAATACCATACTCATTTGGGAATTAGATTCATTAGATTGAGTATATTAGCATCTTTCAAGATTCATTATATTTATTCCCCTCGTGTCGGTACGTGACACTCCGCTCCATATACTATCCTGGTGTCGGAACGTGACACTCCGATCCTCATTCTATCCTTGAACCGGAACGTGGCACCCGATCCATTTACTATCCTGGTGTTGGAACGTGACACTCCGATCCTCATTCTATCCTGGTACCGGAACGTGGCACCCAATCCATATACTATCCTGGTGTCGGAACGTGACACTCCGATCCTCATTCTATCCTGGTACCGGAACGTGGCACCCGCTCCTCTATCTCTATCCTGGTACCGAAATGTGGCACCCGATCCCCTAATCTCACCACTTTTGTTCATCAAGCCTTCTTTTATACCAAGGCATCATCATTAACAAAGTAGATTAGGGTTTCTTTTCAAGATTTGGGATTCAATAGCTTCATCATGCTTATTTATTCACAATAGCATAATCATATTCATGCAAGCATACAATTAAGCATATAGAAGGGTTTACAATACTACTAACACATATCGTTCGCTATTAAGAGTTTACTACGAATAGTGTGAAATAACCATAACCTACCTCCACCGAAGAATTGATCAAGCAAGTAATTTCCCAAGCAGCGTTTCTTCTCCTATTTCGTTCGATCGACTCTCCCTCTCTCTTGCTCTTTCTATTTTCTTATTCAAACCCTCTTTCTTTTACCCTAATTAGTATATAATTAAGTTTAAAAGATGGCATTAATAACCCACTAATTAACTTAAGGTTACCTCTTTTAACCCCCAAGTAATTAGACTTATAATCCTTAACCCTCTAACTTTATAATTAAAGTAGGAATATTCCAAAACGTCCCTTAAAACGTGTAAAGAAATTCGACCCAGACTGGGATTACGAAACCTGTGATGGGCCGTCGTGCCTGCGACGGTCCGTCCTGCAGGTCGTCGCAAGGTTCAGACACCCAAATTTCCACCAAGGGTCTGTGACGGGCCGTCACGCCTGTGACGGTCTGTCCTGCAAGTCCGTCACGAAGTTCAGAGAGTCGATTTTCAGTACCCAATTTCAGAACTTCTAAGTGTTTTGAAACGAGACCCTGCGACAGTCCGTCGTGACCATGACGGTCCGTCGTGGGTTCCGTCTTTTCAGCCAGTTTTCCAGAAATAAAATCTGCTGCTCAAAACGACTAAACGGGTCGTTACACCAAACCCTCCGAAGAAAGAAACCAATTTTAAAAGAAAGACCTTTTATCTTTAAATAGTTCACCCTCTCCAGATTAGATCTACAACTTGTCGTAATATGATATGTTGACTTCATAGTAAAGATCCTTTTTGAATTTTCCATCCACTAAGCCTTGTCAATATCCTCCACTTTAAGTCATGTTCGATATCATCGATAATATGTGCAGTCATTTAGGGTGATACACATTCCAGGAGCTTATTAACATTTAATTCTCCGTTTATGTAAAATTCATTCAACTCAATTTCATTTTCTCATGCCATCTCTCTTTCTGTGAAATATAGAGCTCGTTGCTTTGTCCAATTGTCAAACCTGAAGCTTGAATTTCAACTTATGCTGCCACCATATATCATATTCTACTTCTTCCCTTGTTGCAACCATTTTTCTCGAAACATGAGTTGCTAACGATTGTAGGATGAAGTTTTTTGCAATATTTATTTTGCATGTATCTACTCCAAAGTGAGGCAGTCAGAGTTCTGAAATTCCACCATAGCTTTACAAAAAGAACACTAGAAATATCATGAAGTGGTCTAAATCCAATTCATCTTTTATTTTTAGGGTAATAGATTTCTTCCCAAGCTACCCAATGCTTCCCTTTTAGACTTTTGGTGTTACCTCAAAGAATTTGACAAATATCATGTTCAATCCTTAAAAAATGCTCGTCTCTTCCGGCTCAAATTTCAAGTTGTTGGGCCGGCAGACCCAATTTTCTTCAATCTATGATAATCTAATTAATTCAATCTTTCAAGACTGTTGCTGTACTTTGTTTTGGGCCTGATCCATTTTCGTCCATGTGTCCGCTGCGTACATCATGTATCTACATGATTTCCTGCATTTTGTTTTGCTTCCAAGACGTGTATATCAGACTCCAAATGTGTATATTGGCTTCCTTTCCGCTTTTAATGATCAAAGAATTGACTTGAGGGGAGATTTTAGGGCCTCCATGGCCCCTTGGCATGCAAATAGGGAGATTTTGAGTCCAACTAGACTATCATGACGTTTTACAACAAAGCAAAGAGAGGAATACAAATTAGTATATGATAAGAAAACATTTGACAATTAATAAGGCATACACATAGTATTAAGTCATATAATTAGTAGACATAAACCATATACACATTATCAATCTTAAGCTAATAAGGAACCAAACAAATAACAACAATATCATGAGATCAAAAACGGCAATCCAAAATAGAAAATAAACATGTCAATAATTAAATATTTGGCAGCTTGTAGGAACAAACAAATACAACTATATTCGAGAGGTGGGTCTTTATACTAATATTCAATCCATTTGATTCATACAAACTTGTTCTTCAAGGAAATCAAGAAAATATTGCTTGAGATTTACAAAAATCAAGCAATAATATGATTAAACACAACTAGAAAGTATTGGAGCATGCTACTCAACCAGATATACTCTGAAACAACGACAAAACTTGTGGAAGATTTTTATCGAAACATAGGTTAAACTATATCAATAACGCAACAACATATTTTATCAGCAAGAGAAGTAACACTTAGATATATTCAAATGCTAAAACGACAACTCAGTTTTACCATTAAGGAAATGATCAGAAAGCAAACAACAACAATATAATCAAAATCTAAGACTTCAAAACAACAAA
The DNA here is from genome assembly GCA_027705065.1 of Solanum peruvianum. Taxonomy (NCBI): domain Eukaryota; kingdom Viridiplantae; phylum Streptophyta; class Magnoliopsida; order Solanales; family Solanaceae; genus Solanum; species Solanum peruvianum. The sequence continues at coordinate 68,534,201 of JAKWJD010001755.1, forward strand.
AACACGAAATGAAGATGAATTTAATAATTGTAAAGGGAATATTAGCTTTTTCCGAGCAGTGACTGGGACGACGAGCAAGATGAGAGCTTTCCAAGGCCACAAATTAGCTCAAATTAACCCTAAACCTCTGTAGCCTCTTAAACTATTTTCTACAAATATTTTGTATGTATATTCTTTCTTATGTCCCCCCTTTCCTCTGTTTTCTTTTTCTACCTTCCTCTTAAATACTTTAAGACAATACCCATAATTTAAACTAAATTGATAATCTAGAAAAATATAATCTTTTGAGATTATTTTTAAATATACATAAAATATACAAGTTATAGACATAATTAAGTAAAATTATAAAAAGTGACAAAACTATTTAAATAACTTGCAAACTATTGTTTTTCTTTTTAAAAATAATTCTAAGATTAGTTCTTTCAAATTATTGAAATTGAAAAAGCTTGATCATTAATTTATATTGTGGAGTATCAAAATTTGTTTTCAACACCCTAGGCTCTTCAATTTGTTCTCATAATTCCAACCTCTTCAAAGCATTGATGTAATGAGACATACTCTGTTGTTCATGCTGAAATTCTTCTGTGTTCTCTCTTTTGTCTCATAACTCAGTCTTGTTTTGTTGAGTTTTTTTCGCTTTATCTTTGTCGTTACCTATCTTCTTAGATTTTCTTTCCTCCGCATTGCTATTTTCCACTAATTTATCAATTGTCTCCTTCTTTGGGTATAGTTTAGGATGTTTTGCGTAGCTGTAACTAACTCAAGTCCAATGTAACAACAGCCAACTTCTCAACTATATTAACTTAGACTAGAGTTCAATTACAAACCCACAAACTAAAGGCAACAATGCATACAACAAAAACCCAAACAGAATCGTAGAAATACTAAACGTAAGAACTAGGGAATTCATAGACGGTAGAAGGGATATGAGAAGCTTAGACTCAGAATTGGGGATGAGAAACGTAGAAACTGTCTTTCCTGTAATTCACGATCCCCTCTCATAATGATGCCATGTTCTTTTTAACAATACCCTCATTGTGGATCCCGAATTATCCTTTGTGATGGCCTGACATTGTTGCTTGTATTGGGCCTACTTGTCCCAATACCTATCCCTGTGATACTTTTTAGTATAGTAATTGGGGTAGGGATGATTCATAACAATACTATTGCCCTCAATAAGAACCTTGTCCTCAAGTTTCAACTCAAGAATTCTGGCCAACAACAGCACTGCTAATCTAGGTGTAGTTACATTCATTTCAAGATGGATAAAGAGCATTTGATGACAAACACCAAAAAGTCCCTTGTGAGCAAAACCAAGAGCTTCATACCGAGCTTTGTTTAGTGTGGCAGCATAGTTCACTGCAGATTGGACATGGCTGTTATAAGAAAAAAATTGTAGTTTCTCTAACAGTCCCAGAGACACAATATCCGTGGAATGAAAATCATAATAAAGGCTGCAATGACACCATCATTGACATGATTAAGTTCTCCAACAACCTCATAATATGCATGATTCTCCCTCACAATCCAACTTAACATAGAGACATCACATTTAATAGACAAACTAAGGTGGAGTCTATCTCCAACATTATGGAAGACCTCCACCAAAATTTTAAGCATAGTTAAAGCAACATACTTCCCTTCTGGCAGCCCAGAATTTCTTATCCATGTCATATTGTTATGCCTAGGCATTTGCAAATTGTCCTTAAGCATTTGCCTAGAAAACCATTTCTCTAAATGAACAATTCTAGTTGATATTTCCACAAAGTAACCCAATGATCAAAAAAAAATATAGTGATTAAGCACTATATTTCCCCCACTGGATAAATCAATCCCCCAATACCGTCCACTTGCACCATTAATAACAAAAAGAAATAAACTCAAGATGTCTTCCAATAAACAAACTATGGATAAGTCTATTTAAACAAATCTCGAAGGACCAGTCACGAACAAACATGAATATCACTAACTGCTCAATACTATCTCTTCCCGATATTTTTAGAGGTCCAGTAACTCAATTGGAGCACATAAAAACGAGCAACATAGTTCTGAATCCTTATAGTAGAACCTAGCAGTGCAAAAAGATTCTTTTGAACAAGCACCACGTAGCAGATCTCAATTTTGCAGTCAAGATTAATGCTGACATCGTGTCGCCAAATTGATGTTCGCTCGAAGCAGGCCACCAAAACGTCAAGGTTTACAACATAATATGTGTCGAGGATTAGTTTATCTGTGATTGATGGACAGGAGATTGCAATGTAGCTATAGATAACACATGACCCATTACACACGCAGAAATGCACATACCATCGTTGTCCGGGATCCCACATTCTACTCAGTGAGTGTGAATCTGTATTTAAGAAAAAATTGCCAGTATAGCCCAACAATAATACTTCCTTTGTGTTGTCTGTAAAATCTGTTAGAGCCATGAAGTCAAAATATATTCTTGGATCCCATACAGAAAGATATTAGCAGCAGGAACCAATAGAAATTGAGTCAAAATATGTTGACCATTGAACTTCCAGGTGGATTTTCCAATTTCAATGTTAGGAAGTATTGTCACAGAATGCATTAAACTTATCAAGATATTGAGATATGGATCTTCATTAACCACAGGTTCCATGAATAAGTCAGCAAAATACCAGTCCTCGAAGCTCTCTAAATCAGTTTTCCATCTAGGAGAGCCACTAACAAGAGAGTTGACATTTACATACCTCGTTGACACATCTCATTCGAGATGTTCATTCGACTTAAAAACTTCTGGAGCCTCAAAAGTAATTAGGAGTGTAACTTGAGATGCAATTGACCTTATCTCTCAAAATTTAATCTTGTCCGAACTTTCATCGAGCACTTGGATGGTTACTCCAGGATGCAAGCTGTCAATTCCGTGGATGCTTGTGCCGGACAGCTTTAAACCTACAAGTGCAGAGTGCTCTTCATCATGGACACTAGCATTAGGATCATGAAAGTTGGGGTTCACTATTGTATTTGACATTTCAGGGAACACTGGATCCTTGGTTACCACAGAAGGTTCATGTACCAAAGCAGCTACGAAGAAAGAGGCAGAAGAAGTTTCCTCCACTTCTTTAGATCCAGCATAGCTAAATCAATCTAATACCACCCCTGCTATTAGAGTACGTAAAGCACCAATGTAACGAACTCAAGTCCAATGTAATAGCAACCAACTTCTCAACTATATTTAACAAGACTAGAGTTCAAATCCAATCCACAAAGTAAATGCAACAATGCAAACAACAAAAGCCCAAACAGAATCGTAGAAATACTAAACTTAAGAACAACGGAATTGATAGACGATAGGAGGGAGATGATAAGATTAGACTCAGAATTGGGGATGAGAAATGTAGATATTGTCTTTCTAATAATTCACGATCCCCTCTCATAATGATTTCATGTTCTATTTAACGATACCCTCAATGTGAATTCTAAATTATCCTTTGTGAAGGCCTGACCTTGTTGCTTGTATTGGGCTACTTGTCCCAATACCCATCCCTGTGATATACTTGTTAGTATAGTTATTGGGATGGGGCTGATTCATAACAATAGTAGCATTGTTCCTCATTATTTCCTTGATATCATGTATGTATTGCAATATTTTGGAAAATAATCATATTTTATCCGAATTCATTTTTCAAAATTTCTTCATTCCTCTTATTCATGCCAATGTATATGGATTTGTGAAATTTCCCCAATGAATCCACTTCTACATTCACTCTTGCATAACTTGGTCTTATTTGATTCCTTGTCGCCATGTGTACATGAAGCGACTTATCCATAACTGCTCCCAAAACGGTCTCTCTTCCAGAGAAATTTGGTGGTAATATCAGAAAAAATATCCATACAATTGTTGACGTATAGTTTCTTCTTTGCTATCAAATAAAGGATCTCATTTCAATATTGTAATAAGGTATGACCAATTGCGATCATGACGTAAAATGGACGATTTCAATAACAGGTTCAGATAGTCTTCCAACAGCGTTGCCCTTATAAGTACATGTATGTTATTCAACAATTCAATATTTTAGAATCTGAAATAAAACTTTTTTAGAAGACATAGCGAATCCAAAAAGAATAACTGAAGTATCTCATAAAAAGTAAAAATCAAGCGTGCATGGTCCGTGAAGTTCTTTATTTTTGAAAAAATAAAAGAGGCAACCATAATTATATTGCTTCTCTTTTTTTTTGTTATTGATTTAAATAAATAATTAAGAATTCTTCTCTTCTATGTTTGTTTTGTGTTTGGGTGGGGTGGGGAAGGATTTTTTTTTGAATAAAGAATTTTTAAAATATGATTTTTGAAAAAGGAAAAAAAAACATTTTTTAATAATAAGGATAACGAAATTCGAAGAGAGTTTCTTAAGTATGTAATCAAAGTGAGAATCAAATTAGCGTAGTTCGTGTGTATCAAGGGTATCTCCCTTAAAAATCATCATTGCCTAATTAGTTCACTATATATCATTGCCTAATTAGTTCTAACCATATAAATATCATGAGACTCTCCCTTAAAATTCTTAAGCCTAACTTAAACCTATCACCTGATGACTACTCTGATATTTTATTCAACACATATACTTGGTCTTAACTAACACAATGTTGCATCATCATAAATTCTCTTCTGGTTAAAGTATACTCTAACTCATCCTGAATTGTAACAATTATTGTACCTTCTATCATGAAATTTATACAAACTCATCACTTCTTAGTATACCCATAAGGGGAAACTCCCTCAGTTAATAACTACCTGTGCATGACTGCAACAACATAATTTGCCTCATATCACTATCTTTCTTTCTTAGATTACTATATCTCTACATGCATTATTTTTAAATCTGGCCACTTTTACTACTACTACTTATAGCATTAAAACTCATACTATCTTTCCGACTGAAAATACTGCCCAAGCTCTAAAACACACTTTGTCATAAGGATCACAATCGAAACTAGGGCACTTTAAATCTGTGCTCAAATACCAACTTTTTCATGCTCTGAGCCTACATCCTGGATGTGGCTGATACTCGACAGCCATTTTTGATCCCCAAGCAAACCTTTGGCTTGGTTGACTACTTAGCGGAAAACTCAATCAAGCAATAGTACTTAAAAAAACTAAATTAAAAGACTTCTCAACTAATATAATGAATTAAAGGAATGAAATTGTTTGAGTTTTACAAAAATACTTAGTCATCTCTGGAACTCAACATAATATGTGATACATAAAAATACACTTCAACTCTATTCTGAGATTCTCCAACCGTCAATCATCACTATGAGCTACGCAATGATATAACGTGTTGTCCACGCTGACAAAACTTTCCTATATGGGATGTCCTCACCTTAACTAAGTGGATCCACTAAGCTCTTCCGAAGGCACAAGGATTCATCTAAAAAGTATGATGTTGAGCCCATATTGGCAAGACATGGTTTATGGGGGATATGAGTTGTTTGAACTCTCCCTCATATTGGTGCTTCATACTACTCCCAAAAATATATACTCTTGCTCAAATGTATAAAAAAAAAACTTTTTCTAGTTTGAAATAATTTCTCAACCTAACCTTTTTAAATAGTTATCTGGTTTGAAATATCTCTACATCTCATTGCTCATTTAGAGAATAATGTTTTTCCTTTTTCAAAGTAAAAATAATTTCTCTTGATTGAGATAATACTAATAAAAAAAAACCTCTTTAAGTGGTAATTTCTTTGTACTTAGTTTTTCTAAAAACTCTTTTAAATTTTCTAAAAAAATGGGTCTACTCTTTTTTTCATGTAAAAGAACATATGGGAAGTACTTAGTTCTCTTATACTCTTTCTTAAGCTCCTCTTTACTTCCTCAAAATTCAGTTTAAATTGTAATATTTTGTTTCGATTCTCAATGAGAATTCAATGAATACTTAAGAATAAGGTTCATGCTGAAATATAGACATGAACGAATCAACTCAAGGATCTCAATAATGATATAGAAAATTCAATACTCAAATTTCAAGAACTCATAACTCAACGAGACTACTCATCTCTAGAATACTCAATTCATAGAGTTCAAAATGAAATATAGACATGAGCAAACTAACTCAAGAATCACAATGCATAACATATAGGAATTTAATGATTAGGAATAAAAATTCCAAAAGAAAAAGGAACTCAAGAACTCAAAATCAACTAAGCTCAAGAAACTCAAATCTAAGGATGGAATCCCTGATTACCCTTTTATTGATTTGAAAGTAGATGTATGGAATGTAGAAGCACTAGTCTAACACTATGTTTGCCTTACATACCTGGAAGAACGAGGTTTTTGGCAAAATCCTTGGCACTTGAAGAACACTTGAACCTCAGTTTTTTCTTCTCCTAGAACCTTCATTTAATATCTTGAAATGTTAATTAACGTAAAATAATTTATTAACACTATTTAAGACCTTAATTAGGTGTAATACATCGTGGTTTAGGCTTTGAATAGGGGTTAAAATGACGTAGTTTAAATACAATATGTATAGGTGAATGACCAAAACGACCTTAACTTTTAAATTTGTCAAGATACCTTAAAAGGGAGGTTTCACAGACCGCTAAGGCATAACGGTCCATGAAATTTCACGGGCCGTATCGATGGCCATGAAGATTCACTTGGCCGACAATGCTTCTCTAAAACAGAAATAAGCTTTTACTCCAAACTCAAAATGAGGAAAATTTGATTGTGTTGGAAAGACTCAAAGACATATATTTTAATAGGTCATTGCCACCTAATTCATTATGTGATGAGAAAAAAAATTGTTTGATGTTGAGCCGAAACATAAAAATTGATGGGTGACTTGTATGGACCCCCATATAGACCGTACAAGCTACCACGGGCTGTCTAGGGTCCCGTCCAGGTGACCCCCTCCTTGGCAGCCTTTGACGGTTGGTCACATTGCCCTAAAAGAGTCGTGGTCCACTAAACGGTCCGTATAGTCCATCGACCATTTTGGTTCGTGGACTTTTCTGGTAACCCTCTTTAGCCTTTCTCGATGTTTGAAGTGCTACACGAACTATTATAATTTTAAGAGTAGAATTGCAAGGTGTTATAGAATGATTGGAGTCTGAGGTTAGAAATTTTTGAGGTATTACAGTCACATCAAGTTATAATTGATACCTGAATTGATTCCACTAGCGGTCAGTTTTTTAAATTCATTTTTTTTTTTTTTTTTGGTCGATGGCAGATTTTCCAAAAGGATAAATCGATAATATTTTTTAAATTTAGGCCTTTATTTTCCCATTTTAATTAGAAACTAACCCTACCCTAATCATCCAATTACCTTTTATATATCTACAAATAACTTCCCACTTATTCATTTCTTCCCTTTTCTTTGTTAAATTTCTGTTAATCATTAACTCTAGTAATTTTTGGTTTTATTATGTTTAACTTTCAACATTTACATGGATAATCCTCCTCTTCCTCGAAGATGAGGAAAAATAAGTCTAGTGTGATGATATTGTAAGCTACCAACTGAACATATGATTCAGTGTCTACTTTAATTATGGTGAAACATATAACTAAAAATTTGTATAGAAATATATAGTGAGGACATCGTTTTTTTTCTGCATAGGCATATCCACTCACATGCAAGTCTTTCTTAAAATTTGAATTTAAATTTCCATATGATTACTTGTTTATTGAGGTCAAAATGATCAAATTTCATCTCAACCTATGAGGATGAATGTATACACTAATACCCTTAATAAAAAAAAAACTTCTATTACAATTTGATTCAATTTATAAACAATACTCAAAAATCCATGAACTGCCTAACATGGATAGATTGGGGCTTTCAGGAGTATGTGTAGGGTTCTAGTATTTTAAAAAATGACTCAAAGTATTTTTTTGGTTAAACAAATACTCCTATTTACTAATATATATAATATAACAATGAATCATAACAAACAAAGATGCCCGCATTAATATTTGACTTAAAGAACTACAAATCATTTTACATGACGACCTTTTGAGCCTAGTAAAAGTAATTCTTTATTTGTTTACTTTTGAAATTCTTAACAAAAATAATATGGGGTCTATAAATTAGGAAACCAGAGAAGGCAATGAGGGATAATGAGGAGTCCTTAATTCGGAAACCCTGCCTTAGTTAGATTTATAGGCTTACCGAGTGGTCTATCATGATTTATTTGTTGTCCTTTTCGGTTGTTTTATTTTTAAATGTTGGCCCATGCTCGAGCAAGTGTAAGGATGTATAATTTGTTTTAGGTTTTTTAATAAAACACGAAAATTGCCTAAAAATAAGGGGTCTCTTTATTTACTTTCAATTTTTTTAGCACAAATAACGTGGGGTTTCTGTTTGCTTTCAAAGTTTTAACCACAAATAACGTGTCTTTTTACATGCTTTTGGAGTTTTAAAACATATACCATGGATTTTCTTTGCTTGCATCTAGACTTTTGAACACTAATATTTTGGGTCTCTTTGTCTGCTATCAATTTTTTTAATACAAGGAATCTGAGGTTTTTGTTTTCTTCCTAAGTTTTAACACAAAAAATGCGGTTTTTTGCTTGCTTTGGGAGTTTTTAACACAAATTATACGAGTTATCTTTATTTGCTTTTAGAGTCTAACACTAGTTACATGGAATAGGGTCTCTGTCTGGTGCTGGAGTTTTAACACCAATAATGTTAAATCTTTCTCTGCTTCTAATGTTTTTAACACAAATAATGTGGTTGTTTGTTTGTTTTTGGATTTTTTTAAAAAAAATATTGTGTCTTTTTTTTTGTTTTCAGACTTTTGAACACTGCAAACATGGGGTCTCTTTAATTGGTTTTGAAATCTTTTAACACAAAAAAAATGATGGGTCTGTCTAATTTACAAAAACGATGATCTTAATTTAGCTTCTGAAATATTTTTTTTTTTGAATCGTAAATTTCAAATCTTAAAAAAGCTACTTAAATATTTAATCAAGGTAAAGTAATAATAATAATAATCAAGTGTGCACGGTTTTTTGAATTTCCTTTTTATACTTTTAGAAATAAAATAATTTATCACACTTGTTTTCACCCATTTTTTTTAGTTTTTTATTTTAAATAAATAGTTTTTAAAAATTGGTTGTGGTTGGTTGGTGTGGGAGAGATTTCTTTAATAAAGAATTTTTTAAAAATGAGAACTTTGAACAAGGACAAATTTTTTATAATAAGGATCACCAAATTCAAGGAGAGCGGCTTAAGTATCTCATCAGGTGCAAATAAAATGTGCATAATTCGTGAAGATTTTGTACAAGTGTTTTGAACTTTTTGAAAAAATTGCTTTATAGCAAAAAAGGCTAGAATCATACAATTTGAGATTGGACGGTAAACAAATATATTTATTAAAATAATTGGAGTATTAATTTTTTCATTTACCTAACCTATTTTAATTTCTTCCTAGACAGAATCGACGTCTATGTCGTTTTTTAAAGGCTTTCTAGACGGACTCGACGTCTATGTCAAATCCACTAAGGTGAATGCACGTGATATATATAGAGCATAACTTACTAGGAATACACATGAATTGAGTTAGACTATCAATGGTCTGCACAATTACAATCTCAAATGTTACATTAAGCTATAACTTATAACTGATTAGACAAATTAATTTAACTGACAATACTTTTTCCTATTATTTTCCTTTTTGAAATTTTTTTAAAAAAAACTAACCCTCACCACATTCTTAATCATCCAATTACATTTTTAAAATATATAATTAGCTACCTCTTCTTCACTTCTCTCTTAAATTGCTATAAATTATAAACTTCCCAATTTTTTTATTTTATTAAACTGAATTTTCAATATTTACATGGATAAACTTCCTACTAGTTGAAGATTAGCAAAAAAAAGTCTAATGTGACGATATTTAAGAAATTAAATGATGATATGGTTAAATGTCTACAATGTGATAAAACACATAAGCATAAATTCACATAGGACTAGTGAGGATGTCATTTTTTGTAATTATGGGCACTTGCTTAAGCATAATCGTTTAGTTTCAGATGCAAATCTTTCTTAATATTTGAAATTTGAATTAGTTAACGTAAAATGCAAATTTTAGATTAGTAAGTTTTTAAAAATTAGAAATTTTAGAATTAGTTGCATTGAATAGTAGCATTTAATGTATTACAATCTCTTCACATGTGTTGTACATGTATTGCATAATAACGTAATATATATTTTATAAATAATACCAACATTTTTAAACTACATAACCCAAAAAGCAGTATTAATAAAATGAAGCATACATCAGACATGAAACTATTGGAATTGATAAAGTTTTTATTTTTTGAAATTGAAAAAAAAAGAATTGATAATTTTTTTCCATGAAATTGAAATTTCTACTAGGGATGATAAAGTTTTCAATCAATTATTATTGGGTTGTCAGTGTTTATACCCTCCACATCTTCAGGAACCAATTCAGCTGGAAAATCTTCTCTTAGAATCTGTATTTTGAATTCAATTTTGTCAGGGTTGCACTCTGAGAGTTCAAACACAAGTCCATCCCCCTCTTTTAGATTGTTATCATCCACAAAAATTTTCCATCCAGTACTAAATTTGTATTTAGTTTTGGCTCCACCATTAAACAAGTTCCACTTCTTTCCACCATAAGTAAGGACTGCAGGGGCTCCAACAAAAGGAAGCTCTTTGTTCATTTTCTTGGGTAAGTACTGTCAAACATTAAAAAAAAATTAGCAAAATAAAAGTCAAGAATCCAGAAAACCCAATTGTCCAGATATATATATATATATATATATATATATATATATATATATATATATATACATACATACATATATACATATATATATATACATACATATATATATATATATATACACACATACATATATACATATATATAAACCTAAACATTAAGCTTGAAACCAAGAACATCTAATATTGAATACACCACTCCAAAACTAAAATTCTTCCCCCCCCTGTTTTCTGTAACACTCTGGAAAATGCTAGGTTTAACTAAAGCCTAAACGTAAGGATAAATTTAATACAAATAATTTCCCCTACATTAGTAGACCATGTAATAATTTTAGGGGGTTTAGGAGTCAAGGCCTAATAGAGGAGTGTCAAGCAAAAGGAGCAAGCAAAGGCCAAACGTCAAGGCTGCTCCAAACTTAGAGCTACTGCCTCAAGGCTCTACGACCACCACCGCGGCTCATTGTAGAGACCACAGTCAGTGGAAGTCTTCGTTGAGTTGCGTTGGCCAAGAGAGAGGAGCCCCAAGTGTCCTAGACACTGCCCCATGGGTCGTGGTCCACTCCATGACTCGTGAGGTGGGGCGTGAGACTCCGTTAGTTTTTTGTAGGAAATGGGAAATTTAGGGGAGCTACTGCCCAAAGAACCATTGGCACCATAACGGCCGTGGTGAACTTGACGAGGGGAACGGGGGTTCGACTCCATTGAAAAAAAACCAAAAGCTTCAAGGAAAGAGTTCAAGCTCCAATATTTTCATCTCAATTTCGTGGTAAAGCTTCAAACAAGGTATGAGAACTTTCATTCATGGGATTTCATTCCCCATGAAGCCCTTCCTATACTATTTTTTAAATTGGGAATTTGTTCAAAATTAGGTTTTTGATTCTAACCTTGGGTTCTTCTCAAAAACTTTTTATTTATATGTTGGTTATCCTATACTATACAGAAATTGACATTTAATTAGGAGTTTTATAGCAAAATTTCCCTTGAACCCATGTGTTTTCCGCATGCCCCCAACTTTATAAAAATTATGATGGGTTCATTTATGAATTATGAATATGTGGCATAGTATATATGTCAATCTAGTAATTAATATTGTTTATTCCATGCTTATATGTAATTCTAAGTGTTATTTCAAGATATGATCGATGACTCTTGAAGGGTAAATTGTAAGTGTTGAATCTTGAATTATGCGCTTGAATACAGTGCATGAAGGTAATCCTATGTCCAAGATTAAGATATAGGAATGGTTTGATCCACTTGAAAGGTGGAGGTGCATACTTATATGTATTTATGTATGAAGTTATGTTCCACTTGAATGGTGAAAATTCAACGACTGAAGTGTGATATATGGTATGTTGAAAGGCTAGTTTCCTTTAAATTAGACATGACTATGTATTAATTGTCTTGGATGATTATATGATGATTCTAAGGTGAAAGGTAGTTCTCACCATATTGAATACATGAGATATGTATGAGTTGGGTTGAATGAAGAGTAATGTACTCCTTCACATATGAAATTTCAATTCACCTTAACTATTTAAAAGTTGGAGAATAATGCTTAGCACCAAGTGGATATGGCAAATGAGGTAGAGACGTTCCCGCTAGTTTAGGCCGGGTATTCAATATATGATCTAATGAGACGGAAACTCTCCCGCTAGGTGAATCGGTCGGGTTTCTAGAAGCAATCTTCTTATCCCATAACTATGTGCCCGCATAGGTCTTAGCTAGTGCATCCATATTATAGCTATATATGTTTAGTTCCACCTTAGGCAAGTAGAACACCTCTTATCGGTGTGGGGTTATATGTCACCGGATTTCATGTAACTCTCATGGTCTATGCGGTTAAGGCAATTCTCCTTATGTAATAAGATAATGCATATGACCTAAACCATACTTGTGATTTCTTTATAATTCTACTTCGTAGGAGTGAGGGTATGTGACCTCACTTTTTACATTGCACAAGTAGTCTTTGAAAGTGAATATGGGTGGGTCCATGATGCTATGGTATGACATGAAGGTACGATATTCGTTGATTGAGTTGTTGTTAAGATATGATTCTCCTTATGTATATGTGATGAACATAGTTATTCACTTCTGTATGATTGTGGAATATGATGGGATCTAATATTGATATGTGTAACTCAGGTGATTCTAAATGGATACTTAGTATAGTTGGTATTATGTGATGCCAACTATGCATTGCACAAGTATGCTTTTAGGGTTGCTAAGGTGATGGTCATACTATGTTAAGAAAAATTGTATGAGAATGCTATCATGATTTGTCTTATTTCCTTGTGTGCATAAATTGTTTTCCAACTTAATAAACGCATTATTTTCACTAAAATGTCTTTTTAGCAATATTAAGTATATTTATACATGTTTCCATACTTAGTACTTTTTTCTAACCCATTCTCTTCTACATCTCCTATGAGTGTATGTTCGGACCATTGAGGTGCTCTTAGTTCATTCTTGAAGAATACTTGGGTTGCTACCTCTATGTTTTGGTGAGTCCTCCATTCTGAGTACGGAATGTTATTGTTTCTAGTTCTAGTTAACTTTCCTTGTTAAGGACTATATTGTATTTTCTTATGATAAGACTTAAGATTAATGTAAGGAGTGATTCCTAACTTTCGTACTCTTATATTTAGATAGTCTTACAAATCTAGCTTCCCATTCATATATGAAGAAAGTTGTAGTTCTATGATAAAAGTTTTAAGTTTCCGCATTATTCTTATAGCTTATGTAATGGTGGTTAAGGGCTTGTATGAGACTCCTTCAGTGTCAAGTACGTTATGTCACTCCTAGGGTGTAACCCGCGTCGTGACATATTCAATACAATGGAAATGAGATTCTACAATTTAAAACGAAAAGAAAACCTTTTTAGAAAATGAAATATCTCATAATCATAAAAATGAAATTCTTACTAATAAAGATGGGAAAATTCACAAGTACCCCCTCAACCTATACCCTGAATTCCAGAGACACACTTATACTATACTAAGGTCCTATGACCCCTCTGAACTTACTTTGTTAATAATTTTCTACCCCTTTTGGCCTACGTGGCACTATCTTGTGGGTCAAACGCTGGTCGGCTTTTTTTCAAACTAGTGTCACGTAGGCCGAAAAGGGGTAGAAAATTTTTTATAATAAGTTCAAGGGGGGTAATAGGACCTTAGTATAGTATAAGTGTGTCTCTGTAATTTCGGACATAGGTTGAGGGGGTACTTGTGCATTTTCCCAATAAAGATTATAAAAGGATAGGAAATCATTTCCCCATCCTGTCACGACCCTCAAAATGAAATAGGGTAATCTATAGCCTCACGAGGTCTTAATGAGTTAATAAGGTTTTAAGATAATGAATATTAGAATTAGAAGTCAATTTTTAGAGTTTGGAAGTCAAAACGTCCAAGGACGACCAAGACGTCCGAAAACTAGTCTTGAGCGTGTGCTAGTGTGTCCTTGTATGTTGTATGTGTTTTTATGTGTTGTTTGGAGTCTAAAATAAGTGGATATGAACCTAACAGCTAGATGACCATACTTAGGGTCAAAACCGTCCGGTTTTGAATCCCCAAAGGGCCCCCCTAGGGGTCCTTGAGGAGGACCCGACCTTGGGCCAACAAGCTGCCCAAGGCGGTTACAAATTGTGCATAGATGAAACCAGTCCGTGTCGCGGACATGGTTCACCAAGGGTCAAATTTTTGTTCCATGTCTTGGACTCTACTTTCCCAAAAATTATTTTGAAAAATCTTGAGGGAACAACTCCGCGATGCGGACTTGTTCCCCGACGATGATTCCGAAAATTTAAGTTAAGTTTTACTTGTCTAAAAAGGTCCAATTAATGTAGGGGTATTTTGGGGGGTGTTATATATGGATTTTTAAGTCATTATACACCCATTACCCTAATCAAAAACCCCAATCCTCAATTAGAGTCCAAAAATTTTAAGCTCTCCATTCTCTCAAATTCTCTCTAATTAGATCCTCCATTGGAGGACCTTCAAGTCCCAAGGAAGAAGGAAAAATTCTCCAAGTTTTCATGCCTAATTTCGTAGGATTTCATCCTTGACTCTTCTTCCATTCATGGAGACAATTTCAAAGGCTTTCCAAAGATGTTTAAAAACATAGAAATTCCTATTTTTAATTCTACGCATGGGTTCTTGCATGAAAAAATTTAAATCAATGTTTTGTGAAGTAATTGATACTAAATGAATATTTTAAGATCAAAAACTCGCTGAACCTATGTATTCCTTGAATTCCTAATTTTGGCTCTAAAGTGAATGAATTGATCATGGCTTGATCTTAGTGAATTCATGTGTAGATTGTTTTGGGCTATTGAATTATGTACAAATCATGATAGAATTGTTTATAACCTGCCTTATAATGATGATATTAATATTTTATGTTGTTGTATCATTGATATGGATTGGTTGTTGGCTTAGTATTGTCTACATGGCTATTGGTAAGAGCCTTTGTAAAGTGAATTGGTCGAAAAGGCTAAAGAATGGTGATGATGATGATTGTGAGGTGGTGAGTTGACCTAATTCCTCAATTTAGTATTGAAGTGATATTGAATTGCCTTGATAGCTATGGTCCACTTACGGTGGCATTGTCTAAGTGTTATAACGGTTATGAAAATGGCATTGGCGGTATTACTATGTGAAGTAATGTGATCAGTAGAAGATTTTGTGGCTTATATGAATATGTTAAGTGAAGGTTGATATGATATATGTGTCATATTGTATAATGTGAAGTTATTAAGTGAAGTACTCTTGTAATGGCTATATGATCTTTTATGGGAGTTAATGTTATTATTATTCTCTAATTGATGATATATGATGATGAAGGACTAAGAAGTGTCCTTATCGAATAATGTTTTATCTTGTGTGGTAGACTTAGTTGTCCCTACATGGTACTTGAATGTTATTGAATCTATGATATGATGATGTTGTGTTTTGATTGGTAGACTTAGGTCCCTCCACTTGATATATGAAAGTTATGTAAATATGAACTTTTGATGTAGTAGGGTTAGGCACCTCTATCATGTATGTGCATGAAAGAATGATGAATGAAAGTGTAGGATCGGTAGACCTAAGATGGTGCCCTTGTAAGGATGAATAATATAGGACCTTGAATAAGAAAAGAAGGTCAAGAGAATAGAACCTTGAATATAGAAAAGAAGGTTAATAGAAGCCTTAAAGTGAAAGACCGTAATGGTATCCTTCTTGAGTGGAATGATAGACTTAGGCATAGGTTGGCTGGAACGACATAAAACCATCTCTACGGAAGTCATAAGAGTTATCCTAATAGTCGTATGTTGCAGCCCTAGTTGACCCATACTTGTAAAGTAAATGCCCATTTTTAGCATGGTTTTCTTGGATGTTCACCATACTTAGTGCATTCAGTGTGCTAATTTCATATGTTGTTCTATTTCTACAAGTGTAGGTGGCAAGTGAGGAGTCTCTTAGAAGAAAAGCTTGAGACTAACATTAGAAGAAAAGCTTGAGACTTGGTATGTCCTCATATGATTAAGGACATAGTTATGTTTTAGTTTCCTTTCAAAAAGACTTTGTAATAGACTATATTTACTTTTAAAATTGATGTAAGGGATGTCACCCCAAGATATTTTATGTGTCTAAGATGACCATGACGAGACTTAGTTCTTTCTTATGATTCTATAAATATTTGAACTATTGTTGGAAAAAGCTTTAAATCGGCACTACTTTTCAAATAGGTGTGATGAACGACGTCTAAGGGCTTGTATAAGACCTCTGAGAGGTCTAGTATGCCGTGTGGCGACTTAAGGGTACTCTTACTTCTAGGGTATACTCTGAAGTCGTTACACATCCAATACCCATAGTCCCACTAAATTCATGTTCATCCCAAAAAACCCAACACTAGTTTATGAAGTGTCCTAACAAAGATGATTTTGTATCACCACAAAACCTCTAGTTAAGGATGAGAATCACCACTACAAAGAATAGTTTGTGAATAAATACTAACAAAAAAAGGTAGTTTTATATGGAAATAGGAAGAAGGAAATGAGAGTTACCAAACTGTAGATGGGCTTGACATTGCTCTTAGTAAGAACCATACCAACATATGGTTTATCCGAAAGTGGCAAAATTTCATCTTTGTTGATTTCTATACTTCCAGTGCTTTCAGTCATGATGAATTCACCTTTTTGGTTTGAAACTTGTTCAGAAGACGATCCACTCTAAAAAATAATAATGAAAAGAGCAGATAAGTTTTATAATCAACATCGGGGTTTTGAGAGAAAGAGAAGTAGAAATATATTATGATAATGTGGTGCATTAAGTTAAAAATTAGTCCTACTTACAAGTTTATATAATGTGATACTTCGTTTTAAAAAGAGGTGATGCATTTGAGATTGTTTTGACGTAAAGAATTACAAAATCAAATTACATAACAATTTTTCAAGGTTGTTTTTGAATCTTAGCACAAATAATGTGGGATCATTATGTCTGCTTTTGAACCTTTTAGCATAAATAATGTGGGGGTTTATATATACTTTTGAAGTTTCTAAGCTATTGGAATTAAATGTATATCTTTAATGCAATTATAATTAAATATCTCCTAAAACTTTTAAAGTAGTAGTTAAGAATCGTCGGGAAAAGAAAAATATCATACATTGTAAATATTAAAAAAATTGTGATCTAAAAATCTATTTTTTCATATATCGCCCGTTTATATGTAATGTGGCATGCTTCTAAACCCAAGAATGACATTAATTTTTTTTCCCTCAAAATTTTGACATTTTTTTAATTATTTTCCATTTATTATATGATGTATTAGCAAATCCTTACAATGTTTATTAATTAAATTTTTTAATCATTAATTCTTCAAATCAATCTATGTTACTATTTTTTTGCATTTGCTTATCTTAACTACCACTAATTGTGTTTCACTCTGTTTAGAAAACAATGAAATGATTTTCATTTCTATTTTGGAAAATACATCAACCTATAAATACTATTTTTTTTATTATTAATTATGACTCATATAATTTCATAGTTATTCCAACAATCAATTTACATTTTAATCTATTCTTCACTTGTCTCATAATTATTATTGTTTTGCTATGATGTAATATTATTTACCTTATTTTTGCTTTTAATTAATTATTGATGTATTATATTTGCATGATAAGAATTTTTGTAAATGCTCTTTCTTTTTTACTCCTATTTAGAGAAATGGGAGTTTAGAGGATGAACAAGGGCAAAATCTTAATTTTAAGTTTACTCCATTTTTTAATCATTCCAGAAATTTACAAATTTCTCTATAATTTCTAGAAGCAATCAGTCCATGTCCTCTTTGCACCTCTTCCTCTTTCGCAGGTAATTTTCCTGGGATTCTTTAATAACAATATGTCTACTATATGTTTTATATGCTTGTTAGCAGTTGTTCGTGTTTTCGACATGCATTATGCCTTTTTGATGTATTTTGTGTGGATTAACAACTAATTTGAGGCAGATACTGCACCTAATATATTTAATAATATTTTTGTCAAAGATGGAATCTAAACTTTTGTATTCTTTTGATTTTGAATCAAACAACTAAAGTGTGCATTTTTCAGGTTCATAATTTGTCAAGGTCTGGTTATGAGCTTTATAAATACTCAAGTAAAGAGGTTATACTCATGTAAAGATGTATAATCTTTCAAATTTTGTTGTACACCTAATTTGAATCCCAATATCTAATCTTCATTGTCAAGTGTTTTTAACATTGTTTAGAAAGTGAAATATGTAAGTACAAGTGGTAGCATATTCCTCATGACCATCCACTAAAGAATAGCACATGGCTGGTCAGTGAGGTGCAAAAGTCACTTTTCTTAATGTAATACTTGGGAGAACTACAATAGCCTTGTAAGAAAGGTTTATTCTCTTTCTTGATTTGCAACTAATTTGACTTTTTTAGGTATGTGTATTGTTGTGTTATATATATAAAAGTCAGTGATGTATCTACCTTTTTTTAATATCCAATAATACAAGAAATTGCTAACTTTTGTTCAAAAATGTTGATGGCAATGTGGTTCCTTAAATTTCATTTAAGAAATTCTCTACTTGAGAGTTTCATTCAAGCTATCATAGTCAGCGCTTGGTTTGTACTGTATCTTGTGATAATAGAATAAGGATTCTCAAATAACTTGACAACCTACTTATGAGATATGGGTATTCAGAATCTTTTTGTTGGGCAAGTTTTCTCAATTGCCTCTTTCCCATCTTAGAGTGTAATCTTGAGCTTAAAGTTATCTATTACTCATGTTTTTATATTCTAATTGAGGATTCTCAATAGTTCTTGAGATTCTCTTTTGCTAATTTAGGAGAACAACACAACACAACAACAACAACACACACACACACACACACACACACCACACACACCACACCCACACACACCACACACACACACACACACACACACACTATATATATATATATATATATATATATATATATATATATATATATATATATTATTATATATATATATACATTTACTCTCTATTCCTTTTCAGTAGTATTATAAGTAATTGTGTGGTCTCTTATTTTTAATGTATATAAGTCGTTGTTGCTTCCTTGCTTTATCTCTTGCTCTTTTGCTGACATATATGTTTAGTTGTTTTGCTTCAGAAACATCTCTTTTGAGCCGAGGGTCTATAGGAAATCATCTCTATAGCAACTCATAATATTACAAATACTCAAAATTGCACTTTTTAACTGATAAAGAGTTTTTCACAGAAAAACTGAACCAATAAGAAATCAATAATGCATGTATCATTACACATAATCATACATATGTGATTAAACAAATCAGTCGATGAAAAAGGCGAAGAGAGAGTGCATGAACCTATATCAATTTAATAAGGGAAGAGGAAATAGAAGAGACAGATTTGCAAATCAAGAAAAGAATACCTAGTGAGAGAGTAGGAACAGAGACAAGGAGAGTACATAGATTACCTGGTAAGGACGAGAGAGACGAGATTGCGCCATGGCCGATGAGGAAGAGTGGTTTGCCC
Organism: Solanum peruvianum; assembly: GCA_027705065.1. Taxonomy (NCBI): domain Eukaryota; kingdom Viridiplantae; phylum Streptophyta; class Magnoliopsida; order Solanales; family Solanaceae; genus Solanum; species Solanum peruvianum. The sequence goes on from JAKWJD010001755.1 coordinate 68,553,950, forward strand.
TAATTTGTATGGGTTAATTCGAAGAATGAGGAAGAGAGGTTTGCCCTAATCTGTGTGGGTGAATTTGTTGGTAGAGGGATTTTACCGGGAAATAAAATTTAGGAAGAATACATATTAAGTAAAAATTATATAGCAGAATTAACTTTTAATCGCTAGTAATTATATTTTTTCCCATGGCAAATGCCGAAATGAATTGCCGCTAAATGCTCCCTACATTTGAGTATTACCGTCATTTCGGCATTTGCCATGGGAAAAACTATAATTACTAGCGATTAAAAGTTAATTCTGCTATATAATTTTTACTTAATATATATTCTTCCTAAATTTTATTTCCCGGTAAAATCCCTCTACCAACAAATTCACCCACACAGATTAGGGCAAACCTCTCTTCCTCATTCTCCGAATTCACCCATACGAATTAGGGAAAACCACTCTTCCTCATCGGCCATGGCGCGATCTCGTCTCTCTCGTCCTTAGCAGGTAATCAATGTACTCTCCTTGTCTATGTTCCCATTCTCTCACTAGGTATTCTTTTCTTGATTTTGCAAATCCATCTCTCTTCTATTTCCTCTTCCCTTATTGAATTGATATAGTTTCATGCACTCTCTCTTCGCCTTTTTCATAGACCTATTTGTTTAATCACATATGTATGATGATGTGTAATGATACATGCGTTAGTGATTTTTTATTGGTTCAGTTTTTCTGTGAAAAACTCTTAATCAGTTAAAAAGTGAAATTTTGAGTATTTGTAATATTATGAGTTGCTATAAAGATGATTTCCTATAGACCCTCGGCTCAAAAAAGATGTTTCTCTAACAAAACAGCTAAACATATATGTCAGCAAAAGAGCAAGAGATAAAGTAGGGAAGCAACAATGAGTAATATACATTACAAAATAAGAGAACACACGACTACTTAATAATACTACATAAATAAGGAATAAATACTAAGTATATTTGTTGTCATTCTCCTAAATTAGCAAAAGAGAATCCCAAGAACTATTGAGAATCCTGAATTAGAATCTAAAATATGGGTATTAGATAACTTTAAGCTCAATATTACACACTAAGTTGGGAAAGAGGCAATTGAGAAAACTTGCCTAATGAAAAGATTCTGAATACTCATATCTCATAAGTAGTTTGTCAGGTCATTTGATAATCCTTATTCTAGTATCACCAGATCCAGTACAAACCAAGCGCTAAGCATGATAGTTTGAATGAAACCTCTCAAGTAAAGAATTTTCTTAAAAGAAATTTAAGGGACCACATTCTCATCAACTTTTTGAACAAAAGTAAGTCATTTCTTGTAATTTTGTATTAAAAAAAAGGTAGATACATCACTGACTTTTATACGAAGAACACAACAATACAAATACCTGAAAAAGTCAAATTAGTTGAAAATTGAGAAATAGTATTTTATTCAAAGTATTCTGCAATCACATGTTTCTCCATCCATCAAGATCTAACACTGGAGTATATTGTTTTGAAATGATAGTGTTATTAAAAAAAGTGTCAAAAACATGCTATTATTTCAATCAGTTATTCATACTTTAAGTGTTGTTGTGTGATTCTTCTGTGGTCTTATCATAAGAGAGGTTAATATAAAAGTAGGCTTTATTTTCAAGCATCATTGTAGATTCCAAATATATTTAAAATATTATACATCTTTACATGAGTATAATGGATTTACTTGAGTATTTAAAAAGTTCATAAACATATCTTGGCTAATTAAGAACCTGAAAATGCACACTTCAGTTGTTTTACATATATCATTCAAAATCAACAGAATACAAAAATTAGATTCCATCTCTGAAAACATATTATTAAATACATTAGGTGCATTATCCACCTCAAATTAGTTGTTAATCCACATAAAATACATCAAAAAGACATAGAAGCATGTCGAAAACAGGAACAACTGCTAACATGCATGTAAAACATCTAGTAGACATATTGTTATCAAAGAAATTATATCTATCTATTTTATCATGATGATGCATCTTTCAGTGATTACACAATATATACAAATATAGTGAAAATCTACATAGAAAGAAACATAATAAAATTTCATTTTTATAAAGAAGAGATTTTTCATTTTCTAAAAAGGTCTTGTTTTGATTTTTTCAGTTGTAGAAATCTCTATTCCATGGTATTCAATATGTCACAACCTGCTCTACCCCCGTAAGAGTTACACGACATACTTTAGTCCGAAGGGGTCTCACACAAGCCCTTAAGTAACATCCTTACATAAGATATAAGAATGATGCAAAAAAATTAAAGCTTTTACAATAGAAGTTCAACTTTCTTCATATATGAAAAATAGGAAGCTAGATTTGTCTCATTACACCATTTAAACATAAGAGTATGAAAGTTGGGACTTAGACCTTACATCAATAGTAAGTCTTATCATAAGGAAATACAATAGTCCTTAAAAAGGAAAGTAAACTAGAACTATAATCAATAACATATCGTCCTCACATTGAGGACTTACCAAAACTTGGAGGTAGCAACCCATGTTTTCTTAAAGAATGGACTAAGAGCACCTCAATGGAATGAACCTACACTCGTAGGAGATGTAAAAGAGAAGGGGATAGTACAAAAGCACTAAGTATGGAAACATGCATAAAAATACCTAATTATGCTAAAACGGACATTTTCGTGAAAATCATGCATTTATTAAGCTTGAAAACCATTTATGCACATAAGGGCATAATACAAGTCATAATAGCATTCTCATATGATTTTTCATAACATAGTAGGACCATCACCTTAGCAACCCTAAAAGCATACTTGTGTTTATAATCACCTTTAGTTACACATATCAACTTTAGATACCCAACTATACTAAGTATCCATTTAGAATCACCTTAGTTATACATATCAACTTTAGATCCCATCATAATCCAAAATCATACATAAGTGAATAACCATGTTCATCATATGTACATAAGGCGAGTCATATCTTAACAACAACCCAATCAACGTATATCATACCTTCATTTCTTACAATAGCATCATGGACCCACCCATAATCCCCTTCAAAGATTACTCGTGCAATGTAAAAAGTGAAGTCTCATACCCTCACTCCTACTACATAGACTTATGAAGAAATCACAAGTATGGTTCAAGTCATATTCATTATCTTATTACATAGAGAGAATTGCCTTAACCGATATAGACAATGTGACCTACATGGAATCCGGTATAATATAACCCCACACCGAAAGAAGGTGTCCTGCTTGGATAAGAGAATTAAACATATATAGTTTTAATATTGATCCACTAGCTAAGACCTATGCGGGCACATAGTTATGGAATAGAGAGATTGCTTCTAGAAACCCGGCCTATTGAACTAGTGGGAGAGTTTCCATCTCATGAGAGCATATGTAAAAGACCTAACCTAAATTAGCGGGAAGGTCTCTACCTTATTTGCCATATCCGCTCGGTGCTAAGCATTATTCTCCAATTTTTACATAGTTAAGGTGAATTGTAATTTCATATGTGAAGGAGTACATTATTCTTCATTCAACCAAACACATACATAGCTCATGGATTCAACATGGTGAGAACTACCTTTCAACTAAGAATCATCATATAACCATCTAAGACAATTAATACATAGTCATGTGTAATAGTAAAGGAAACTAGTCTTTCAACAATACCATATCTCACAACTTAGTCATTATATCTTCACCATTCAAGTGGAACTTAACTTTATACATAAATACATAAAAGTAAGCACCTCCAGCTTTCAAGTGGATCAAACCATTTATATATAAGAATCTTGGACATTGGATTACCCTCATACATTGCCTTCAAGGCCATAATTCAAAATTCAACACTTACAATTTTCACTTCAAGGGTCATAGACCATATATTCAAATCATGCTTAGAATTTCTACTGTAAGCATGAAAAATAAAAAAATTTAATTACTAAATCCACATACATACTATCCCACATATTCATAATTCACAAAGAAATCGCATCATAATTTTCATAAAGTTAAGTGAATGGGAAAACACATGGGTTCAAGGAAATTTAACAACAAAAACCCTAATTAAACTTCAATTTCATTTTAATATAGGATAACCAACATAAATAAAATGTTTTTGAGAAAAACCCAAGGTAAGAATCGAAACCCTAATTTTGAACAAACTTCCAATTTAAAAAATAGTAGAGGAAGGGTCTCATGGGAAAACAAATCTCATGAATGAAAGTTCCCATACCTTGTTTGAAGCTTTGCCACAAAATTGAGATGGAAATCTTGGAGGTTGAACCCTATCCTTGAAGCTTTTGGTTTTCTTCAATGGAGGAAATTTGAATAGAGAGAAATATTTGGGAGAATTAGTTTTGGGAAGTATTGAGTTTGAGTCTTGTAAATGGATGAAAAAGACTTAAAAACCAATTTATATTTTACCCATAAACCATCAAAAACACTCACACATATATTGGACTCAAAAGTAACAGACTACACTAACCTTCATTAAAAGAACTCGTCCAGGTTCACAATCCACGCCTCACGAGCCGTATTGAGCACCTCGACTCGTGGTGATTGTCATGAGGATTAAGGCAATATCCTCTTCAAGATTTCCAATTCCTACAAAACCAAGTCAAGTTCACGAGCCCCCTTCCCCTTGTCAAGTGCACCACTGCCTGTTATGGTGCCTGTGGTGCTTTGGGTATCTCCCCTAAATGCCCCATTTCCTAAAAAAAAAAAAGCTAAGTGAGTCTCACGGTCCACCTCACGAGTCGTGGAGTGGACCACAATCCGTGGTCCCATCGTGAGGGTTGGCGCAGTGTCTAGGACACTTGGGGCTCCTCTCTCTTGGCCAAGGCAACTCCACGAAGCCTTCCACTAACCGTGGTCTTGACCACGAGCCGTAATGGTGGCCGTTGAGCCTTGAGGCATTAGCTCCAAGTATGGGGAATCCTTGACTTTTGGCCTTGGCTTGCTCCTTTTGATTGGAACTCCTCTATTAGGCCTTGACTCCTAAACCCCCTAAGCGTATTGGATGGTCTACTAACTTAGGGGAAATTATTTTTATTAAATTTATCCTTACGTTTAGGCTCTAGTTCAACCTAGCATTTTCCGCTGTGTTACAAACTATCGGGTGGGGGAAAATAAATTTTAGTTTTGGAGTGGTACATTCAAGATTAGTGTTCTTGGTTTCAAGCTTAATATTTAGGTTCATATGTGTGTGTGGTGTGTGTGTGTATATATATATATATATATATATATATATATATAATATATATATATATATATATTTGTATATATAAGGTTAGAGCTGGACACTTTGGGGTTTTTTGATTCTGGACTTTTATTTTGCTATTTTTTTAATGTTTGACAGTATTTGCCCAAGAAAATAAACAAAGAGCTTCCTTTTGCTCGAGCCCCTACAGTCCCTAATTACTTATGGTGGAAAGAAGTGGAACTTGTTTTATGGTGGAGCCAAAACTAGACACAAATTTAGTACTGGATGCTAATTTTTTGCGGATGATAACAATCTAAAAGAGGGGGATGGTCTTGTATTTGAACTCTCAGAGTGTAACTCTAACAAAATCGAACTAAAAATTCAAATTCTAAGAGAAGATTTTCCAGCTGAATTAGTTCCTGAAGATGTGGAGGGTTTAAACACTGACAACCCAATAATAATTGATTAAAAACTTTATCATTTCTAGTAGAAACTTCAATTTTCAATAAAAAAAAACTTTAATGATTCATGCAGTTTCAATTTCAAAAATAAAAACTTCATCAATTCCAATAGTTCCATGTTTGGTGTATGCCTCATTTTATCAATGCTGCCTTTTGGGTTATGTGGTTAAATAATGTTGATACTATTATTAAAAATATGTATTACATTATTACGCCATACATGTACAACACATGTGAAGAGATAGTAATATATTAAATACTAATATTCAATGCATTTAATTTTGAAATTTCTATTTTTTAAAACTTGAGAATCTAAAATTTCCATTTTACGTTAACTAATTCAAACTTCAAAATTTAAGAAAGATTTGCATCTGAAATTGAATAATTATGCTTAAGCAAGAGCCCATGATAAAAAATAACATCCTCACTATAGTCCGATGTGAATTTATGCTTATGTGTTTTTATCACATTGTAGACATTGAATCATATCGTCATTTAATTTCTTAAATATCGTCACATGAGACTTGTGTTTGCTCGTCTTAAACTGGTAGGAAGTTTATCCATGTAACATTGAAAATTCAATCTAATAAAAAAAATTGTGAACTTCACAATTTATAGCATTTTAAGAGAATAGTGAAGAAGGGGTAGCTACTTATATATTTTTAAAATGTAATTGGGTGATTAAGAATGCGGCGAGGGTTAGTTTTTAATTTTTTTTAAAAAGGAAAATAATGGGGAAAAATTAAAATAAGATCGATTGAGCCTTTCTGAGGGTTGTCCCAACGATCTAACAAATTTAAAATCAAATTCTTAAAATATTTGACAGTTAAATTAATTTATCTCATCAGTTATAAGTTATAACTTAATGTAACACTATGAGATTGGATTGGTGCAGACCATTGATCAATCCATGTGGATCCCTAGTAACATATGCTCTATTTGTATCACGTGCATTCACCTTAGTGGATTTGACATAGGTGTTGAGTCCGTCTAGAAAGTCTTTAAAATACGACATAAACGTCGAGTTCGTCTAGAAAGAAATTAAAATACGCTAGGTAAATGAAAGAATTAATGCTCCAATTATTTTACTAAATATATTTGTTTGCAAATATCAAATTATATGATTCTAGACTTCTTTGCTACAAAGAATATTTTTCAAAAAGTTCAAATCCTTTTAAATAAAAAATTTGTCCTTGTTAAAAAATCTCATTTAAAAAAAATTTTATTAAAAAAATATCTCCCACACCAACCAACCACAATCAATTTTTTAAAAAATATTTATTTGAAATAAAAAACTAAAAAAAGGGCAAAAACAAGTGTGATTGCTTATTTTATTTCTAAAAGTAAATAAAGAAACTTCACAAAAACGTGCACACTTGACTTTTATTTTTATTTTTTTTACCTTCATGAAATATTTAAGTAGCTATTTTTAGATTTGGAATTTATTATTCAAAAAAATATTTCAGAAGCTAAATTAAGATCATCATTTTTGTGAATTAGACAGACCCAACATATTTTTGTGTTAAAAGATTTCAAAATCAAATAAAGAGACCCTATGTTCGCAGCGTTCAAAAGTCTGAAAGCAAAAAAAAAAAAAACACATTATTATTGTTAAAAAAATTCAAAAATGTTAAAAATCCATTGTATAGTACATGTGGACTGTCCATTAAGTTCATCTACTATTAATTGGATTCATGTATAGGTGCTTCTCAGGTGATAAGAACTTCCAAAAAAATTATGTGTAGATTAATTAGATGACTTTTGGGGTGATATCTCAACACTATAAATAGAGAATCACTCACCATTTGAAAGACATGCTTGAATAAGAAATTTTCTCTCCTCTATCTTATACTTCTTTTCTTCTTTTTATTATTATAATATTCTGAGTTTTCTTTATAATAAAAAACAAGCAAACAACCACATTATTTGTGTTAAAAACATTAGAAGCAGAGACAGACCTAACAATTGTGTTAAAAACTCCAGAACCAGACAAAGACACCCTATTCCATGTAACTAGTGCTAGAAATTTCGAAAGCAGATAAAGAGAACCCACATTATTTTTGTTAAAAATTCTCAAAGCAAGTTAGAGCAACATTAATTGTACTAGACACTTCGAAAGCAGAAAGAAACCCCATATTATTTGAGCTAAAAATTCTGAAACCAGACAAAGAGACCCCACATAATTTGTGTTAAAGTTTTCAAACACAAAGAAGCATTACTTTTACTAGTCTTAAAAGTTGTTATGTAATTTGGTATTTTAATTCTTTAAGCCAGAATAGTCTCGTGCTAGTATTAATGTGACCACCTATGTTTGTAAGGATGCATAGTATTATAAAATGTAGGGAATATGATTAGTTGTTTAGCCGGAAAAAAACTTGGAGTTATTTAAAAAAAAAACTAGAACCCCACCACCACCACTACACTACACCCCTACTTTCACCACAACCACAACCACAACCACAACACCTAAAAAAACACAAACTATCAAATTTTCACATTTTAGGAATTTTATTTTACTATCAATAGATTGAATCAAATAGGAACGAGAACTTTATTAATCCTTGAGGTTTAGATGAATTCCACGACTTTCATCTCAACAAACAAGTAACCATACAACAATCCACATTGGCCATTATTTAAAATTTATATATTATTTCTTCATATATGCAAAAGAATTTACTCAAAAGTACTTTATGTAATAATATTGATATTATTTATAAAAATGTGCATTACATTATTATGCATACATGTGCAATGCAACTTCGATTCATGCACCGGGAATGAGCTCCTGACCGAAAGTCTCTGGTGGAGGAGTCCGGTTGCTCAGAACTAGTAATATATTAAATGCTTAAATATCAAAATATTCTATACAATTAATTTTACGAGATATATTTTGTAAAAAAAACTTGCAAATCTTATAAAATGCATAAGTACCTCCCCCCACCCACCCACCCACCCACAGAGTCACAGTTATACTGAGGTCCTTTTATCCCCAGAACATATTTTATAAATAATTTTCTACCCTCTTTCGGCCTACCTGACACTAGCTTGAAAAAAATGTCAACATGCGTTGGGCCCACAAGACAGTGTCAAGTAGGCTGAAAAGGGATGGAAAAATATTTACAACATAAGTTCAGGGGATAATAGGTTCTTAGTATAGTATAAGTGTGTCTCTGAAATTTCGGGCATAGCTTCAGGGGGTACTTGTGCAGTTTCCTTTTTTTTTTGCACCAACTAAACAAGAGAAAATATAAACTCCGAGCCTAAAGCTTAATGAATGACATTTTTTTTGAGAATCAGATGTACCCCTCGTTTTTTATATTAAAAACTCTGAAGAAAGAAACCTCGCGTTATCAGTGTTAGAAGCTTCGAAAGCAGACAAAGAGAACCCGTATTATATGTATTAATCAAAAGCAAGTACAGAGCCACATCATTTATGTTAAAAAGTTTACAAGCAGAACAAAGAGCCCGACCTTTTTATTTGTACTAAGAAATCAAAAGCAGATAAAGATAATTCATATTGTCAGTATTAGAAACTGTGGAATCAAACTAAGAAACACACATGCTATTTGTGTTAAAAACTTCAATAGTAAGCAAAGAGTCACATTATTTATTTTAGAAACTATGGAAGCTTACATAGAGATCCCACATTATATATATGTTAATGATTACAAAAGTAGATTGAGAAAGAAAATGCTTGGCTTAAAAAGCCACCATGTAATTCTTTAGACTAGAACAATGCTAATACTTATGTGGTCACTTTAATTTTTAACTGATACATTATATTATATAAATAAATAAATTGGAGTAGTTTTTAATAAAAAGGTAAAATTTTTTTTTTTTGGACACACTAGAACCCCTACTCCCACTTTCAAAATTTTAAACTATCCACCTTTGACAGTTCAACGATTTTTGTGTATTTTCTATAAAATGAAAAAGAATTTTATTTTACAATGGGTGTAAGTGTAAAATTCATCCTTGTAGGTTCGGAAAAAATTCAATAATTTTGACCTCAACAAATGAGTAACAATACGACAATCCACCATGATCTTTCATTAAAACGTGTACTTTATTTCTTCATATATGTAAAATTATTTACCCAAACAAAATTTGTTTTATAATATTGTTTATTATATTATTAGGCAGTCATGTTCAACGCACGTGTAGAAAATTAGTATTATATCAAATGCTAAAATATCATGATTCTCAATACAATTTATTCTACAAATTCTATTTTTTAAAAACTTGCAAATTTAATGTTTCCATTTTACAACAACTAAACCATTGAAATCTGAAACGTTAAACCAAAAGCTAATGAAGATCAACTTTTTTTACCAAACTAGATAGACTCCGCTTTTATTGAGTTAATAATACCTAAAGCTGAAAAAGAGCCCCTACATTATCAATATTATACTCTAGAAGCAGATAAAGAGAATTCACATTATCTGTGTTAAGAACTCCGAAAGCAAGCAAAGAGCCACATTTTTTGTGTTAAAACTTCAAAAGCAAACAAAAACCTCATATTTTTTGTATTAAAAAATTTGATAGCAGAGAAAGAGACCCTAAATTATTAGTGTTCAAAACTCTAGAAGCAGACAAAGAAAATATATTGTATATGTATTAAAACTCCAAAAGCATGTAAAAAGACACGTTATTTGTGTTCAAAACTTTGAAAGCAAACAGAAACCCTACGTTATTTGTGCTAAAAATTTGAAAGTAAATAAAGAGACCCCTTTAGGCTAATTTCGTGTTTTATTAAAAAACCTAAAACAAATTACACATCTTTACACTTGCGTGAGCATGGCCCAACCCACACTTAGCCTAACATTCAAAAAGAAAACAACTAAATGTTGCGACCCGATTTCGAAAGATGAAACGTTCGAAGTCGATTTCGCAACTTTGGCAATTTCTGTTAAGGTTTTTTTTGGATAATTTGTAACTTGGGAGTCGCCACTTAATTTTTAGGTAAAAATTAAGAGAACCATTTGAAATGAATTTTTTAAGAAAAAACATTTAAATAAACCAGAGTTTTGGGTAAGGGTTCAAATAATTTTCTAAGGAAGGGTTTAGGCATCTTAGAGAATCCGCAAGCACGTGCTTACCGACGAATTTGAAAGTTTGACTAATTTTATAAAGAAAACATAGATTACTTGTAAAAAAAAAAACTTGTTTTAAAATAACTACATTTTTTTGACACTTGTACACTAATCTTATTCCAAGTAGAGCCGTCAATATGGGCTAGGCCCGTTGGGCCGGCCTGGCCTAACCCGGGATTTAATATGGTTGGACTTAGATTTTTGGAGCCCATTTAATAAAAGAGCTTTTTAGCCCGGCCTGAATAAACCTGTTGATTTGATGGGCTTGAGAAATATAGGTAGGGTAGGCCCGTGGGCCAATAATAATTAATTAAAATTTTTAATATAATATTAAAATTTAAAATTAAAGAGAGTCCAAATTCAAAATAATTAGGTTAGTATTTGTATTTATATATTTATATTATAATTCAAGATAATTTGAGAGACCTCCCTCGAGGCTTCGCTCTATAACACTCACCTTCCTGTGGTTTACGATATTACGTCTACCTCCCTTATTTTTATTTTCTTGTAACCATTCTTTAAACCTATATAAATAAATATAAATTAATTTACATTTGATAAACTTACCCTTATATATGAATGTTTAGATCTAATTTTCAATGATTTATCTTTATTCGTTAGATCATGTTTCTTCTTAGCTTGTGTAAATGTTTAACTAAAATAAAATCTTATCGTTCGTATCGAATTTCTTTCTTGGGTAGTTCAATTTTGTCTTTTATTTGAAGAAATTGGTGCCGCAAAATGATGGGTTATGGGGAAAAAATTGACGTGAATTGGTAAAGGTGAAATAGAGATAAAGAGTTAATATTTGGTGAAAATGTGGGTTAGCTTAGTTGAAGACTTTGATCTTTGTTGGATTAAAAAAATAAGTCTTTGCTTTACTTTATTTTTAAAGTATTTGTTAAATGAGTTATTTTTTATATAATATTTATTTAGAAGTAATTTATCTAAAAAAGAGTAAAATTGTCAAATCTATATTAATTTATATTTATTTTAAATAGTTTTGAAGAATGGTTACAAGTAAATGAAAATAAGGGAGGTAGACGTAATATCGTAAATCAAAGGGGAGGTGAGTATTAAAGAGCGAAACATGGAGGTCTCTGAAATTATTTCTATAAATATTATAAAAATAATTTTATTTTGATTTGATTTACAAGTACAAACATTAACATCAGGTAATATTGTTTTGTTGAAATTTATGATAATATTTTAATTATAATTTGAAACTTAATTTAACAACTATAAAAAAATATATTTTTTTTTAAAAAAAGTGGCTAGGCCCGTCAAGCCACGTACTTGTTGGTTGGGTCGACCATTTTTTGCCCCACGCCAGAAATGGGCTAGCCCGGCCTGACCCGTAAAATGTCAAAGCCTATATGGATTAGCCCGGGTGGTGTGGGCTAACCCATATTGACAACTCTAATTCCAAGTATGAAATAAGCCAAATGTTATACTGTAAAATAATAATTTCAACTTAACATTTTATCCTAGGTCAAGTTTTTTTGAAAAATCAACATAATAACTAAAGCATGAATTTGAAAACTAAATACTAACTATGAAAGAATAATTCTCAAGTTATTCTTGAAGCTCAAATTGCCTAACTTAAACTTTTATCCATGTTCATGTTTTGAACCAATATGAATAATTCAAAACTCCTAATTATGGATTAAGGAACTTTGTTTAACAACTATGAAAGGATATAGAAACCTTAAGTCATTCATACAAAGTCTTAAGTTAAATTATAAGACAACTTATTTTTTTATATATATATTTTTAAGAAACTTAACAATTTCATTCCGCTCAAAAAAGGAATTAAATTGTTAATTCAAACTCAAAACATGGATTCAAAGCTTTTTAACAACTATGAAAGAACACAAAATGTTCTCAAGTCATTCTATAAGCTTAACTTATCAAACTTAAAAGGGTTTGAAGAATAAATGAAAATTTGAAATGCCACCAATTGTAAGATAAAAAAGAAAGATTCAATAAACTAAAATCGAGGACCTCCGTGGGGATTTTATCTAAGTCAAGAAGAGAATTTTAAAGTTGTTAGTTTTTCACAATCAAATATAATAAAGAAAGGCAAATAAGAGAATAAGAAAACGAGGGGGCGGCTGAAATTTTATTTCACCCCCAAGTCCCAGACCTTCAGGTTGATGCTGCTGTTTAGCTTGGACTTTTGAAAGTCCAAAACTTTTAATAAAAAAAATAGCCTTTCCAAGGCTGCTGTTACTGCTTCATTAATTAGGAATTTTAACCCAAATTTGCTCCTCATTTTCAGCCTTTTGAGGTTATCGTAACTCTGCCTCAATTAGTGCAATTTTTGGACATTTCAAGTACGGTAAAATGCTATTCTTTTAGCCATTTAGGCTACTGATGCTGCTGTATTTTGGGTGTCTAAACCAATAATATTAGCTCCCTTTCAAAACTCCGAAGAAGGTTGACTCAAGAAGAGGAAAATGCAAGAGAAGGGAGTCCATTGGACTCGTTCACGGAGAGCGTGTTCATGCAAAAGGAGGAAAAGAAAAGAGTAAAATAAGAACCTCAATATGAATAATATCAAGTCAAATTAACGATCTAGTTATCATCATGTAAAAAATCCAAAACACAGTGAACAATATTTTTAAAGTAATAAAATATGATTTCTTAAAACTAATAAAGAAACTTAACCGTAGTGATCCTAACTACATGGTGTTGCTAAGAAAATTGAGCAAGTAACGAAGTGCAATGGAAATAATTATGAATATCATAGTCTAACTTAAACAATTACACGGAAGAGGCACAAAGGTTATTGAACATAGAGTTTTGCACCCTTTCAGTCGCCAACTGATCATAATTTATACAAACAATTAAACAACCAGAAAACTAATTCAAACAGTAAGTATAACAGTCCAAACAAGCTGCTACAAGCTCCATTTACACCCAACTAACACTTAAATGTAAGCACAATAAACTTTGTAAGGAACTATCAGTTAAGCAAGCAGGATGAATAGCCGACAATATCTTATGAAACAAATGCTGAAAGAAAGCACAAACATGATATAAAATACCCAAGCATGCTTCTCAAAACAACTTTGTAAGGAAACAATTTTATTTTTAATTTTTATGGACCAGACTCCTGTAACAGGAGAGTGAAATAGAGATGATCCCTATGATACCAGTCCAACCATAATTTAAACAACAACTATAGAAGCAACACAACTACGAAAAGCTAATCATCTCAAACCAAATTCTAAATCATAATATTAATGAAAGTCACAGAGCAAAAATTTCACAAATAAGGAGATAGAATAATGCCATCAGAGGGATAAAATGACGTGGGAAGTGAAAGAGGCGAGACCATGAAATGAAAGGATTAATTTTTTTAAAGCTACAGAACATGTTCTGAGATGAAAGTGAGAAACTTGAACATTAATCATCCACAACTTACTGTGAATATTGACAATCAAACAAAAGGGGTATGCTAATTTCAACTTACTGTAAATATTGACAATCAAACAAAAAGGGTATTCTAATTTTCCAATAAAGTTGAAGAAAACCTGCAATTTTTTATGGATATAATCAAACACAGACAATCTAATATATTGAAACGCTAAACTACCAATCATATTATGAAGATAAGAAGTGATAGAATATATGCCTTCACTTAACAGAACAATGGACCAGGTCCCTTACTACACGAATGAGTTTAAACAGAAAGTTAAATGCAGTTTAAATCAAGACAATAATTTTACGTGGAAACCTCCTTGCTTAAGGGAGTAAAACCACGACATGTCTCACAGAATTTTCAATCGTTTTCACTAATCTTCAAAAGCAAAAGTAAAACAGAATTACAACAAATGTGAGAAGAAGTTTTTAATCTCACGTTCAAGCAATAGTCTCTATTGCTTAACAAGCCTAAGTAGAAACCAATCTACCCACTAAGCTATCCCACTTGGACAACTTAGAATTTTAACACTACCCACTGATTCCTTTATAGTTTCAGGAATAGTTTACAATGTAAGAACAAGAGCATATATTCTTAAATAGCTACACTAAATGCTCCAGAGATTACTGTTGTTCTTGGAATAATTCTGCCTTTTTTTGCTAGTAGCTTTTGCAAGTGTTCTTGACAAATTCTTTGTCATGTTGCAAAAACCAACTATGATGTTTAGGAAAATGCCTTTTATATGGACAAGTCACTTTCCTTAAACTCTTTGCCATTGGTTGGAGAAGTCCCACTTTCTGACGTCGTTGGGAAGAGTGCACCTACATTCTGTACCTTCTCCAGCTGACAGTCAACCAGCTCGTCACATTGTGAGCAAGGTACTTTTACAAGGTCCCTGAGTTTGTTTTCATCTTCAGCACTCAAGTAAGAAACCTGGTACCTTTACAAGGTCCCTAAGTTTGTTTAATCATCAAAACTACAAATAATATTTTCCCCCTTATTGATGATGACAAACAATAGTCTCAAACACCCATTCCAGCTTTGTTCCCCCTCACTTTGTTTCCCCACTTACATAATCATTTAGCTACTTACCAGTTTACTTCCCCGTTTTGGCATCATAAAAAAGATGCAATAAACCAATGATGTCAATAGTAATATTGAATAAGACCAAAGCTAAATAGCAATCAATCAGGAAGAGAAAAACATTCACAAAAGATTAAGAGGAATAAGTTAAACAACAATCCATAATAACATTTAATACCTTAAGGTTAAACTGATAATCCAAAAACACAAAGATAAGCCACAAAAAGAAAGACACAGGGGAGGTTTTTTAACAGGCTAGGAAGGAGGAAGTTGATGAGATAGGAACTGGATGATGAGAGTGAGTCGTGCATTGGCAACATCATTATCTTTAATTGCTTTCTCCTGTAAGGCAGTGATCTTAGCCTTCTACTCTGCATTCTCTCGCTCCAGAGCTTGTACCACGGAAGTACCAGGTCCCTCATTTTGTGCAGTAAGTAGTTCTGCTTTGAGTATGGCAATTTCGGCCTCTTTACCACTCAAACGCACAGTGAGCTCCTCAACCTCATGCTTGAGTTGATCCTGATCTTCGAGGAGTTGAGCCATATTACTCTTGGGATTGCCTCTCCCTTCAATACACTCACACTCGACCAGGGTACTCTCTGAAATAGTTTGTTTAACCGTCCCAACCTTCCCAACATTGAGAGGAATTTGTAAGTGCTTGAATACTTCTGTGAGAAAGTATCTGTATCCCATTCCATGAACCCCTTTCTTCTCGATGACGGTTTTGTAGATGTGCTCAAGCATAAGACCTTGGAGATTCAGGGATTCGAAGCTGCACAACATCTCCATCAGAAACAAGTCAGCAGAAGCTGCTGAGGTCCTCTTTTCAGTGCGAGGAAGGAGAACTTTGTTGATAAACTCGAAAACCAACTGGTACTCGCTCTTCATGATCTTCTTATAAATCCCAGCAACTTTGTTGTGGATATCATAGAAATCAAGGACACAAACTCAGTAGAGCAAGTTTTTCCCAGCACAGACCTGGTCCCCTCTCTAGGTACCTTGAGAATTTTGCTCAACAGACCCTCATCTAGATATACAGCAATGTCATTGACCCTTGTCAGGATACTCCCATCTTCTTTGAATTGAATATTATAATAGAATTCTCGCACTTCTTCTTCATAGAGGATAGGGGATTTTCTGTTGAACAAGTGCACCCATGATTGAATTTCTACCATATCATGAAGAGAGTCCATGCCGGGAAGATTGATTATTCCCATATCAAAGACTCTCCCCGCCAAGACTACTTGCTTTCTCAGGCTGTCAACAACTTCCTGCATGTTGACACTCTCATCACTCTTGTCTTGGGCACCAGGTCCGTGATCTCTTCCTTTTTCCGACAGAACTTTTCCTTTTGGATTTTGTTTTTACAACCTTCTTCGAAACTTTTGCCTTTTTGTTTCCTGACCTTTTCTTCTTATTTTTCTTTTCAACTTCCTCAGCAGACAATTCAACAACATCATACTCAGGCATTTTGAAGTTTGGTAACTTAAAGGTTCTGGCACTTCTAATTGCAGCAGTAGAAAGTGCACTGGCCTTCAAGGCATCGACCATCAATTTTTGAGCAGCAGACCAAGTGGTAGGTCTTCTCCTAGGGGCCTCTTCTACAACCTTCTCTTTTCCTTTCCTAGACATCTCACCCTCTCTTCGCTCAACCTTCCACTTTAGGGGTTCCTCTTCACTTTTAGAGTCTAAAGAGGTTGAAGAAGGATACCTTCCAATGTCAGGAGCTTTATCAAAAATGGGTTGAGTATCCCTTACCTCTTCCCTCTGCAAAGATTCAGTTTTCTCAGCCCTTGCCTCTTCCCGCATCATAGCCAAACTCTAAATAACTAATTCTTCACTTGCTGCCAAGATATTAGACTCAGATGCTTTATGCTTAGGCAGATCTCCTTCAAAAAGATTATCAGGCAGCATTCCTTGCAAAGGACCAGGTCCAGTAGAAAAGCATGTGCTGTTTAGATCTATGGAGTAGAACGGATTATTAGGTGTATCTTTCTTAGAACTTGAAGGGGCATTGGATCTAGACTCTACAAGCAGAAGGTGAGTAGAAAGCAATGGGCTCTGTTTCACTAAGAGCATTAAGCATTTGTTTGGAGGTAGAAGAAGGAGAAGACATGTTTGACTAGAAAGAGAACAAAGAAATACTTTTCGAACAGAAAAAGGAAGAAGAAGAAACAAAGTTTGTCTTTTAAATTTTACTTGATCCCTTCTTGAAGCAAAAAGAATGTTAAAGGACAGATGAGGATTTTGAAAAGAAGTAATGAGGGTTGAAAAAGACGTGAAAAGGTGCCAGGTCCGTGATTGGATGTGTCGCTTGAGAGATAAGCGATGGGACTAACGGTCAAAATGATGACTGACACGTGGCATCATCAATGGTCATAATTTTCAGTTTAAAATTAATGTATAAATGCTAACCTGGACAGGCACCAGGTACCATAACACATTTACATCCTCATTCCCCAGTTGTTCTAGTCATCTTCTTTGTTAGTCCATTCCTTCCTGAAAGTATACCTACAAAAGGTACAAAAAGGATCTTTATACAGATATTTAAATATTCACACAAAGGATACCTGCACTACAATTTTATCCATCGAGGGAATTCAACTGTTGGAAGCTAAAAACATCATTTAGAGATTAACATGACAAACTTCAGCCGATTTCTCTCAACTTGATCTTTACTGAGAGCCTTGGTGAAGATGTCTGCAATTTGCTCCTCCATTGGACAATATGTAAGCACAATATTTCCCTTCTCAACATTGTCTCTCAAAAAGTGATGTCTAACATCAATATGCTTTGTTCTCTTATGGTGGACTGAATTCTTTCCCATACTAACAACACTAGTATTGTCACACATAAGAGGAATTACTTTGATGTGTATCCCAAAATCTTCCAAGTGTTGCCTGATCCACAACAACTGTGAACAACAGGCTGCAGCAGCTACATATTCAGCTTCAGTGGTTGAAAGAGCCACGGAACTCTGTTTCTTGGTTCCCCAAGAGATGAGTGATGATCCAAGGAAATGAGCCATTCCAGAAGTACTCTTCCTGTCAACTTGATACCCAGCAAAATCAGCATCTGCAAAACCAACTAGATCAAAAGTATCACCTGCTGGATAGAAGAGAACCAGGTCCCCTGTTTTCTTCAGGTATCTAAGAATACGTTTTGCAGCCTTCAAGTGTGAATCACGAGGACATGCTTGAAACCTGGCACACATTCCAACACTATAAACAATATTAGGTCTGCTAGCAGTCAGATACAACAAAGATCCAATGATTCCCCTGTATATTGTTTCATTCACAAGAGGATCAACTTCCTCTACTACAAGCTTGGAATTTGTTCCCATAGGAGTATTAATAGGTTTAGAGTCAAACATATTGAATTTCTTCAGTAGCTCCTTGATGTACTTCTCCTGACAGATTGAAATCCCATTTCATGATTGCTTGATTTGTAGGCCAAGGAAAAAAGTCAGTTCACCCATCATGCTCATTTCAAATTCCTTTCCCATTAATGATGAGAAACTTCACACAAATGTTCTGAGGTGGCTCCAAAAATTTATCATCCACATAAACTTGAATAATAAGAAATTCTTGTTCTCTTTTTAATAAGAACAAAGTATTGTCTATTTTTTTCTCTTTTGAACCCATTCTTCAGCAAAAACTTTGATTACCTCTCATACCATGCTGTAGGAGCTTGCTTCAGACCATACAGAGCCTTATTCTATTTGAACACATGATCTGGTAGCTCAGCATCTTCAAAACCAGGAGGTTGTTTGATAAAAACTCTCTTTCAGATCTCCATTCAGAAATGCACTTTTGACATCCATTTGATACGGCTTGAATCCCATGAATGCAGCAAAAGCTATTAGAATTCTAATAGCCTCCATCCTGGCAACAGGTGCAAAAGTCTCATCATTATCTATTCCTTCTTCTTGATTATATCCTTGAACCACCAACCTGGATTTGTTTCTAGTGATCACTCCATTTTCATCTAGCTTGTTTCTGAACACCCATCTGCTTCCTATTACTGTTCTGCCTGCAGGTCGAGGAACCAGGTACCATACCTTGCTTCTTTCAAATTGATGAAGTTTTCTTGCATAGAGTTGATCCAATATGCATCACTTAATGCTTCTTTCACATTCTTGGGCTCAATAGATGATATGAATGCTAAAAATGCAACTAGATTTCTCGTTTTTGATCTTGTATGAATTCAAGAGTTCAAAGGAGAGATAAGATTATCAAGAGGATGTGATGAACTATGCTTCCATCCTGATCTTGGAGCAGACTGGTTGAGCTGATCAGCATGTTCTTCTTCATCAAGAGTGTCATCATTTTCTGGAGAGTTTGATGTACTCTGACTGGAATTCAGAGTAGTACCAGGTACCTCATCACACTTTTCCACTTCATCAGCCTCTTCAGGTAGACTATGATTTTGATCATCAAAGTCATTTTTCAATTGTTGTTCTGCATCAGCTTCACTTCCTTCAATTTTCTGTGAATTGAACAGTTTGATCACATCATCTTCATCATTTGATCCATTATTTTTAAAGCTTCCATCTTCATCAAATACAACATGAATGCTTTCTTCAATGCATTGAGTTCTTTTGTTTAATATTCTGTAAGCCTTACTCGATGAAGAATATCCAACAAACACTCTTTCATCACTTATAGGATCAAATTTTCCCTGATCATCCTTTCCGTTGTTCAGCACAAAACACCTGCATCCAAATGCTCTAAGATAGCTCAGCATAGGCTTTCTGTTGTTGAGAAGCTCATAGGGGGTCTTATTCAAAACAACTCTTATCAGACACCTATTGGTAACATGACATGCTGTGTTGACAGCTTCAGCCCATAAATTTTGAGGAAGATTTGAGTCAATACTCATATTCTGTCAATGTTAACCAAGGTTCTATTTTTTGTTTCCACCACTCCATTTTGTTGAGGAGTTCTTGGAGCAGAAAAATTATGACTCGTACCATTTTTCATGCAAAGTTTATCCAGTTTTGAGTTCTCAAACTCAGTTCCATGATCAGATCGAATGCTACAAATAACTTGATTCAATTTAGTTTGAATCATTTTCAAAAAACACCACCAATTTTCAGTGTTCTGCCTTTGATTTCAGAATCTGTCCATTATCTCAAGTAATCATCAACTATCACCAAATGTATTTCTTGCCATTTCTGCTTTGAACCTTCAAGGTCCACATAGTCCATGTATAGCAGCTCTAGTGTTCTTGATGAGGTTACTTTCTTTTTGGGCTTAAAGGATGATCTGATTTGTTTCCTTTGACACAAGTTGCATATTTATTTCAGCAAACTTCAGCTTTGGCAGACATCGGACCAGGTCCTTAGAAATCAGTTTTTTCAATAAGGATGAGCTTACATTCCCTAGCCTACGATGCCAAAGATCAGCATTCTCATTTTGAGCACTAAGACATGTCAGGTCATCTCCATGAGACGTTTCTAAGTTTGCGACAAACATGTTTTTACTTCTGAAAGTAGTGAGAACTACCTTCTTTGTAGTTAGACTCACGACAGTGCACTTCTCAGAAGTAAACTTGACTTTATTTCCTTTGTCACATATTTGAGACACGCTCAAAAGACTGTACTTCAACCCATCAACATGATACACATTGTCAATTGAATCTTCAAGAGACCTTCCACTTTGCCAACTCCCAAAATGTACCCCTTTTTTCCATCACCAAAAGAGACACCTCCTCCCTGAAGTGTCTTGAGTGAGAGGAATTTTTTCGATGTCACCAGTCATGTTTAAAGCATCCATTGTCCATATACCAACATTGACTGCTGCTCCTCTCACTCACCTGCACGAAGAATCACTTGTTTAGCTTGGGAAACCATTTCAATTTGAGTTCCCAGAAGGCAGACAGAGGAGTGATCAGATTGTATTTAGTCCAATAGGGCAGTTTTTGAAACTTTCTAACAAAGGACATCGGAGCAGTGACATATTTTTACTTTGAAAATTTCTCATTTGAAACGAGTTTTGGAGGACCATGTCTCTCTTTTGAAAAGTTTTGCCTTTCAGCATAATTTGAGAGTCTTTCATGGGAATTTCTCCATCCAGGACACTCTCCCTTTAAGTGCCCATTTTTACCACAGTGAAGACAAAGCAGATTGTTAGACACAAAAACATACTTACTGTGAGGATTAAAGGGAGGAGTGATATTCAAACTTCCTAGTCCTTTCTTATTGAAATTACTCTGATTTGTTGAAGTGGACAACAACTTAGAGGATTTTGTCCACTTAAGAGATTTTTCATGCTCTTCCTTAAGTTTGACAATATTCTTTTCTAAGCTGTTGCTTTTCTCCAAAGACAATCCCAGATTTTTCTCAGAGTTTTTCAATTTTTCTTCAATTTCAACTCGTAAACCATTTGACATTCCATTTAGCTTTTCAGCTTCTTCAGTTATCTGATTCAACTATTTTTTAAGATCAGTGTTATCAGACTCTAGAGACACCATTTTTGACATTCTCTCCTCCAGTTTAACTTTGTTTTCAGTTAAACTATCAAGTTCAACATTCATGATGTCTCTTTTAGAGGTTAACTCAATTACATAATCAATCATAACTTTTGCCATTGTTCTCAATTTTTTAAGAGAATAATTATTCAGATCATTTTTTCATATCAAGAAGAGTTACCTTGTCATCCTCTTCTTCATTTTCTGTATGAGCCATGAGAGAAAACATTTCATTGAAAATGGTTTCCTCTTCATGCACAGCCACCATAGACACATCATTTGGTTCATCATGATCTTCTAAATCACTTGATGAATCACCCCACGCAGCCAGAGCCTTTTTGACCACATAGTCAGCAGCAACTTTTCGATCTCTCTTACCAAGTACTAGGTCCCTTCTCTTCTCATTTTCACTTCTTGATTTTTGATGTTCCTTGTTTTCATTCCTGAGCAGAGGACACTCTCAAATGAAGTTTCCATCTTTTCCACACTTGTAGCATGTATCACGTTTAGTAGCATTTCGAGAACCATTTGTTCCTCTTTTAAAAGCTTTGTTCTTTCTCACAATTTTTTGAAATCTCTTGATGAGATATGCCATATCATCATCACTTGAATCTTCATATTGTTTGTACTTCAGCATCAATGACTTATCCTTTTTGACTTCCTTCTTTGAAGAATCGTGATTTCGATTCATCTCATGTGTCTTCAGATTTCCGATCAGAGCATCCAAAGTCAGCACCTTCAAATCTTTGGCTTCTGTGATGGCATCAACCTTACTTTCCCAGGATTTTGGAAGAATTCAAAGTACTTTTCTGATTTGTTTACTCATGCTTATAGGTTCACCAAGACTTCGCACCTCATTTGTAATGGAAGACAATTTTGTGAACATGTCATAAATTGTTTCTCCTTCCTTCATTTTGAAGTTTTCGTACCGTGAGGTTAGCATGTCAATCTTTGATTCTTTGACTTGTTCAGTCCTTTATGAGCAGTCTTTAAACAGTCCCAAATTTCCTTAGCACAATCACAAGCTGAAACCTGGTTGAACTTACCAGGTCCTATCCCACAGAAAAGAAGAGTTTTTGCCTTGTCACCCTTTTCTATATTTTTTCTGTCAGCTTCATCGTATTTCTGTCTAGGCTTTGGAACAAGACTGATTTTCCTCCATCCTTTTCTTCTATCATTGGAATAAATGGTCCATCCAGTACGATATCCCATAACTCACTATCTTCAGCCATGAGAAAATCATGCATTCTAACTTTCCACCAACTGTAGAAATGTTCATTGAAACAGAGAGGTCTTGTTGAAGACTAACCATCTTCTAGATTAAGTGGAGCAGCCATTCTAGAACAGATATCACTTCCATGGTATTAACCAAATAGAGAGTGCCCTCTCTGATACCACTTGATAGAATATATGCCTTCACTTAACAGAACAATGGACCACGTCCCTTACTACACGAATGAGTACAAATAGAAAGTTAAATGCAGTTTAAATCAACACAATAATTTTACGTGGAAACCTCCTTGCTTAAGGGAGTAAAACCACGACCTGTCTCACAGGATTTTCAATTGTTTTCACTAATCTTCAAAAGCAAAAGTAAAACACGATTACAACAAATGTGAGAAGAAGTTTTTAATCTCATGTTCAAGCAATAGTCTCTATAACTTAACAAGCCTAAGTAGAAACCAATCTACCCACTAAGCTATGCCACTTGGACAACTTAGAATTTTAACAATAACCACTGATTCCTTTATAGTTTCAGGAATAGTTTACAATGTAAGAACAAGAGAATATATTCTTAAACAGCTACACTAAATGCTCCAGAGATTACTGCTGTTCTTGGAATAATTCTGTCTATTTTTGCTAGTAGTTTTTGCAAGTGTCTTGAAAAATTCTTTGGAAAGTTGCAAAAACAAACTATGATGTTTAGAAAAGTTCCTTTTATATGGACAAGTTACTTTCCTTAAACTCTTTTACATTGGTTGGAGAAGTCCCACTTTCTGACGTCGTTGGGAAGAGTGCACCTACTTTCTGTACCTTCTCCAGCTGGCAGTCAACCGGCTCGTCACATTGAGAGCCATGTACCTTTACAAGGTCCCTGAGTTTGTTTTCATCTTCAACACTCAAGTAAGAAACCTGGTACCTTTAAAAGGTCCCTAAGTTTGTCAAATCATCAAAACAACAAATAACAAGAAGCCAACAAGATAACTAAAAAATATGCAGATGAAAACCCTTCATAAAGTAAAATCTAAGCAGACAAAATTAAATTAAACTACCAAGAAGGAAAAGATACATGATTACCTTGTGCTGAGCAGCAAATCGGGACAACGAGTTTGGAAACGATTACACCTCTTTAACTCGAAAAGCCACAAAACGTTTTAAAATTAGAACTGTGGAACCAAGAATTCCCAAATGTTTTTGGGTACTCTTTGGTCTCCGAAAATCCTCCTCTGAACAGTGAAAAGAAAGGGATTTATATAAGAGAGATTTGGGGTATTTCTTGTTAGAAACGATGTGGGAGAATCCCAAATTCAAAAATCAGCAAAGAGATGGGTGGGTAGGCTGGAGGGTGTACGAATTTGTACCATTTTCAAATAGAAAAGAGAGGGAGAGTCGTCCGATTTTGATCCAAGGACGAGCTTGTAAGGAGATGGAGACACGTGGCCTTGTCCTCCAACTTTCAAGAGGATCAGGTCGAGGGAGAGAGACACGTGCGAGACTCAATTCGATGGGCGCACCGCGTGGCTGTTTTGGACGAGTCGCGTACTGCTGGAGTTTCTAGTTTCGTTCTTGTTCTGGGTTGACGTTGTTGGGGCTGCGCGTATGTTATTGTTGGATGAGGGAAATTAAGAACAGAGTAGTGAAGGGGTAATTTGGGCCAGGTCTTGTGAATTGGGCCAAGAATTTGGGTTTTCTTTTGTTTGCATTGAAAAGCTAAGGCCCAATTTGATTTCAAAGGAAAAAAGACCCCTGGTCTTGAAAATAATAAGATGATAAAAAATTAAAACAAAATGAATTATGCTTTCAATTAATTATTAACCCTCTTAATTCAGACAACGTAAAACAACTATCTTGAATAAGGTTTTAATTATTATTAGTTTTTTTTTAAATAAAAATTCTAACTTAGTTAAAACACCATTTTAGTAAAACGGTTTTCTAAATATATATTGTAAACTATATAAATCTATGTATTTCAAGTATATAGAAATATATTTTATAGGAAATGAAAAAGGAAATCACCATAAAACTAAAGTATTTTTGATTTTTTCAAAATAATTACTTCAAATTGTTTGAAATTCAAGAAGCTTGAAAAATAAATTAATTAGCAGAGGGACAAAATTGAGTGTCAACACTAAAAAGGACAACAAATAAAACATGATAGACCCACTCGGTAAGCCTATAAATCTAACTAATGCAGGGTTTCCTAATTAAGGACTCCTCATTTCCCCTCACCGCCTTCTCTTGCTTCCTAATTAATAGACCCCATATTATTTTTGTTAAGAATTTCAAAAGTAGACAAAGAATGAATTACTCTTTCCAGGCTCAAAAGGTCGTCATGTAATTTGATTTGTAGTTCTTTAAGCCAAATATTAATGTGGCCATCTCTGTTTGTAATGATTTATTGTTATATTATGTCTAGTAAATAGGAGTATTCGTTTAACATGAAAAAAAATACTTTGACTTATTTTTTAAATCTAGAATTCAATGCATACTCCTAAAAAACCCAATTATTCATGTTTGGCAGTTCAAGGATTATCGGGTATTCTCTATAAACTGAATCAAATTGGAACAAAAACTTTATTTTATTAAGGGTTTTAGTGTATACATTCATCCTCATAGATTGAGATGAAATTCGATCATTTGATTCAACAAACAAGTAATCATACAAAATTTCAAATTCAAATACAAATTCAAATTTTAAGAAAGATTTACATTTGAGTGTTTATGTGTTTGCAAAACAAAACAATATCCTCACTATATTTCAATGCAAATTTTTGGTTATATGCTTCACCATAATTAAAGTAGACATTGAATCATATCTTCACTTAGTAGCTTATAATATAATCTCACTAGACTTATTTTTCCTCATCTTCTAGGAAGAGGAGGATTATCCATGTAAATGTTGAAAGTTTAACATAATAAAACTAAAAATTGCTAGAGTTAATGATTTATAGCAATTTCATACAGAAATGGGAAGAAATGAAGAAGTGGGAAGTTATTTGTAGATATCTAAAAGGTAATTGGATGATTAGGGATGTAGTGCGGTTAGTTCCTAATTAAAAGAGGAAATTAAGGCTTAAATTTAAAAACATTATTGATTTATCCTTTTGGAAAATGGGCCATCGACCAAAAAAAATAATAGAAAATTGAATTTCCAAAACAAAAATTACAGTTAGTTGAATCAATTTAGGTATCAATTATAACCTGATGTGACTGTAATACATCAAAATTTTCTAAGATTAGACTCGAATCATGTTGGGTTTTAAAAAGATGTGAATGGAAAATGAAGAGTTGCGACTTTTATAAAGAGTTGTAACTTTTATGAAATGTTGCGACTTTTATGAAAAGTTATGATTTTTATGAAAAGTTGCGACTTTTATGAAAAGTTGTGACTTTTATGGACAGTTGTGACTTTTATGAAAGGTGACGACCTTTCTGAAAGATTGTGACTTTTCCAAAGGTTTGTGACTTTCCGGTAAGGCAGAATAAGAACCTTTTTGTACTACCCTTTTTCTATAAATTGAGGGATTTCCTATCATTTTAATATAGAATTCATGGACTTCTTCTTCAACTATTAAATCTAGTATTCTAAGTGTACTTTATTGTCGTTGAGTGGTTCGCCGACACATGAGTTTTTGGTATCTATACTCTGGTGATTGAGATCATTTTACCCTGGGAGGTCATATTCCAAATCAAACCTCGGATACTAGAGGGGAATAATTTCCTTAAGGGGACACTGTGAGTTCAATGGACTTGATCTTTTTCCTATTAAAGATTTTCCAGATTCTGGTACCTTTTTTACAAATTTTAGATTTGTGAATTACTTTTAGTTCTTCTATTCTTTTGTTCTTCACTGGTTCATTAAACTTGGTAACTTCGTGTTTGTGCAAAGTTTGTTGGAATCAATAAGATTCTTAACACAAATATTAACAACAATTCTTCTTTAAGAAAAATATTTCGTATATTTTTTTTAAAAATCTGTTTCTGATTCTAGTTTGCGTTATAGCTTTAATTTTCTACTAGTAAAAATGTTCATGAACTTTGTTGTCTTACAAAGATGTTCAAAGTTTTGTTCTAAGTATGTTTGAAATACAAGATGAATAACAAATCATTCTATAACACCACACAACTCTAGTCTTAAAATTATAATTGTTCATGTAGCACTTCAAACATTGAGAAAGGCTAAAGAGGGTTAACTTAAAAGTCCACCAACTCAAAATGGACCATGGACCCTTCACGACTCCCTAGACGGACCATTTAGGGGACCAAGACTCGTTTAGGGCAATGTGACCAACCGTCAAAGGCTGACAAGGAGGGGGTCACCTGGACGGGACCCTAGGGGGCCTGTGGTGGCTTGTACGACCCTTTTGGGGGTCCATACAAGTCATCCATCAATTTTTATATTTTGGGTCAACTTCAAAATATCATATCTCTCATCACATAATGAATTAGGTGGTCCATGACTTATTAACATAAAGGTCTTTGAATCCTTCAAAAACCATCAGATTTTCCTCATTTTGAGTTTCGAATAAAAAGTTATGTCTTTTTTAGAGAAGCATTGTCGGCCAAGTGAAGTTTAGCGACCATCTATACGGCCCATGAATTTTCACGGACCAGGATACCTTAACGGACTATGAAACCTCCCTTTTAAGGTATCTTGTCAAATTTAACAGTTGGGGTCATTTTGGTCTTTGTCCTATACATTTGGAATTTAAACTACAACATTTAAACCCATATTCTAAGCCTAAACCACGGTGTTTTACACCTAATTAAGGGCTTAAAAGTGTTAATCAATTCTTTTACGTTAATTAACACTTCAAGATATTAAAACGAGGTTCCAAGAGAAGAAAAACTAGGGTTCAAGTGTTCTTCGAGTTACGTCAATTTTGCCAAAAAACCTCGTTCTTTCAAACATAGTGTTAGACTAGTTCTTCTACATTCTATACATTTACTTTCAAATCAATAAAAGGGTAATATTTGATTCTATCCTTAATTTTAGTTTCTATAGATTAGTTGATTTTGAGTTCTTGAGTTCCGGATTCTTTTGGAAATATTATTCCTAATTATTAAATTCCTATAAGTTATTCATTGTGATTCTTGAGTTGGTTGGCTCATGTCTATATTTTAGCATGAACTCTATGATTTGAGTATTCTTGAGATGAGGAATGTCGTTGAGTTATGAGTTCTTGAAATCTGAGTATTGAATTTTCTATATTGTTATTGATATCCTTCAGTTGATTTGTTGATGTCTAATTTTAGCAGGAACCTTATTCTTGAGTATTCATTGAATTCTCATTGAGAATCTTTTAAACAAAATATTACTGTCTAAACTGAATTTTGAGGAAGTAATGAGAAGTTTAAGAAAAAGTATAAGAAAACTAAGTACATCCAAAATGTTTTTTTATATGAAGAAAGAGTAGACCCTTTTTTTTTAGAAAAGTTAAAAGAGTTTTTAGAAAAATTAAGTACAAAGAACCTACCTCTTCAAGAGTGTTTTTTTTCTTAGTATATCTCAACCAAAGTATTTTTACTTTGAACAAAGAGAACATTGTTTTCTAAATGAGCAATGAGCTCTAGAGATATTTCAAAGTAGATAACTCTTTTAATACGTTAGCTTGAGAAATTATTTCAAACTAGAGAAAGAGAAATGTTTTTATACATTTGAGCAAGAGTATATATTATTGGGTGCAAGATCATACTTTTTTAGGTGAATCCTTGGTGGCTTTGGAAGATCTTAGTGGATCCACTTAGTTGATGTGTCCTATATCCCATATAGGATAGTTCTGGCAACGTGGACAATGTGTTGTATCATTGTGATGGTTGTGAGTTAGAGAATGTCCCAATAGAGTTAAAGTGTATTTTTATACATTACTTATTATGTTGAGTGTCAGAGATAAGTAAATATTTTTGTAAAGATCAAATAATTTCATTCCTTTAGTTCATTACATTAGTTGAGTTTATGTAATGTGTATTGTATCCCTTTCATACATTTATTTTTTTTAGTTATACTGCATACTCATACATTCAAATGTACTGATGTCATTTGACCTATATCCTTTTATGATGCAGATAAAAGTGTTCAGGATCATCAACATGTGCTTCGTTGAGATCACTCTACTCTCCAGTTAGCTTTTAGTGAACCTCATTGTATTCCGAGGACTTCACATTTACTTTTAATTTAGTTGTTTGGAGGTTGCATGGGTCTTATTCCGAAACCTATCTTAAACATTGGAGACTTCATAGATAGATAAAGTTGACGAGTCTTTCAGTACTACTTTTCCTTGCTTTTTGTTGCAAACTACTATACTTATATTATTGAGTATTTTAGAGACAAATGAGTTGAATATTTAATTTGAGTTTGAATTATTCTATTTTAAGTATTATTGCTTGAGTGAGTTTTCCGCTATGTAGTCATCCAACCCAAAGGTTTGCTTGGGGACCAAAAATGGTTGTCGAGTATCGACCACGTCTAGGATGTAGGCTCAGAGTTTGACAATGTTGGTAGATGATCATAGAGTTAAAGTACCCTAGGGTGGATATGAAGTCGTGTCAGTAGGATCTTACTTATAGTTGTGAGGGTCCTACTTATATAAATGAGGACCTACACACATTTAAGAAAAATTTCTCTTCTTTCATACTCTAAATCGTGCAATAAAACCATGTCATAAGAAACTTATTCAAACTCGTGTCTTTCTCAAATCCATTCAAGTACCCGTCATACTCAAGGTAGTTGAAAATCAAATCCCAATCCTTATCGACTTTTTTTGTCAGCAAAAGTCTCTAGAAAGTCATAAGATTATAGAGGGGCATGAGAGAAACCTGTGAGTGAGCTTATGTTGACATTCAAAAGAATGTACTCTTATTCATATGAATTGTGCGTACAAGCTAAAAGTAAATGTACTTCCAACCTCTCTTCTCTAAACCTTGTTTCCATTGAGATGCTTATGACGAAGTATGTTGAGCTTGGACAATATTTTCACTCGAAAAGATAGTATGACTTATAATGTCATAAGTCCTAGTAGTAAAAGTGCCCAGAGTTAAAAGAATGCATGCAGAGGTATAGTTATCTAAGAAAGGAAGATAGTGTTATGAGGTGAATTATGTTGTTGCAGTCATGCACCCAGTAGTTATTACTGAGGAGTTTTTCCTTATGGTTAAACTAAGAAGTAATGAGTTTGTATAAATTTCATGATAGAAGGTAGAGTAATTGTTACAAGTCAGGATGAGATAGAGTATACTTTCACCAAAAGGGAGTTTATGATGATGCAATATTGTGTTAGTCAAGATCAAGTATATGTGTTGAATAAAATAGCAGAGTAGTCATCAGGTGATAGATCTAAGTTAGGCTTACGATTTTTAAGGGATGGCCATTTAGATGGTTAGAAATAATTAGGCAATGATGATTTTTAAGGGATATCCCATGATATTCACGAAGTATGCTAATTTGATTCTCACTTTTATGCGATACTTAAGAAACTCTCTTCGAATTTGATTATCCTTATTATAAAAAAAGTTTTATTTCCTTGTTCAAAAATCATATTTTAAAAATTCTTTACTAAAAAAAAATTCCTTCCCCACCCCACTCAACCACAAAACAATTATAGAAGAGAAGAATTCTTAATTATTTATTTAATCGATAACAAAAAAGAGAAGCAAAATAATTTTGGTTGCCTCTTTTATTTTTTCAAAAAGAAAGAACTTCACGGACCATGCGCACCTGATTTTTACTTTTATGAGATACTCAGTTACTTTTTTTTGGATTCGGTAGTCTTATCAAAAGGTTTTTATTTCAGACTCTGAAAAATTGGATTATTGAGTAACAAACACATACTTATAAGGGCAAAATTTTTGAAAGACTATCTGAACCAGTTATAAAAATTGTCTCTTTTACATCATGATCGCAATTGGTCATACCTTATTAGAATATTGAAATGAGATCATCTACTTGATAATGAAGAAGAAACTATACGTCGTTAATTGCAAGGATATCTTTACTGATATTTACCACCAAATTTCTTTGGAAGAGATACCATTTTGGGAGCAGTTATGGGTAAGTCGCTTCATGTAGACATGGAGACAAGGAATCAGATAGGACCAAGGTATGCAAGATTAAGGGTAGAAGTGTATTCATTGGGGAAATTTCACAGATCCATAAACATTGGCATGAAGAAGAGGAAAGAAGAAATTTTGAAAAATGAATTTTGATAAAATATGATTATGTTCATAAATATTACAATACATACATGATATCAAGGAAATAATGAGAAACGATGCTATTGTTATGAATCAGCCCCATCCCAATAACTATACTAACAAGTATATCACAGGGATAGGTATTGGGAGAAGTAGGCCCAATACAAGCAACATGGTCAGGCCTTTACAAAGGATAATTTGCATCCATATTGAGGGTATTGTTAAATAGAACATGATATCATTATGACACGGGATCGTGAATTATGGGAAAGACAGAATCTACGTTTCTCATCTTTAATTGTGAGTCTAAGCTTCTCATCTCCCATCTACCGTTTATCAATTCCCTAGTTCTTACATTTAGTGTTTCTATGATTCAGTTTTGTTTTTTGTTGTTTGCGTTGTTGCATTTACTTTGTGGATTTGTAATTGAACTGTTACGACCCGAGGGTATACCCTAGAAGTTATGATATTCTTTAATCTTTACACGATGTCGTCGACCTCTCGAAGGTCTAAGACAAGCCCTATATCTTTCATTACATAATCATAAAATAGCGGAATATTGAAAACTTTTTATAACACATCATATGCTAGAACATTACTTTATATATATATATATATATATATATATATATATATATATATATATATATATATATATATATATATATATATATATATATATATATTGGGATTTATCAAGTGTGAATGGGAAAAGAAAAGAGAGAATATGAAAAGTGAGGGAACTACTTTGGAAGGAAAATGAAAAGTCATTTGCAAAGTGCAAATTAAAGTCATTTCTCCCATATCGGCAAAAGAAAGGGAAATTGTTGTCCTTATAGGAGGAAACACTTCCATTACTTCTTAATGAGCTAAGAAGAATATGCCCCCTCGCGCCGTCGTCGTCGTCGCTAGCTTGGCCTCGGCTTTGGATTTGGATTTGGCAAATGATGTGATTGATTGATAAATTTTTTGGACAAAATTTATTTAATCAGTTTTTGTTAAATCAAATAAATCCTGTTAAAAATTATCTCTTATAAATTTACAGGTAACGTAACATTCCGAAAAGTTGTTACTCTTTCCACAAAGTCGTTACTTTCCGAAAAGTCGTTACTTTCCAAAAAGTCGTTATTTTCCTAACAGACTCAATTTTCCGAAAAGTTGTTATTTTTTCCAAAAGACACAACTTTCTGGATAAAATAAGTTTGAACAGATTTCACTGAACAGACATGTTACTTGCTGAAAATGGTTATAAAAGGAAGTCAATTTTGGATTTTTTAAAACACTGAAACTTTTTTCTTTCTCTGCATTTATTTTCTCTCAAATAAAAAATCAAAGTGTCGATCGACTGAGTCTGTGTGACTTGTTGTTGTTCTTAAGTTCGTTGAAGTTAAAGAAGTTTGAGGTACTTCTATTTCTTTAACAGGTTTAATCCGTTTTATCTTGGGAGAAATTAATGCATAACCTTGGGTACAATGAGGGGATTAAATTTCATAAGGACACATAATAGTTTCTGTGAACTCGGATTCACTCTTGTGTTTTATATTTTTTCTGCTTCATCTTATTTCTGTTTCTGTTTATTAACCTTATAAATACAGGTTATTGTAAGAATAACAATCTTAAGAAATTTATCAGTTTCAGTATTTGAGGTTTCTGGAGATTAAAACCCTTATGGGTTTTTACTCTGCTTCAATTTTTAAAATTCATTCGATTAACGATTAAAAGAACACAAAAACTTTATCGTTAAATCAGAAACAGTTTGTGTAAAGATTTGTTCTTTACTATTAGTATTTTAAATACTTAATTTATCTGTCATTTGTGACCGAAAAAAAAAGACTAATTCAAGTCAAACAAATGCTGGAACAGTAAGTGCTGCAATAACAACGGTTGCACATAATCGTTCAAATGCTGCCTTAGCACCGGTTGAGAAACCTGCAAAGTTTTCTGGAGTCGACTTTAAGAGATGGCAGCAAAAGATGTTCTTCTATCTCAATACGTTGAGTCTGCAGAAGTTCATCAATGAGAATGTTCCTGTTATGTCAGATGAAACTCCGGGTGATGAATGATTCTTGGTAACAGAAGCACGGACACACTCAGATTTTTTGTGTAAAAATTATATTTTGAGTGGTCTGCAAGATGATCTGTATAATGTGTACAACAATGCCAAAACCTCAAAAGAACTATGGGATGCTTTAGAAAAGAAGTACAAAACAGAAGATGCCAGAATGAAGAAATTCATTGTGGCAAAATTTCTGGACTATAAGATGATAGACAGTAAGACTGTCGTCACCCAGGTTCAAGAATTGCAGGTCATAATCCATGATCTCCTTGCTAAAGGTATAAATTTATTTAATGCCTATGTTAGAAATATTAAGTTTTCCCTTAATACTCACATAACCTTTAATGTAGGATTGATTGTGAATGATGCTTTTCAAGTGGCTGCAATTATTGAAAAGTTACCTCCATTGTGGAAGGACTTTAAAAACTAATTGAAACACAAACGCAAGGAGATGACTGTTGAAGATCACATAGTAAGGTTGAGAATCGAAGAGGATAATGAGGCTGCAGAAAAGAGGTCACGTGGTAATTCAGCAATATCTGGACTAAATTTTGTTGAAGAAGATTCCACAAAATTAATGAAAAGAAAGAAACATCTGGTCCAAAAAGCAATCCTCCTAAGAAGAAATTCAATGGAAACTGCTTTAATTGTGGTAAACATGGTCATAGGTCTAATGAATGCCGAGGTCCTAAGAAGGACAAGAAAAAGAAAGATCAAGCAAACTTGGCTGAATCCAAAGGAGAATGGTCGATAGATTCTGGTGCCTCATGCCATGTTTGCGCATCAAAGAATTATTTTCATCATATACTCCATCACTTACAGATGAAAAATTGTTTAAGGCAAACTCCGCTGTTGCAAAGGTGGAAGGAACTGGCAAATTCCTATTAAAGATGACATCAGGCAAGGTGGTGACTTTGAATAGGGTCTCATATGTTCCATAATTGAGAAAGAATTTAGTTTCAATTCCAGTTCTGACCAAGAATGGATTTAAATGTGTATTTGTTTTTGATAAAGTAGTAGTAAGCAAAAATAATATGTATGTAGGAAAACGCTACCTTAGTGATGACCTTTTCAAACTCAATGTAATTGCAGTTGATATAAATAAAGATTTTGCTTCTTCTTACTTGCTTGAGTCTAAATGTTCATGGCATGAACGTGTCCATGAACGTTTGGGACACGTTAATAAAAAAACCTTGTGAAAACTGATTAACTTAAATATTTTGCCAAAATTTGAGTGCAATAAATGAAAATGTCAATTTGTGTTGAATCTAAGTATTCTAGGCATTCTTATAAATCTGTTGAATGGAATTGAAATCCTTTAGAATTGATTCACACTGATATTTGTGACATGAAGTCAACACCATCACGTAGAGGGAAAAAGTATTTCATAACTTTTATTGACGATTGCACTAGATATTGTTATGTCTATTTGCTAAATAGTAAGGATGAAGCAATAGATGCATTTAGGCAATATAAAACTGAAGTTGAAAATCAATAAGATAAAAAGATCAAAACGATCAGAAGTGATAGAGGTGGAGAATATGAATCTCCATTTGCAGAAATATGTTTAAAAATGGAATAATCATCAAACTACTGCTCCCTTCACTCCTCAGTCTAATGGAATTGCAGAAAGGAAAAACCGAACCTTAAAAGAAATGATGAATGCATTACTTATAAGTTCAGGTTTACCACAAAACTTGTGGGGGGAAGCTATCCTTACAGCAAATCAGATACTTAAAAGAGAGTGCCTCACTCAAAGACAAATGTAATTCCATATGATAAATGGAAAGGTAGAAAACCCAATTTGAAATATTTCAAAGTGTGGGGGTGTCTAGCCAAAGTCCAAGTTCCTATACCTAAGAGGGTAAAAATAGGACCTGAGGCTATGGATTGTGTATTCATTGAATATGCCACAAACAGTAAGGCATGTCGATTTTTGGTTCATAAGTCCGAACATCTGGATATTCATGATAATACGGTAATGGAATCAGATAGTGCTGAATTTTTTGAACATATCTATCCGTATAAAACTAGACCTGAGTCATCTAGTGGGGGATCTAAACAACCCAAAGAAGAACCAAAGAGAATGAACAAATGAAGAAAGTCCAAGACGCAGTAAACATCAAAAGATATCTACTTCATTTGGATCAGATTTTGTAACATTTTTTATTGAAAGTGAGCCTCAAACATTCAAGGAAGCAATGTTGTCTAGCGACTCAACCTCTTGGAAGGAGGCTGTTAATAGTGAAATTGAATCAATCTTAAGCAATCATACTTGGGAGTTGGTTGATCTTCCTCCAGGGAACAAACCCTTGTGTTCAAAATGGATCTTTAAAAGGAAGATGAAAGACGATGGAACTATTGACAAATATAAAGCAAGACTTGTTGTCAAAGGTTTTAGACAAAAAGAAGGTCTTGATTATTTTGACACATACTCGCCAGTGACTAGGATTACATCAATTCGGATGTTTATTGCACTAGCTGCAGTATATGGTCTTGAAATTCATCGAATGGATGTGAAAACAGCCTTGTTAAATGGAGAGCTTGAAGAAGAAATTTACATAGAACAGCCTGAGGGTTTTGTAGTTCCTGGTAAAGAAAGAAAATGTGCAAACTTATTAAGTTACTTTATGGGCTAAAACAAGCACCAAAACAATGGAATGTAGAGTTTGATCAAACCATGTTGTCAAATGGATTTAAGATCAATGAATGTGATAAATGTGTTTACATTAAAGATACTCCAAATCAGGAAGTTATTTTATGTCTATATGTAGATGATATGCTTATAAAGAGCAAAGACATTGCTAATATAAAAGCTACAAAGCTTATGCTTGCTAGTAAGTTTGATATGAAAGATTTAGGAGTTGCTGATGTGATATTAGGAATTAAAATTCTTAAAACTCCTAACGGTCTAGCATTGTCTCAAACTCATTATATTCAAAAGATACTTGAAAAATTCAAATTTTTGAATTTTAAAAGGGTAAACACTCCAATTGATGTAAATCTTCATCTTGCAAAGAATAAAGGTGAAAGTCAGTCTCAATTGGACTATGCTAGCGTATAGGGAAGCTTAATATATGTCATGAATTGTACATGACCAGACATAGCTTGCGTTATCAGTAAATTGAGTCGATACACAAGTAATCCTAATCAAAATCATTGGTTTGCAATGAAGAGAGTTTTGGGATACTTAGATGACACTCAAAACTATGCTTTACATTACAACAAATAGCCAGCCGCTCTTGCAGGATATAGTGATGCAAATTGGATTACTGGGTCAACTGAAACAAAATCCATAGTGGATACGTTTTTTACTATTGGTAGAGGAACAATATCTTGGAAATCATCCAAACAAATATTTATAGCTCGCTCTACAATGGAGTGTGAATTCATTGCTTTAGACAAGGCAAGTGAAGAAGCTGAATGACTCAGGAATTTCTTAGAAGATATTCTATTTTGGCCCAAACCAATGGCCCTTATATGCATACATTGTGATAGTCAAGCTGCAATAGGAAGAGGGCTGGAAGCATTATGTATAACGGCAAGTCTCGTCATATAAAACGAAGACATAACTCTGTGAGACAACTACTCTCTACTGGAATTATCACAATTGACTATGTGAAGTCAAAAGGTAATGTGTCGAATCCACTTACAAAAGGCCTAAATAGAGAGGGAGTTGAGATATCATCGACGGGAATGCGACTATGGCCGAGAACAAGTCATCGTTGTCAAAGGATAGGAAAAAATTATTATTTTATGGTCCATTCTTATGATGAGACAATGTTTAGTAACCAGGATAAAGACATAAGGGCTTTTTAATGGTTTCTAAGTTTGATACAGGGAATATCAAATGGTGTATCTATGGGATAACATATTTAGAAATCACCTATGTAAGTGTGAAGTGTAAGCCGCTTCAAGGAGAATCCGGTTAGGCCAGTTCTTTAAGCACTTACTATCCAAGATGTGTTCATGACTGAAACGAACAAAACAATGAGAACTAAGAACAGTTCAAGGCTTGATTGTGTGACATATGTTGTCTAGGTATACACCAAAGCTCGATGGTTCAAAGATATCAAATCTACCGATTGACAGAGTATATCCGATATATGTTCACTAAGGAAAGTTTAAAGGGAATCCTACTTATCCAGATACGATTAACCTTTACCTACAAGACACACAAGCTTTTTTTCATGCATATGTTTTAACAATAGCCTTCCCCATTCATGTGGAGTATTTTTGGGATTTAGCAAGTGTGTATGGGAAAAGAAAAGAGAGAATATGAAAAGTGAGGGAAGTACTTTGGAAGGAAAACAAAAAGTCATTTGCAAAGTGCAAATGAAAAGTAATTTCTCCCATCTCGGCAAAAGAAAGGGAAATTGTTGTCCTTATTGAAGGAAAAAATTCCATTACTCTTACAGAGCTAAGAAGCAGATGCCCCCTCGCGCCGTCGTCGTCGTCGCTCGCTCAGCTTCGGTTTTGGATTTGGATTTGGATTTGGCAAATGATGTGATTGATTGATAATTTTTTTGGACAAAATTTATTTAATCAGTTTTTGTTAAATCAAATAAATCCTGTTAAAAATTATCTCTTATAAATTTGCAGGTAACGGTAACATTGCGAAAAGTTGTTACTCTTTCCGAAAAGTCGTTACTCACCGAAAAGTCGTTACTTTCCAAAAAGGCATTATTTTCCTAACAGACACAATTTTCTGAAAGTTGTTATTTTTTTCAAAAGACACAACTTTCTGGATAAAATGAGTCTGAAAAGATTTGACTGAACAGACATGTTCCTTGTTGAAAAATGCTATAAAAGGAAGTCAATTTTCGATTTTTTAAAACACTGAATTTTTTTTTCTTTCTCTACATTTATTTCCTCTCAAATAAAAAATCGAAGAGTCAAT
Source organism: Solanum peruvianum (assembly GCA_027705065.1). Taxonomy (NCBI): domain Eukaryota; kingdom Viridiplantae; phylum Streptophyta; class Magnoliopsida; order Solanales; family Solanaceae; genus Solanum; species Solanum peruvianum. The sequence goes on from JAKWJD010001755.1 coordinate 68,592,050, forward strand.
CGACTGAGTCTGTGTGACTTGTTGCTGTTCTTAAGTTCGTTGAAGTTAAAGAAGTTTGAGGTACCGCTATTCCTTTAACAGGTTTAATCCGTTTTATCTTGGGAGAAATTATCCATAACCTTGGGTACAGTGAGGGAATTAAATTTCTTAAGAACACAAAGTAGTTTTCTGTGGACTCAGATTAATTCTTGTATTTTATATTTTTTTCTGCTTCATCTTATTTCTGTTTCTGTTTATTAACCTTATAATACAGGTTATTGTAAGAATAACAATATATATATATATATATATATATATATATATATATATATATATATATATATATATATATATATATATATATATATATATATATATATATATATAATATCGTAATACATAGTTAGACTCTAAGTGTCTTGTGCCATCTTAGACTCAACATCAATAGAGTGAAATAGGGACACGACCCTTAACAACACAAAATATAAGTCTAAGCTATTACATAAATTTAAAGAAATATCTTGACATAGGCAACCCTTGAATCATAAGGGTCCCTTTACTTGAACTTGGGAGATCTATCCAAGCTCTTCAGTTAGGAGACATCTTCTAGCCATCACCACCTACACTTGTGTAAAAATATGAACAAGAATGGTATTAGTACAAGAATGCACTAAGTATGACAAGTATGAAAAAACGTGCATTTAAAGAGGACATTTCATTTAAAATCATGCAACATGTCTTTTAAGTAAACTTCATGAACATATGCACATATAAGATCAATATAGTTCACATACATGATATAGACATGGATACTACTCATAATAGCACATAACGTCATTTATCATACTTTAAAACATATTCAATACATACCATACATTACCTCTCTTTCTACCTTACTTCTTTCCTTAAGTAACCCTCAAGTGTACTTAGTACAATGTCTCACTTTGAGGTCATCTTAGAATAGTCTTTCATAATATGCTTCATAAACACAACCACATATACTCACAATTCATAAGCACATCAAAGACATCAACTTCACATAAGGACCATCACCTAAGGCAACTCCTAAGTCACACTAGTGTAATTATGTACGTAGCATCCCATAATGCTACTTCCACCAAGTGTACCTAAGAAGTAACCCTAGACTAGGCATAACATATTATACAAGTCATAACATAATCAATCAAGTCATAACATATTCATTGCAACTAGAAATAAGGCCACATACTTCATAAAAACATATAAAGACTCTTTACGTTACTACAAACTTAGTCATAAGTCACTTAGTTCATAATAGGTAAAGTACCCTCATAACCCCTTCACAATATTACTTGTTAAATGTATACATGGAGTCCCATACCCCCACATATACTAATTACACTCATTTAGAAATCATAAGCGTAACTCACACACATAGTCATAATTCATATACTAACATAACAAGGTCATTTAATATACATTCATACAAGTCATATATAACATAAGTATTTACTTCATAAAGGTATCCAATCCTACCCTTTCTTAAAGTATCTAGCGCATTGTATAGGTAGGTTCCATAGTCCTTCTATTCCAAGTACACTTCTCAAGGAATTTAGATTAGAGTTCATATTCTTATCTTAGTTAAGTTATTACCTTCGAGAGATATAGCCATAATAAACATAGACCATGTGAGCTACATGGAATTCGGTGTGATAATCCAACAATGAAAAGAGAGGGTTAACACTTGCCGAAGGTGCAACCATTCGTACATAGCTATTCTAGGTGGGTCCACTAAGCTAGAGTCCTATGTGGGCACATAGTTATGGAATAAAGAGATTGCTTCTAGAAACCTTGACTAACTAAGCGCGAAGGTTTCTATCTCATGAGACAACACACATATTGGGAACCCACACTACTAGTCATGAAGAAACCCATGTGGGAGGTCGGACTTACTAACGTGAAGCTCCCACTCTCATTTTTCATGGTCACTTGGTGCTAAGAAATAACTCCATTTTTAAATATCATTAAGCCTTTAGATACCATTATTTCATAAATAATAGGTCTTAGGGACTTAATCCCTCATATATTATATATATCAAAGGTATCTACAGTGAGAATTCTACATTCACCACAGAACCTATCTTTTGTGAGAATTTTCTTTCACATAATCATATCATATTCATACACGCATGTGTGTGTGTGTACACATATATGTGAGATCTACCTTCACATAAAGACCTTTAGGCACACATGTTCATAACTTCATAAATCATATACTTTATATGCATAGAAATATGTAATGATGCATAGGGGAACTATGCTTTCCTTAGGCATCATGAATCTATCCTACTCATAGATATGCATAAATTGTGTGTGTGTTCATTGGTGAACATGATCACTTAATGACTATCACATAGTATTGAAGAAGCCACCCTCTAAAGATTACACCACATGTACAACATTCCTCAAGTCTCAAGTCATACACACATATATAGCATTAAGGACTATAAACTACAAACATCCACATTACATCATAGGACACAAGAACATACTCAGTCATTAGAATAGAAGAATCCTAGCATACTTTGATCACACATTCATATAGGGTTCATATAGGTCGGGGTCATGCTATAAGAGTATTCATCAACATTAGCCATCTTAGACAACACCTAACCCTAACATGATCATCACATATATCCATAACATCATCCACAAACATAAATCATGCAACTAGTGTTGGAGGCTACTCATAAACGTCAGATAACATCAATTTACTTAAAACATTATATTAGAATCAAGGATAGATCCTTCAACTTCCTAAGTATGCAAATCATTATATTAATTCATGTCGCATCTAATGTCTTTAAGGCCATGATCATAATACATAAACATGTACAAGAATATAAACACCGCCACCATAAGTGGACCATACCAATCAACACAATTCAATGTACAATCTAGGATAATTAGAAGAAATTGGTCAAATTACCAAATCTCCAAGTTCATGATCATCTTTGATCGCTCCCCCATAATTCATATTCAATTGATATAGTTAGTAATAGAAATAAACAATTCAATACAATCTAATCACAATTCTATAAGCATCATGAAATCAAGATCACAAGACCCACATTATAGGACAATTTGAGAAATTAGGAGGATCATGAGTTCTTCATAAAATTGGATAAAAATTCATCATAAAATCAGTAACTAAACATATATTCTATTATTGGAATTCTTTTGAAATCAATTTGAGAATGAACCCATGGCTAGATTGAAAAATAGGATTTTTGACTTAGAATCATCTTTTGAAAACCTTTGAAAGGAATCCATAGATAAATGGTTATATAGGGATGAAGGATAACCATACCTTATTGATGGAAGAAGGATTGGATAAGAAAGATCCAAGAATCCAACTCCAAAGCTTGTTCTTGAGCTTGGTATCCAATAGAGGTTTTAGGAGAATTTGGAAAAGATGAGAGTTTTGGGGTTTTGGATTGGGAAAGGTGTTAAATAGGTCTAAAAATCAACTAATAAACTTCCCCATAAGTTACCAAAACACCCCATATTTATTAGGACTTTTAGACATGTCAAACTCCACTTTTAGTTTTGGAATCTTTGTCGAGGAACAAGTCCGCGTTGCAGAGCTGTTCCCGCAAGTTCTTCGAAATTAATTTTGGACAGTGACGTGTGCTATAAGGGTGCGGCGCGCCTGTGTTTCACCAAAGCACAAATTCTGCTGCCTTGGGCAGCCTGCTTGGCCAAAGTTTGGGGTCCCTTCGTGGATCCCTAGGGCGATCCTTGGGAGGTCGGACCTGGACGCTTTGACCCTTAACATGCTTATTAGGATACTAGGGTCAACTACGCTGCCTGTCAACCCAAAACAACACATAACAACAAGGCAAACATACAAGGACTCGCTAGCACGTCCAAAGACCAACTTTCGAACTTCTTGATGTTCTTAGACGTTGACCTCTAAACGACTTTATATCAATTATGCAAACTATAAAACAATTAATTGACCTATTATTAACCTTTTTACGGACATGTGAGTCTCTAGCTACCTTAGCTGATTTTGAGGGTGTAACATCAACTCTAGTCTTGTTAATATAGTTGAGAAGTTGGAAACTGTTACGTTGGACTTGAGTTTGTTAAAACCATGCATAACATCCTGAACTATACCCAAAGAAGGAGATTATTGACAAACTAGTGGAAAACAGCAATGAGGAGGAAAGAAAATCTTAGAAGATAGATAACGACAAAAGAAAGCGAAGAAGACTCAACAAAACAAGACTGAGTTACGGGACAAAAGAAAGCAAACAAAAGAATTTTAGAATGAACGGCAAATTATGTCTCATTACATCAATGTTTTGGAGAGGTTGGAATTATGAGAACAAATTGAAGAAATTTCTCAAGAGAATCTATTACCTTGGGCAATTGGCGAAGACTTCAATGTAATTCTTAGTGAAAAAGGAAAGCCTGCAATGTTGAAATCGAACTTTAATCCTTCACAATATAGATTAATCATCAAGCTTCTTCAATCTTCAATAATTTAAAATAACTAGTTTTCGAATATTTAAAATATAAAATAAAAAAGTTTGCAAGTTATTTAAATAGTTTTGTCACTTTTTATAATTTTTACATAATTATCTCTATATTTGAACATTTTATGAATATTTGAAAATCATCTCAAAATATTTTATTTTTCTAGTTGAATATTTTATTTAAATAATATTGTTTTGAAGCATATAAGAGGGAGAAGGTAGAAAACGAAAACAAGAGAAAGGGGAGACAGAATAAGGAATATACATACAAAATATTTGTAGAAAATAATTTAAGAGGATAGAGATGTTTAGGGTTTATTTTGAGCTAATTTGTGGCGTTGGAAATCTCTCATCTTTCTTGTTGTTCCAATCGTTGCTCAAGAAAAGATAATATCCCTTTCCTTTTATTAACTTCATCTTCATCTCGTTTTTTTGTTGTTTTAAGTGTTAGATTTTGATTATATTGTTGTTATTTACTTTCTGATCATTTCCTTAATGGTGATACGGATTTGATGTTTAAGCATTTGAATATAGTTAAGTGTTACTCCTCTTGTTGATAAAATATGTTGTTGCGTTATTGATCTAGTTTAAGCTATGTTTTGATCAAATCTTCCCCAAGTTTTGTCATAGTTATAAAATATATCTGGTTGAGTATTATACTCCAATACTTTGCTGTTGTGTTTAATCATATTATTGCTTAATTTTTGTAAATCCCAAGCAATATTTGCTTATTCTCCTTAAAGATCAAGGTTGTATGAATCAAATAGATCGATGATGTACAATATGAAGCCCACCTCTCGAAAATGGTTTCATTTTTTTGTTCTTATAAGCTGCCAAATATTTAAATATTGACATGTTGATTTATACTTTGGATTGTCGTTTTTTATCTCATGAGATTGTTGTTATTTTGTTTGCTTCCTTTTTAGCTTACGATTGATAATGTGTGTATGGTTAAGGATATATGAGTTAATACAGCGTGTATGCCTCATTAATTGTCAAATTTTTTGTTTATAGAACGCCATGAGAGTCTAGTTGGACTCAGAATATCCTTATTTGCACGCCAAGGGGCCATGGATGCCCTAAACTCTCCCCTCCAGTCCATTCTTTAGTCAATTGAAGCAGAATGGAAGCCAACATACAAATTTGGAGGCTGATATAGAGGTCTTGCAGCAAAAAAAAAATAGAGAAAATCAAGTAGATACATGTTGTATACATTGAAATACATACGGTAATAATTGATATACGATAACTACATACCGTGTATACGTGGACGAAAAATGGTTTAGGCCCAAAACAAAGTGTAGCAATAGTCTTAAAATATTGAATTACTAAGATTATGACAGAATTAAGAAAATTGGGTCTGCCAGCCCAACAACATGAATTTTGGGCCGGAAGAGGCCAAGATTTTTAAAGGATTGAACAGGGTATTAATAGAAAATGATATATGGTGGTAGCATAAGTTATAAAATTCAAGTTTCTAGATAACTATTGAACAAAGCAACGAGCTCTATATCCACGAGCCTAGACTCTGGGTGGGACCAACACTCGAAGAACATTGTTGATCCTCAAGCGAACCCTTTGGCTGTTTAAATCAGCAGAAGATAAACCTCACCTTTGACATGAGTAAAAACATAATAAAAGAAAAAAATACGTCATATCATAACTTTGGACAAAATGGCATTTGAGTATTAAATAACTGAAAACAGCTCCAAACTAAAATCTTGTAGTCTATGAAGCCTCTAAACTGTCTAGAAGGGGATGTTGGGGTAGACCCAACATCATCCTAAAATCTAAGATAATGCTAGAAACAAAAAGATGTCCTCCAGAATGCAAGGAGGCTCACTGCAAAATTTGTAGCTCAGTATGGATGAACGAGGCGTTGCATGCTGATCCTGGGTACCTGATTTAAGTTGCTTTATATGTATATCATTTGGGTCAAGTATACTTTGAGTTGAGCAAAGCCAACGTAAGTTCATCTAATCCCCTCAAGCTTAAGTCATTGTTTAGCTCTCCAACTCGCATACTCGTACATTCAATATACTGATGCCAGTTGGCCTGCATCATTTCATGATGCAGACGTAGGTACCCTGGATCAGCACGCAACGCTTCGTTGATCCATATTGAGCTTCAGATTTTATGGTGAGCCTCCTTGCATTCTGGAGGACATCTTTTTATTTCTAACATTATCTTAGCCTTTAGGATGTTGTGGGGTCTATCCCAACATCCCTCTTTAGATAGTTTAGAGGCTTCATAGACTTTACTTATATAAGAAAGTAGTATTGTCATTGTAGTAGTTTCTCTAACCGAAAACCATCACTATGAGCCTAAGTGATGATACAACGCCTTACCTCATGTTGCGAGAGGACAATCTTACATCTTGCCATCGGTATAGAACCTTACTCAACTTAGTGGATCCACTAGCTTTCCTTGCGTGATCATTTAAAAAGTATTACACGTTAATTCCCATGTCAACTACATGGTTTACATGGAGACTTGAGTTAATATGAACTCTCATCTCCACATCGGTGGTCAATTCAACTACTCCCAAAAATGTACTTTAGCTCATACTTTTAATAAAACTTCCTTCCTTTGGGATGAGATAATTTACTAATCCCATTAGCTTTAAAAAATTCCTTTTGGAATCAATGTTCCTCTTTTAGTTCAAAACTCTTTTGGAACTTCTAGTTCCCCTCTTTACTCAAATGTGAAACATTTGTAAAACTCTAGGGAATACTTATTTCCTTATATCTTAAGATCTTTTTAAGAACTCAACTCTTGCTCTTTACTTACTTGAAAATTTAACTCTTAGGGAATACTTAATTCCCTTATAAGTTTTGAGATATGACTCAACTCTTTACTTGAGTTGAACTTTAAGTCTTTAAAATAAAGTGAAAACATTTGCAAAAGACATTAGCAAACTCTACTTTTCCTTGCTTCTTAACCTCTAGACTTGGCTCTTAACCTCTTTGACTTTGACCTTACTTTCCTTGAATTAAAATTATGGATTCAAGGATCATGATATCATGTTTATGGATGATTTCATAATGTTTAGATGTTTCTTAGAGTGTTCGAAACAACTAGGAATGAGGGGTGTATCGCTTAGGAACTAGAATGAAAAGATAGGGAAAAAACATGGTCTCTAGGGGATCCTGACGCTCTGAGAGGCATGGAGCGCCATAGCCTGACTGATAGAGGTTGTCCTCAGGCGCTCTGAGAGGTGCGGCGTGCCAGAGCCTAACGGACACACTCTTTCCGGAGGTGCTTTGGAGGCGCAGCGCTCAAATATTCCCCAACGAGTTCTCCGACCTTCTTCTTCATTTGTAATCTTTAAAACTTTCCATAGATACCACCCCAAACACTTAGGATCCCTAATCAAATTATTACCCAATAATTTAGACCCGAAAATAGTCCTAAAACATGGATTACAACTAACATAGATCAACAATAATCCAATCAACAAGCGTGGTGGATGGAAAATTCAAAAGGGATCTTTACTATGAAGTCAACATATCATATTATGACAACTTGTAGAGCTAATTTGGAGTGGGTGAACTATTTAAGGATAAAAGGTCTTCCTTTTAAAATTGTTTTCTTTCTTTCTAGGGTTTGGATGAAAAGAATTGTCACTAACTACAATATTTAAAGAATGAGGATTCAAATAGTCTCCGAATTCTATTTTTGTGTAAAGGAAGAAACGGGGAGAATGGCACATTTGTTTCTAATAGCCCCCATAGCCCAAAAGCTATTGACGCAGTATGCTCATGTGCAAGGTTTGGTATTGAAGGGTTGCATCTACATATGATTATCAAATGGTGGGAACAAAAAGAAGATAAAGATTTAACATATTATTATTATGTGGGAGCTATATAAGAGGAGGAACACAAGAAAGCATAAAAATGAATCTTCATATAATAAGATATACTATCAATGCGAATTGATTTTTCACCATCTTATTAAGGTAAAGTTCCATTATATGAGAAAAGTATCACATCATTGGAAAGGTTTGTTTGACATGGTTAGGGATACACCCAATTCATGAGGAGATAACTTTCATTAGTTTGTTTCACATCCAGTTTTGATTTTTGGGAAACTTACAAATACACAAAATAATATAGCATAATATCTAATATTTTCTATCACTTAAATTAATTATAAAATCTTCTCCTTTTTTTAATTTTTTCTCTCTTCATCCCCGGATACGTCCTACTCATTCTCCATACACCACACTTAACTTCCCTAAAACCACATCTATAATTTATCAACGTATCAATCATTTCATCTAACTCCGCATATTTGAATAACAACTGTATTATTCTAGAACTTATCATTAGTTTCAAATTCTAAAAGAAGGTAGAGGAATTTCTTCATCATCTATTGTTTTTTCCATATATAAGAATTTTGGATTAAATAGTTTCAATTTACTAATATAATGTATCCGCGAGCAATGAAGGTATTGTTTCTCGTCAATTTTGATTCAAATACGAATGATTTTGTTCAAAATATATCCAAGCACCGCAAGGATTCTTTGATGATAAAGAAATTCCAGACTGTGAAATTATGAAAGGATGCTAATTCTAATTCGAAATCACTGGTTGCAAAATCTTCATGGGGGAGGGGGAGTCGAGGGTGTCACTACACAATCTTCTTTACCAAAGATTTATTTTTTTAACGCATCTGCTTGATATTGATGTATTTGCTTATGTACTGTTTTAAGTTTTGTCGCGTACAATGTATCCAATAAAAATCTTATTATTGATACGTAACCCCAATCATTTTAAACATAAACCAGTATTAATAATGTTCATAATTATGTATCTAATATATAAATATGAAAAAATTCGAGGGTGTTACTATATGGTCTTCTCTATCCAATATTCAAATTTCTAATGTGTCTGATTGATATTTGATATTTACTTATTATCATATTTTATGTTTCAACTATCAAGTACATTACAAGTTTTTTATGTTGTATGTATCTCGTACAAATCTTATTGTTGATACATTACTCCAATTATTTCAAGCATAAAATAGTTTTAATCCCATTCATAATTATGTATCTAATACACAAATATGGAAAAAATAATTATATTTTAGTAGCCGATCGATACGTATACCCACTGTTACTTATCTAAAAGGGTTATGTATCGGGCTATGTATCTAAAAAGGATAAATTGTAATCCAACAATGATTTTATCACTATTGAACGATTTGCTTGAACTTTTTTAAAATATTGAATTTGTTTCGAGTTATGAGGGATTTATTAGCCGTGATTTAAATATGATTGGGTGAATTATGGGAGGATTAATTAATTTTACGTTATTTTCCCTTTTTATAAAAGCAACATAATCTTAAGTAATGAATTTGAGAAAAATAAAAAATTTTAAAAATAGTTCCCGAATACTATGCAATTATACCTTATTCGTATGTAATTTATGTACTCGATACATTTTTTTAGCATTAGCATTCATTTCAAGAAATAAAAGGAAAATTATTTTGTTCCAAAACATACGTTGTAAATTAAACATTCATATGACTCATTTTTTATTTTGGTAAGAGTTCACAATACTATTAGGATTCATCTACTGCAACAAAAATGTACATCGCAACTTTATAAAAATTGTACAAAAGTCCCTTAAAATTAAAAGATTTCGGACACATCAGCAAAAATGAGGATACATAGGTGACGAATTTTGAATAATACATTTCTTAATGAGATGAATGTATCTGAGAAGGGAGGGATTTCTTTGAGAGGGGATAATTGATATCGAACTCCCTAATAAGTCAAACGTTGAGGCTTCTGTTTCTTCATGTGTTGTGCAATGAGAGGGAAGCATTTACGTAGGCTTTCACTTTTTAAAACTTTATATAGGAGAAATGCCTAATCAAAAATTACTATATTCAGTTTTTTTGGTAAGATCATAAACTCTTATAGTCATGACCATTTGATATCACAATTAAAGTAACTTTTGATAGAGAAACTGAAATAAGTTCCCTATGGTTCATCAAGGAACTAAAAAGTTCATTCTTATATACCTCTTATAATATGAGCATCCCACATATGATTATAGAGCATATTTTTATCTCACTTAGTATGAGCGTTCCGATAAACACTATCAAGTAGATCATTTAAATACACTATGCAGTAGACCATGCGTTTGAGTGACAATAGAAAGGTATTACCAAAAACTATGTCAAAACAGAGTTACAACACTATGAATGAAGAAATTGCTTACTTGATCTATTGTTTGTCTTCTCTCGGTCTCATCACAACGTAGTAACTTAAGACAGTCAAGTTGCAATGTCTCATTTCTTTATCTACCAAAAAGCACAAAAAGAGACCTGAATGCTTAAATGGCACAACCCTCTAGCAAATATTATTTAAGCACATCCAAATAACACTCCAAAAATGTAAGATACTTGTCAATTTTATAAATTAACTAAGTTTTGCACACTACTACAAAAACAACATTGAGGGACACTAGTTTAGAGGCAATGAATAAAATGCCGCTAAATGCTCCCTACATTTGAGTATTACCGGCATTTGGGCATTTGCCGGGAAAAAAGTATAAATACTAGATATTAAAATTTAATTCTACTATATAATTTTTAATTAATATATATTATTCCTAACGTTTATTTCCGGTAACATCCCCTTACCAACAAATTCACCCATACAAATTAGGGCAAACCTCTCTTCCTCATCCTCCAAATTCACCCATACGAATTAGGGCAAACCTCTCTTCCTCATCGGACATGGAGCGAACTCGTCTCTCTCGTCCTTACCAGGTAATCTATGTACTGTCCTTGTCTCAATTCCTACTCTCTCACTAGGTATTCTTTTTTTGAATTTGCAAATTCATCTCTCTTCTGTTTCCTTTCCCCTTATTTAATTGATGTAGGTTCATGCACTCTCTGATCGCCTTTTTCATCAATCGATTTGGTTAATCACATATGTATGACGATGTGTAATGATACATGTGTTATTGATTTCTTATTGCTTCAGTTTTTCTGTGAAAAATTCTTTTTTCCATCAGTTAAAAAGGACAATTTTGAGTATTTGTAATATTATGAGTTGCTATAGAGATGATTTCCTATAGACCCTCGGCTCAAAAGAGATGTTTCTGAAACAGAACTGCTAGAAAAATATGACAGCAAAAGAGCAAGAGATAAAGCAGGGAAGCAACAACGAATAATATATATTAAAAATAAGAGAACACACAACTACTTAATAATACTACATAAGTAAGGAATAAAGATTTTTATATATATATATATATATATATATATATATATATATATATATATACATATAGATTTCAATTCTTCCGTGTTTCAGCAGTAACATATTCTTCCATGGAGCTAAGGTCCAAAATATGGAAGAAACAAGCGTTTCCACGACTCTACCACCCAGTCAATTTTGTTCCACTTAATCCCTCTTTCATGGCCACATATCTTTCCGGCATATATATATATTGTCATTCTCCTAAATTAGAAAAAGAGAATCTCAAGAACTATTGAGAATCCTCAATTAGAATCTAAAAATATGAGTATTAGATAACATTAAGCTCAAGATTACAGACTAAGATGGGAAAGAGGCAATCGAGAAAACTTGCCCAATGAATAGATATTGAATACTCATATCTCATAAGTAGGTTGTCAGGTCATTTGAGAATCCTTATTCTAGTATCACCAGATCCAGTACAAACCAAGTGCTAAGTATGATAGCTTGAATGAAACCTCTCAAGTAGATAATTTTCAGAAATTTAAGGCACCACATTCCCATAAACTTTTTGAACAAAAGTAAGTCATTTCTTGTATTTTTGGATTAAAAAAAGGTAGATGCATCACTGACTTTTATATGAAGAACACAACATACGCATACCTGAAAAATTCAAATTAGTTGAAAATTGAGAAATAGTATTTTATTCACAGTATTCTGCTATCACTTGTTTTTCCATCCATCAAGATCTGACATTGGAGTACATTTTTTTTGAAGTTATAGTATTATTAAAAAAGCGTCAAAACATGTTATTACTTCAATCGGTATTCGTACTTTAAGTTTTGTTGTGTGATTCTTCTGTGGTATTAGCGTAAGAGAGGGTAATATAAAAGTAAGCTTTATTTTCAAGCATTATTGTAGATTCCAATATTTAAAAGATTATACATCTTTACATGTGTATAATGGATTCACTTGACTATTTAAAAAGCTCATAAACACTTTAATTGTTTACATGTTCCATTCAAAATCAACAGAATACAAAATTTTAGATTACATCTCTGAGAAACATATTATTAAATACATTAGGTGCATTATCCACCTCAAATTAGTTGTTAATTCACACAAAATGCATCAAAAATGCATAATGCATGTCGAAAACAGGAACAACTGCTAACAGGCATATAAAACATCTAGTAGACATATTGTTATCAAGGAATCCAGGAAAATTACCCTCGAAAGAGGAAGAGGTGCACAGAAGACATGGACTGATTGCTTCTAGAAATTATAGAGAAATTTATCAGTTTCTTGAATGATTAAAAGATGGAGTAAACTCAAAATTACTATTAAGTACGTTTGGGTTTTAGGTCTGAATCTGAATTATTAAGGTTCAGCCCATTAAGTTCATTTGTTTTATTTTTTAAAATACCTCTTAATGGGTCTGAAGAGGTCTAAATGAAAAGATCTGTAGGAGATTCTTGATAACATTCAGACTCATTTAATAAGTTATCAACTAATAAATCATCGTTTCTCTGCTTTAAGCGTGCATTTTTATCTCATAACTAAAAACATTCTTGCTCTGTTTTCTCAATCAAACACCATTTTTTCCCTCTTGAACTGGTAAGTTTTTATAAATTCGTCAAGTTTTTTTTTATATTAATAATTTTCTTGTATTGACTGTGTCTAGAACACTATTGGTATATTCACATTTATCAAGGTTTTTGAATGAAAAAAATTGTACTGCCAAATCATGATTAATTAAAACTTTTTATCAATAAAAGTGATATATTTTGTTGAAACAAAATATATCACTTTTGATTAAAAAAAAGTTTTAATAATCATGATTTGGAAGTACAATTTTTTTCATTCAAAAACCTTGATAAATGAAAATATACCAATAGTGTTCAAGACACAGTCAATACAAGAAAATTATTAATATAAAAAAAAAATTGACGAATTTATAAAAACTTACCAGTTCAAGAGGAAAAAAATGGTGTTTGATTGAGAAAAGAAAGCAAGAGAGTTTTTAGTTATGAGATAAAAAGGCACGCTTAAAGTAGAGAAACAATGATTTATTATTTGATAACTTATTAAATGAGTCTGAATGTTGTCAAGAGTCTCCTACAGATCTGGTTCATTTAGACCTCTTCAGACCCATTAAGAGGTTTTTTTAAAAAATAAAACAAATGAACTTAATGGGTTGAATCTTAATAATTCAGATTCAGACCTAAAAACCAAACGTACTTAGTAGGATGAATTTCAATGATTAAGATTCAGACCTCCATTAAGTGCAAACAAATGAGGAACCATCTTCATTAAGCCATTTAAGATACAATCAAAATATTATAGGACTTCACATAATGGTAGTGGAAAATACCTAGGGAACCCATTCTAGCATCTTAAAAGCCTACTTGTGCCTTGTGTAGATAGCATCCCATTCCACTACCTACACGTTGTGGAACCTATCCAATAACTAGAGTGTACATCCGACATGATGAGAATAGGCACTAACTGACGTAGATACTAGCTAGGTATAGTTTCTGAGGTTACCCTACTCTGAATAGGGTGTTCTACTTGCCAAGGGTAGAACTAAGACACATCCCATGTTGGCACATGGTTAAGGAATATCAAGGATTTGTTTGTTCTATAGTATCATCTTAAGTAAATGTACTAGCACAAGAATATTCACTCGGTGCTTTGCCTTTATTCTCATAGAGTAATAATTCACTAAGTGTATTAGAGTAGTACTATTACTATGACGTACCAACTCTTTACACTTTTTCTTTCCAAGGATGGGTCCACTAGGGCTGCCTACCAAGGACTATTAGGATAGCTCTTATCACTTCCGTAGAGATTGATTTATGTAATTCCAGCCAACCTATCCGTAAGTCATCATTCCACTCAAGAAGGATATCACTACGGTCTTTTACTAAGGCTTCTATTAACCTTCTTTTCTATATTCAAGGTTCTATGCTCTTGACCTTCTTTTCTTATTCAAAGTCCTATTTAGTCATCCTTTAGAAGGGCACCATCTTAGGTCTACCGATCCTACACTTTCATTCATCATTCATTCATTTATATACATGACAAAGAGGCCTAAGCCAACTAAGTCAAGAGTTCACATTCACATAACTTTCATATATCAAGTAGAGGGACCTAAGTCTATCGATCAAGACACAACATCATTATATCACGTATTCAATAACATTGAAGTACCATGTAGGGACAATAAGTCTACCACAAAAGATGCAATATTATTCTATAAGTACATTTCTTAGTCCTTCATCATCATATATCATCAATTGGTGAATCATCATAACATTAACTCTCATAAAAGATCATATAGCCATTACAAGAATACTTCACTTAATAACTTCACTCTATATAAGATCAGAGATATATCATATCATCCTTCACTTTACATATTCATATAAGCCATAACATCTTCTACATGATCATATTACTTGACATAATAATGCCGACAAGGCCATGTTCATAACAATTATAACACATAGACACCGCCATCATAAGTGGACCATACCAATCAATACAATTCAATATCAATTCAACACTAAATAGAGGAATTTTTTCAACTCACTACCTCCCAATCATCATCATCACCATTCCTTAGACTTTTCGACCAATTCACTTTACGAAGGCTCTTACCAATAGTTATGTACACAATACTAAGCCATCAACCAAACCATATCAATGATCCAACAACATAAAATATGAATGTCATCATTATAAGGAAGGTTATAAACAATTCTATCATAATTTGTACATAATTCAATAGCCCAATACAATCTACACACGAATTCACTTAGATCAAGCCATGATCAATTCACCCACTTTAGAGCCAATATTACGAATTTAAGGAAAACATGGGTTCATCGAGTTTTTCATCTTAAAACATTCAATTAACATCAATTACTTCATAAAACATTGATTTAAACTTTTTCATGCAAGATCACATGCTTAGAATTAAAAAAAAGGAATTTCTATGTTTTTGAACATCTTTGGAAAGCCTTTGAAATTGGCTCCTTGAATGGAAGAAGATTCAAGGATGAAATCACCAAACATGAATTGAAGAAATCCCACGAAATTAGGCTTGAAACCTTGGTGAGGATGTTATTAGAGAGAGAATTTTAGAGAGAATGGAGAGCTTATAATTTTTGGATTCTAATTGAGGGTTGGGGTTTTTATTAGGGTAATGGGTGTATAATAATCTAAAATCAGTACATAATTCACCCCCAAAATACTCAAAATACTCCTACATTAATTGGACCTTTTTAGACAAGTCAAACTTAACTTAAAATTTTGAATTATCATCGGGGAACAAGTCCGCGTCGCGGAGTTGTTCCCTCAAGATTTTTCAAAATAATTTTTGGCACAGTAGAGTTTGTGACATGGACCAAAAAAATTTCCCTTGGTGAATCATGTCCGCAACGCGGACTTGATTAATCTATTCACAATTTGCTGCCGCCTTGGGCAGCTTGTTTGCCCAAGGTTGGATCCTCCTCAAGAACCCCTAGGGCGGTCCTTGGGGAACCATAACCGGACATTTTAGACCCTAAATATGGTCATATAGGTTTTAGGGTAATCCCCAATTATTTTAGACTCCAAAGAACACATAAAAACACATACAACATATAAGGACACACTAGCACACGCTCAAGACTAATTTAGGGACGTCTTGGTCGTCCTTAGACGTTTTAAATTTCAAACTCCACAAACTGACTTAGTATTCATTATCTTAAAACCTTATTAACTCATAAAGCCCTTTTTAGGCTATATATAACCCTATTTCATTTTGAGGGTCGTTACAGGATGGAGAAATTATTTCCTACCCTCAACAATCATTGTTAGTTAGAATTTCATTTTTATGAATAAGAGATATTTCATTTCTAAAAAGTTATTCTTTTTCTTATTTCAATTGTATAAATCTCATTGTTACTGAATATGTCACGACTGGGGCTACACCCTAGGAGTGACACAACGCACTTGACTCCGAAGAAGTCTCATACAAGCCCTTAATCATCATTAGATAAGACATAAAATTAATGCGGAAAACTAAAAACGTTTACTATAAAAGTACAACTTTCTTTATATATGAAAAATAGGAATCTAGACTTGTCTCATTACACCATATAAAAATAAAAGCATGAAAGTTAGGACTCACCCTTGCATCAATAACAAGTCTTATCATAAGTAAATACAATATAGTCCTTAACAAGGAAAGTAAACTAGAAGTAGAATCAATAACATCCCATAGTCAGAATTGAGGACTCACCAAAACTTGGAGGTAGCAAGCCAAGTTTTCTTCAAGAATGGACTAAGATCACCTCAACGTCCTGAACATACATCAATAGGAGATGTAGAAGAGAATGAGTTAGTACAAAAGCACTAAGTATGGAAACATGCATAAAAATACTTAATTATGCTAAAAATAAATATTAGTGAAAATAAGACAATTATTCAGTTGGAAAATCATTTATGCACATAAGGACATAAGACAAGTCGTAATAGCATTCTCATACGATTTTTCATAACATAGTAGGACCATCACCTTAGCAACCCTAAAAGCATACTTGTGCAATGCATAGTTGGAATCCCATAATACCAACTATACTAAGTATCCATTCAAAATCACCTTAGTTACACATATCAACATTAGATCCCATCATAATCCACGATCATACATAAGTGAATAACCATGTTCATCACATATATATAAGGAGAGTCATATCCTAACAACAACCCAATCAACGTATATCATACCTTGATGTCTTACCATAGCATCATGGACCCACCCATATTCTCTGTCAAAGAATACTTCTGCACTGAAAAGAGTGAAGTCACATACACTCTTTCCTACGAAGTAGACTTATCAAGAAATCACAAATTTGGTTCAAGTCATATGCATTATCTTATTATAGAGGGAGAATTGCCTTAACCGACATAGACCATGAGAGCTACATGGAATCCAATGACATATAACCACACACCGATAGAAGGTGTTCTACTTGCCTAAGGTAGAACTAAACATATATATATCTATAATGTTGATCCACTAGCTAAGACCTATGCGGGTACATAGTTATGGGATAGGAAGATTGCTTCTAGAAACTCGGCTGATTCAACTAGCGGGAGAGTTTCCATCTCATTACATCATATGTAGATGACCCAACCTAAACAAGTGGGAAGGTCTCTACCTCATTTATTATTATTGAGCGATGCTAAGCATTATTCTCTAACTTATACATAGTTAAGGTGAATTGTAATTTCGTATGTGAATGAGTACATTACCCTTCATTCAACCCAACTCATACATAGCTCATGATTCAACATGGTGAGAACTACCTTTCACCTTAAAATAATCATATAATCACCAAAGACAATTAATACATAGTCATGTCTAATAGTAAAGGAAACTAGTCTTTCAACAATACCATATCTCACTCCTTAGTCATTGGATTTTAACCATTCAAGTGGAACATAACTTCATACATATATACAAAAATGTAAGCACCTCCACCTTTCAAGTGGATCAAACCATTCATATGTCATAATCTTGCACATAGGATTACCTTCATGGATTGCCTTCAAGACCATAATTAAAGATTCAACATTTACAATTTACCCTTGAAGGGTCATAGATCATATCTTGAAATCACACTTAGAATTACTACTATAAGCATATAAACAAGATTAATTACTAATTCCACATACATATTATCCCACATACTTATAATTCATAAAGAAACCCATCATACTTTTTATAAAGTTGGGGGCACGGGGAAAACACATGGGTTCAAGGGAAATTTAGAAACAAAACCCCTAATCAATGTCAATTTCATTATAATATAGGATAAACAACATAAATAAAATGTTTTTGAGAACAACCTAAGGTTAGAATCAAAACCCTAATTTTGAACAAATTCTCATTTTCAAAAATAGTATAGGAAGGGCTTCATGGGGAAAGAAATCCCATGAATGAAAGTTCTCAAACCTTATTTGAAGCTTTACCACTAAATTGAGATGCAAATCTTGGAGCTTGAACCCTTTCCTTGAAGCTTTTGGTGTTTTTCAATGGAGGAAATTTGTAGAGAGAAATATTTGAGAGGATTGGGTTTGGGAGAATATTTTTGGTTTTTGAGTTTGAGTCTTGTAAATGGATGAAAAAGACTTAAAACCCTATTTAAATTTTACCCTCTAATATACCCAAAACACCCCACATTAATTGGACCTAAAAGTAAAAGACTAAACTAACCTTCATTAAAAGAACTTGTCCAGGTTCACGAGCCACATGGAGCACCTCGACCCGTGGTGCTTGGTGTGAGGATTGAGGCAATAGCCTCTTAAAGCTTGCCGATTCCTACAAAAACTAAGTCAAATTCATGATTCCCCATTACCCTCATCAAGTTCACCATGGCCCGTTATGGTGCCAGGTGCTTTGGGCAATACCTCCCCTAAATTCCCCATTTACTATGAAAAAAAAATGGAGTCTCATGCCCCACCTCACAAGTCGTGGAGATAAGCACGACCTATGGTCCCCTCGTGAGGGTTGGGGCAGTGTCTAGGACACTTGGGGCTCCTCTCTCTTAGCCAAGGCAACTCTATGAATCCTTTCACTGACCGTGGTCTTGACCATGATCCGTGGTGGTGGCCGTGAAGCCTCGAGTTAGTAGCTCCAAGTTTGGGGCAGCCTTGACTTTTGTCCTTTGCTTGCTCCTTTTGCTTGGAACTTCTCTATTAGGCCTTGACTCCTAAGCCCCCTAAAATGATTAGATGGTTTACAAACTTAGGGGCATTTTTTTTTATTAATTTTATCCTTACGTTCAGGCTCTAGTTCAATCAACATTTTCCAGAGTGTTACAAAATACCGGGGGGGGGGGGAGAATTTTAGTTTTGAGGTGGTGCATTCAAGATTAGATGTTCTTGGTTTCAAGCTTAATGTTCTGTTTCACACACACACACATACAATATATATATATATATATATATATATATATATATATATATATATATATATAATATATATATATATATATATATATATATAGAGAGAGAGAGAGAGAGAGAGAGAGAGAGATTAGAGCTGGACACTTTGGGTTTTTCTTGATTCTTGACTTTTATTTTGGTAAATTGTTTTTGAATGTTTGACAGTACTTACCCAAGAAAATGAACAAAGAGCTTCCTTTTGCTGGAGCCCCTGCAATCCTTACTTATGGTGGAAATAAGTGGATTTTGTTTCATGGTGGAGTTAAAACTAAATACAAATTTAGTACTGGATAGAAAAATTTTGCGAATGATAACAATCTAAAAGAGGGGGATGGACTTGTGTTTGAACTCTCAGAGTGAAACTCTGACAAAATCGAATTCGAAATTCATAGTTTAAGAGAAGATTTTCCAGCTGAATTGGTTCCTGAAGACGTGGAGGGTATAAACACTGATAACGCAATAATAATTCATTAAAAACTTTATCATCTTTAGTAGAAATTTCAATTTTCAGTAAAAAAAACTTTATCAATTTCATTAGTTTCAATTTCAAAAAATTAACACTTTATCAAGTCTAATAATTTCATGTCGGATGTATGCCTCATTTTATCAATACTACTTTTTTGGGTTATGTAGTTTAATAATGTTGATATTATTTATAAAAATATGTATTATGTTATTATGCAATACATGTACAACACATGTGAGATAGTAATATATTAAATGTTAATATTCAATGCAATTAATTTTGAAATTTATATTTTACAAAAAATTGCGAATCTAAAATTTCTATTTTACGTTAACTAATTCAAACTTCAAATTTTAAGAAAGATTTGCATCTAAAACTGAATGATTATGCCTAAGCAAGTGCCCATGATAAAAAATGACATCCTCACTATAGTCCGATGTGAATTTATGCTTATATGTTTTATCACATTGTAGATATTGAATCAAATCGTCATTTAATTTCTTAAATATCGTCACATGAGACTTGTTTTTGCTCGTTTTCAACAGGTAGAAAGTTTATCCATGTAAATATTGAAAATTCAATTTAATAAAATAAAAAAATTGTGAAGTTCATAATTTATAGCAATATAAGAGAGAAGTGAAGAAGGAGTAGCTAATTATATATTTTTAAAATGTGATTGGATGATAAAGAATACGGTTAGTTTTTAAATATTTTTAAAATGGAAAATAATGGGGGGAAAAAATTAAAATATGATCAACTGAGCCTTTCGGAGTGTTATCCCAACGGCCGGACAATCTGAAAATCAAATTCTTATAAAAATTGACAGTTAAATTAATTTGTCTATTTAGTTATAAGTTATAACTTAATGTAACACTATGAGATTGTATTGGTGCAGTCCATTGATAGTCTAACTCAATCCATGTGGATCCCTAGTAAGCTATGCTCTATATGTATCACGTGCATTCACCTTAGTGGATTTGGCATAGGTATCAAGTTCGTCTAGAAAGCCTTTAAAATACGACATAGACGTCGATTCCGTCCAGGAAGAAATTAAAATACGTTACGTAAATGAAAAAATTAATACTCCAATTATTTTAATAAATATATTTGTTTACCGTCCAATATCAAATTGTATGATTCTAGCCTTTTTTTGCTATAAAGCAAGTTTTCCAAAAAGTTCAAACACTTCGTATAAAATCTTTACGAATTATACACATTTTATTTGCACCTTGATGAGATACTTAAGCTCCTCTCCTTGAATTTGGTGATCCTTATTAAATAAAAAATTTGTCCTTGTTCAAAAATCTCGTTATTTAAAAATTCTTTATTAAAAAAATCTCTCACATACCAACCAACCACAACAATTTTTATCAACTATTTATTTAAAATAAAAAACTAAAAAAAATGGGTTAAAACAAGTGTGATTGCTTTTTTTTTTTTTAAAAGTAAAAAACAAAACTTCACAAAACCGTGCACACTTGATTATTATTATTATTGTCATTTTTACCTTGATGAAATATTTAAGTATCTATTTTTAGATTTGGAATTTATTATTCAAAAAAATTTTATTTTAGAAGCTAATTAGATCATGATTTTTGTTAATTAGACAAACCCAACATATTTTTGTGTTAAAATATTTCAAAACCAAATAAGGAGACCCAATGTTTATAGTGTTCATAAGTCTGAAAGCAAAAAAAAAAACACATTATTTTCGTTAAAAGATCCAAAAACAAACAAACAGCCATGTTATTTGTGTTAAAAACTTTAGAAGCAGAGAAAGAGCTAACATTATTTGTGTTGAGAACTCTAGAAACAGACAAAGAGACCCTATTCCATGTAACAAGTGTTAGACTCTAGAAGAAAATAAAGAGAACTCGTATTATTTGTGTTAAAAACTCCGAAATCAAGCAAAAAGCCACATTTTTGCGTTAAGACTTCAGAAGCAAACGAAAACCTCACATTCTTTGTATTAAAAAATTGATAGCAGACAAAGAGACCCTAGCTTATTATTGTTCAAAACTCTAGAAGAAGACAAAGAAATCCATGGTATATGTGTTAAAACTCTAACAGCATTTAAAAAGACACGTTATTTGTGTTCAAAACTTTGATTCAAACAGAAACCCCACGTTATTCGTGCTTAAAAAATTGAAAGTAAATAAAGAGACCCCTTATTTTTTAGGCAAATTTAGTGTTTTATTAAAAAATCTAAAACACATTACACATCATTACACTTGCTCGAGCATGGCCCAACCCACAGTTAGCCAACATTTAAAAACAAAACAACCGAAAAGGACAACAAAAAGAAGCATGATAGACCCACTCAGTAAGCCTATAAATCTAACTAAGGCAGGGTTTCTTAATTAAGGACTCCTCATTTCCCCTCACTACCTTCTCTGGTTTCCTAATTAATAGACCTCATATTATTTTTATTATGAATTTCAAAAGTAGACAAAGAAAGAATTACTTTTGCTAGGCTCAAAAGGTCTTCATGTAAAATGATTTGTAGTTCTATAAGCCAAGTATTAATGTGGCCATCTTTGTTTGTAACGATTTATTGTTATATTATATATATTAGTAAATAGTAGTATTTGTTTAACAAAAAAAATACTTTGATTTATTTTTTAAAACATTAGAATCCTATGCATACTCCTAAAAGCCCCAAACTATCCCTGTTTGGCGGTTCATAGATTTTGGGTCTTCTCTATAAACTGAATCAAATTGGAAAAAAAACTTTGTTTTATTAAGGGTATTAGTGTATGCATTCATCCTCATAGGTTGAGACAAAATTCGATAATTTTGACCTCAACAAACAAGTAAACATACGGAAATTCAAATTCAAATTTCAAGAAAGATTTGCACCTGAGTGTCTAATCCTATGCAAAAAAAAAAAATGATATCGTCAATATATATTTTAATGAAAATATTTTGTTATATGTTTCGCCATAATTAAAGTAGACACTAAATCATATCTTCAGTAAGTAGTTAAAATATCATCACACTAGTCTTATTTTTCCTCAAAAGGAAGAGGAGGAATATTCATGTAAATGTTGAAAGTTTAACAGAATAAAACCTAAAATTACTAGAGTTAATGATTGATAGCAATTTAACACAGAATTGGGAAGAAATGAAGAACTGGGAAGTTATTTGTAGATATCTAAAAGGTAATTGGATGATTAGGGATGGATTAGGGTTCGTTTCTAATTAAAAAGGGAAAATAAAGGCCTAAATTTAAAAACGTTATCGATTTATCCATTTGGAAAATCGGCCATCGACCAAAAAATAGAAAATTGAATTTTCAAAATAAAATTGGCAGTTAGTTGAATAAATTCAGGTATCAATTATAACTTGAGGTGACTGTAATACCTCAAAAATTGCTAAGCTCGTACTCGAATCATTTTATAACACCTCGCAATTCTACTCTTAAAATTATGATCGTTCGTATAGCACTTCGAACATTGAGAAAGGCCAAATAGGATTAACGGAAAAGTTCATGAACCCAAAATGGTCCATGGACCCTTCATGTAACACTATACGGACCGTTTAGGGGACAACAACTCGTTTAGGGCAGTGTGACCAGTCGTCAAAGGCTGCCAAGGAAGGGGTCACCTGAACGGGACCCTAGACGGCCCGTGGTGGCTTATACGGTCCATTTGGGGGTCCATACAAGTCACCCATAAATTTTTAAGTTTTGGGTCAACTTCAAACGATCATATCTCTCATCATATAATGAATTAGGTGGCCCATGACCTATATATTATAGGTCTTTGAGTCTTTTCAATACCATCAAATTTTCCTCATTTTGAGTTTGGAGTAAAAAGTTATGTCTCTTTTAAAGAAGCATTGTCGGCCAAGTAAAGTTTTATGTCCGTCTATACGGCCCGTGAAATTTCATGGATCGTGATGCCTTAATAGTCTGTGAAACCTCTCTTTCAAGGTATCTTGACAAATTTAAAAGTTGGGGTCGTTTTGGTCACTCTCCTATACATTTGGTAGATAAACTACGTCATTTTAACCCCTATTCTAAGCCTAAACCACGATATTTTACACCTAATTAAGGGCTTAAAAAGTGTTAATCAATTACTTTACGTTAATTAACACTTCAAGATATTAAAACAAGGTTCGAAGAGAAGAATTTACTAAGGTTGAAGTGTTCTTCGAGTTCCATGGATTTTTCCAAAAAACTCGTTCTTCCTGGTATGTTAGGCTAACATAGTTTTAGACTAGTTCTTCTACATTCCATACATCTACTTTCAAATCAATAAAAGGGTAATTTGGGATTCTATCCTTAGATTTGAGTTTTCTTCTACATTCCATACATCTACTTTCAAATCAATAAAAGGGTAATTTGGGATTCTATCCTTAGATTTGAGTTTCTTGAGATTAGTTAATTTTGAGATTAATTATTAAATTCTTATATATTATGCATTGTGATTCTTGAGTTGGTTGGATCATGTCTATATTTCAGTATGAACTCTATGAACTGAATATTCTTGAGATGAATAGAATCGTTCAGTTATGAGTTCTTGAAATCTGAGTATTGAATTTTCTAAATTGTTATTGAGATCCTTGAGTTGATTCATTCATACGTATAAATTCAGCATGAACCTTATTCATGCGTATTCATTGAATTGTCATTGAGAATCTTTTAAACAAAATAATACAGTTTTAAAATGAATTTTGAGGAAGTTAAGAGGAGTTTAAGATAGAGTATAAGAGAATTAAGTACTTCCCGTATGTTTTTTTACATGAAAAAAAGAGTAGAACCATTTTTTAAAAAAAATTAAAAGAGGTTTTAGAAAAATTAAGTACAAAGAAATTACCTCTTAAAGAGGTTTATTTTTACAGGATTTCCAATCCTAGCAGGAAAGGGAGGGAAACGGATACTCAATTTAAAGTGAGTAAACAGTATTCCATACTCGATATCATAGATACATATAGAATTCTGCGGAAAGTCGTATTCGATGAAAGTCGTATGTACGGCTTGGAGGGATATCTTTCATATCATTCGAGATCCACCTTACAATATGGGGTAAAAACGTGTGTTTCTCAAATCTATTCGACTACCCGTCATACTCAAAGTAGATGAAAAGCAAAGCCCATATCCTTATCGATGAGTTACTCTTAGCAAAAGTCTCTAGAAAGTCATATGACTATAGAGGATCTTGAGATAAATCTGTGAGTGAGATTATGTTGATATTAGAAAGAATGCACTCTTATTCATATGAATTGTGGGTACAAGCTAAAAGTGAAATGTACTTCCAACCTCTATTTTGTAAACCTTGTTTCGATTGAGATCCTTATGACGAAGTTGTTTTAGAGCTTGGGTAGTATTTTCACTCGATAAGATAGTATGCTTTATAATGTTATAAGTCATAGTAGTAAAAGTGCCCAGATTTAAAAGAATGCAAGCATAGGTAAAGTAGTCTAAGAAAGAAAGATTGTGAGGCAAATTATGTTGTTGCAGTCATGCACCCAATAGTTATTACTGAGGGAGTTTCCCTTATGGATATACTAAGAAGTGATTAGTTTGTATAAATTTCATGATAGAAGGTACAATAATCGTTACAAGTCAGAATGAGTTAGAGTATACTTTAACTAGAAGGGAATTTATGATGATGCAACATTGTGTTGGTTAAGACAAAATATATGTGTTGAATAAAATAGTAGAGTAGTCATCAGGTGATAGATATAAGTTAGGCTTACAAATTTTAAGGGAGAGCCTCATGATATATAGATGGTAAGAACTAATTAGGCAATGATGTATAGTGAACTAATTAGATAATGATGATTTTTAAGGGAGATCCCCATGATATTCACGAACTACGCTAATTTGATTCTCACTTTTATTACATACTTAAGCAACTCTCTTCGAATTTGGTTATACTCATTAAATAAAAAAGATGTTTTCCTTTTTCAAAAATCATTTTTTTAATTCTTTATTCAAAAAAGAAATTCCTTCCCCACCCCACCGAACCACAAAACAAACATAGAAGAGAATAATTCTTAATTATTTATTAAATCAATAACAACAAAAAAGAGAAGAAAAATAATTATGGTTGCCTCTTTTATTTTTTCAAAAAGAAAGTACTTCACAGACCATGCGCACTTAATTTTACTTTTATGAGATTCTTCAGTTACTCTTTTTGGATTTGGTATGTCTTATAAAAAGGTTTTATTTCAGAATCTAAAATATTGGATTGTTTAGTAACAAACATGTACTTACAAGGGCAACACTGTTGGAAGACTATCTGAACCTGTTATTGGAATCGTCCCTTTTACATCATGATCGCAATTGGTCATACCTTATTAGAATATCAAAATCAGATCCTCTATTTGATACTGAAGCAGAAACTATACGTCAACAATTGTATGGATATATTTTCTAATACTACCACCAAATTGCTTTAGAAGAGAGAACCTTTTGGGAGCAGTTATAGGTAAGTAGCTTCATGTAGACATGGCCACAAGGAATCAAATAAGACCAAGTTATTCAAGAGTGAAGGTAGAAGTGGATTCATTAGAGAAATTTTACAAATCCATATACATTACCATGAAGAAGAGGAGTGAAGAAATTTTTGAAAATGAATTCGGATCAAATATGATTATGTTCTAAAATATTGCAATACATACAAATAATAAGGAACAATGCTATTTTTATATCATCCCCAACGAAATAACTACACTAACAATTATATAGGGGGATAAATATTGGGACAAGTTGGCCCAATACAAGCAACAAGGTCAGGCCTTCAAAAAGGATAATTTGGGATCCACAATGAGGGTATTGTTAAATAGAACATGGCATCATTGTGAGAGGGGATCCTGAATTATGGGAAAGACAGTTTCTACGTTTCTCATCCCCAATTCTGAGTCTAAGCTTCTCATCTCCCTTCTACCGTCGATCAATTCCCTAGTTCTTACGTTTAGTATCTCTATGATTATGTTTGGTTTTTTATTGTATTCATTGTTTCATTTACTTTGTGGATTTGTAATTGAACTCTAGTCTTGTTAATATAATTGAGAAGTTGGTTACTGTTACATTGGTCTTGAATTCGTTACAACTATGCAAAACATCCTGAACTATACCAAAAGAAGGAGACTATTGACAAATTAGTGGAAAATAGCAATGAGGAGGAAAGAAAATCTAGGAAGGTAGGTAACGACAAAGAGAAAGCGAATATGTTGTATCCTCTTAAACTATTTTCTACAAATATTTTGTATGTATATTCTTTCTTATGTCCCCCCTTCCTCTATTTTGTTTTTCTACCTTCTCCCTCTTAATTCAAAAAAATACCCATAATTTCAAATTAATTAATTAACTAGAAAAATAAAATATTTTGAGATGACTTTTAAATATTCATAAAATAAAAAAGTTATATACTTTTGAAGTTTCTAAGCTATTGGAATTAAATGTATATCTTTAATGCAATTATAATTTAATATCTCCTAAAACTTTTAAAGTAGTAGTTAAGAATCGTCGGGAAAAGAAAAATATCATACATTGTAAATATAAAAAAATTATGATCTAAAAATCTATTTTTTCATCAATCGTCCGTTTATATGTAATGTGGCATGCTTCTAAATCCAAGAATGACATTAATTTTTTTCCCTCAAAATTTTGACATTTTTTAAATTATTTTCCATTTATTATATGATGTATTAGCAAATCCTTACAATGTTTATTAATTACATTTTTTAATCATTAATTCTTCAAATCAATCAATGTTACTATTTTTTTGCATTTGCTTAATCTTAACTACCACTAATTGTGTTTCACTCTGTTTAGAAAACAATGAAATTATTTTCATTTCTATTTTGGAAAATACACCAACCTATAAAATACTATTTTTTTTGTTATTAGTTCTGACTCATATAATTTCATAGTCATTCCAACAATCAATTTACATTTTAATCTATTCTTCACTTGTCTCATAATTATTATTTTTTTTGCTATGATTTAATATTATTTACCTTATTTTTGCTTTTAATTAATTATTGATGTATTATATTTATGATAAGAATTTTTGTAAATGTTCTTTTTTTTTACTCCTATTTAGAGAAATGGGAGTTTAGAGGATGAACAAGGGCAAAATCTTAATTTTAAGTTTACTCCATTTTTTAATCATTCCAGAAATTTACAAATTTCTCTATAATTTCTAGAAGCAATCAGTCCACGTCCTCTGTGCACCTCTTCCTCTTTCGAAGGTAATTTTCCTGGGATTCTTTAATAACAATATGTCTACTATATGTTTTATATGCATGTTAGCAGTTGTTCGTGTTTTCGACATGCATTATGCCTTTTTGATGTATTTTGTGTGGATTAACAACTAATTTGAGGCAGATACTCCACCTAATATATTTAATAAAATCTTTGTCAAAGATGGAATCTAAACTTTTGTATTCTTTTGATTTTGAATCAAACAACTAAAGTGTGCATTTTTCAGGTTCATAATTTGTCAAGGTCTGGTTATGAGCTTTTTAAATACTCAAGTAAAGAGGTTATACTCATGTAAAGATGTATAATCTTTCAAATTTTGTTGTACACCTAATTTGAATCCCAATATCTAATCTTCATTGTCAAGTGTTTTTAACATTGTTTCGAATGTGAAATATGTAAGTACAAGTGGTAGCATTTCCTCATGACCATCCACTAAAGAATAGCACATGGCTGGTCTGTGACGTGCAAAAGTCACTTTTCTTAGTGTAATACTTGGGAGAACTACAATAGTCTTGTACGAAAGGTTTATTCTCTTTCTTGATTTTCAACCAATTTGACTTTTTTAGGTATGTGTATTGTTGTGTTATATATATAAAAGTCAGTGATGTATCTACCTTTTTTTTAAAATCCAATAATACAAGAAATTGCTAACTTTTGTTCAAAAAAGTTGATGGGAATGTGGTTCCTTAAATTTCATTTAAGAAATTCTCTACTTGAGAGGTTTCATTCAAGCTATCATAGTTAGCGCTTGGTTTGTATTGTATCTTGTGATAATAGAATAAGGATTTTCAAATAACTTGACAAGCTACTTATGAGATATGGGTATTAAAAATCTTTTTTTGGGCAAGTTTTCTCAATTGCCTCTTTCCCATCTTAGAGTTTAATCTTGAGCTTAAAGTAATCTATTACTCATGTTTTTATATTCTAATTGAGGATTCTCAATAGTTCTTGAGATTCTCTTTTGCTAATTTAGGAGAACAACAACAACAACAACAACACACACACACACACACACACACACACACACACACACATATATATATATATATACACATTTACTCTCTATTCCTTTTCAATAGTATTATTATGTAATTGTGTGGTCTCTTATTTTTAAGGTATATAAGTCGTTGTTGCTTCCCTGCTTTATCTCTTGCTCTTTTGCTGACATATATGTTTAGTTGTTTTGCTTCAGAAACATCTCTTTTGAGCCGAGGGTCTATAGGAAATAATCTCTATACCAACTCATAATATTACAAATACTCAAAATTGCACTTTTTAACTGATAAAGAGTTTTTCACAGAAAAACTGAACCAATAAGAAATCAATAATGCATGTATCATTACACATCGTCATACATATGTTATTAAACAAATCAGTCGATGAAAAAGGCGAAGAGAGAGTGCATGAACCTATTTCAATTTAATAAGGGAAAAGGAAATAGAAGAGAGACGGATTTGCAAAATCAAGAAAAGGATACCTAGTGAGAGAGTAGGAACAGAGACAAGGAGAGTACATAGATTACCTGGTAAGGACGAGAGAGACGAGATCGCGCCATGGCCAATGAGGAAGAGTAGTTTGCCCTAATTCGTATGGGTGAATTTGGAGAATGAGGAAGAGAGGTTTGCCCTAATATGTGTGGGTGAATTTGTTGGTAGAGGGAATTTACCGGGAAATAAACTTTAGGAAGAATTTATATTAAGTAAAAACTATAGCAGAATTAACTTTTAATCGCTAGTAATTATATTTTTTCCCATGGCAAATGCCGAAATGACGGTAATACTCGAATGTAGGGAGCATTTAGCGGCAATAATTACTAGCGATTAAAGTTAATTCTGGTATATAATTTTTACTTAATATATATTCTTCCTAAATTTTATTTCCCGTTAAAATCCCTCTACCAACAAATTCACCCACACAGATTAGGGCAAACCTTTCTTCCTCATTCTCCGAATTCACCCATACGAATTAGGGAAAACCACTCTTCCTCATCGGCCATGGCGCGATCTCGTCTCTCTCGTCCTTAGCAGGTAATCAATGTACTCTCCTTGTCTCTGTTCCTACTCTCTCACTAGGTATTCTTTTCTTGATTTTGCAAATCCATCTCTCTTCTATTTCCTCTTCCCTTATTGAATTGATATAGGTTCATGCACTCTCTCTTCGCCTTTTTCATCGACCGATTTGTTTAATCACATAAGTATGATGATGTGTAATGATACATGCGTTATTGATTTTTTATTTGTTCAGTTTTTCTGTGAAAAACTCTTTATCAATTAAAAAGTGCAATTTTGAGTATTTGTAATATTATGAGTTGCTATAAAGATGATTTCCTATAGACCCTCGGCTCAAAAGAGATGTTTCTGAAGCAAAACAGCTAAACATATATGTCAGCAAAAGAGCAAGAGATAAAGTAGGGAAGCAACAACGAGTAATATACATTAAAAATAAGAGAACACACAACTACTTAATAATACTACATAAGTAAGGAATAAATACTAAGCATGTATGTATATATATATATATATATATATATATATATATATATATATATATATATATATATATACATATATATATATATATATATATATATATATATATATATATATATATATATATATATATATATTGCTGTCATTCTCCTAAATTAGCAAAAGAGAATCTCAAGAACTATTGAGAATCCAGAATTAGAATATAAAATATGGGTATTAGATAACTTTAAGCTCAATATTACACACTAAGTTGGGAAAGAGGCAATTGAGAAAACTTGCCTAATGAAAAGATTCTGAATACTCATATCTCAGAAGTAGTTTGTCAGGTCATTTGATAATCCTTATTCTAGTACAACCAGATCCAGTACAAACGAAGCGCTAAGAATGATAGTTTGAATGAAACCTCTCAAAGTAATGAATTTTCTAAAAAGAAATTTAAGGGACCACATTCTCATCAACTTTTTGAACAAAAGTAATTCATTTCTTGTAATTTTGTATTAAAAAAAAGGTAGATACATCACTGACTTTTATACGAAGACAACAATACAAATACCTGAAAAAGTCAAATTAGCTGAAAATTGAGAAATAGTATTTTATTCAAAGTATTCTGCAATCACATGTTTCTCCATCCATCAAGATCTAACACTGGAGTATATTGTTTTGAAATGATAGTGTTATTAAAAATAGTGTCAAAGACATGCTATTATTTCAATCGATTATTCATACTTTAAGTGTTGTTGTGTGATTCTTCTGTGGTTTTATAATAAGAGAGGTTGATATAAAAGTAGGCTTTATTTTCAAGCATCATTGTAGATTCCAAATATCTTTAAAATATTATACATCTTTACATGAGTGTCATTGATTACTTGAGTATTTAAAAAGTTCATAAACATATCTTGGCTAGTTAAGAACCTGAAAATGCACACTTCAGTTGTTTTACATATATCATTCAAAATCAACAGAATACAAAAATTAGATTCTATCTCTGAAAACATATTATTAAATACATTAGGTGCATTATCCACCTCAAATTAGTTGTTAATCCACATAAAATACATCAAAAAGACATAGAAGCATGTCTAAAACAGGAACAACAGCTAACGTGCATGTAAAACATCTAGTAGACATATTGTTATCAAAGAAATTATATCTATCTATTTTATCATGATGATGCATCTTTCAGTGATTACACAATATATACAAATATAGTGAAAATCTACATAGAAAGAAACATAATAAAATTTCATTTTTATAAAGAAGAGATTTTTCATTTTTTAAAAAGGTCTTGTTTTGATTTTTTTCAGTTGTAGAAATCTCTATTCCATGGTATTCAATATGTCACAACCTGCTCTACCCCCGTAAGAGTTACACGACATACTTTAGTCCGAAGGGGTCTCACACAAGCCCTTAAGTAACATCCTTACATAAGATATAAGAATGATGCAAAAAAATTAAAGCTTTTACAATAGAAGTTCAACTTTTTCATATATGAAAAATAGGAAGCTAGATTTGTCTCATTACACAATTTAAACATAAAAGTATGAAAGTTGGGACTTAGACCTCACATCAATAGTAAGTCTTATCATAAGGAAATACAATAGTCCTTAAAAAGGGACGTAAACTAGAACTATAATCAATAACATATCGTCCTCACATTGAGGACTTACCAAAACTTGGAGGTAGCAACCCATGTTTTTTTAAAGAATGGACTGAGCACCTCAATGGACTGAACCTACACTCGTAGGAGATGTAAAAGAGAAGGGGAAAGTACAAAAGCACTAAGTATGGAAACATGCATAAAAATACCTAATTATGCTAAAAAGGACATTTTCGTGAAAATCATGCATTTACTAAGCTTGAAAACCATTTATGCACATAAGGACATAATACAAGTCATAATAGCATTCTCATATGATTTTTCATAACATAGTAGGACCATCACCTTAGCAACCCTAAAAGCATACTTGTGTTTATAATCACCTTAGTTACACACATCAACTTTAGATACCCAACTATACTAAGTATCCATTTAGAATCACCTTAGTTATACATATTAACTTTAGATCCCATCATAATCCAAAATCATACATAAGTGAATAACCATGTTCATCATATGTACATAAGGCGAGTCATATCTTAACAACAACCCAATCAACGTATATCATACCTTCATTTCTTACAATAGCATCATGGACCCACCCATAATCCCCTTCAAAGATTACTCGTGGAATGTAAAAAGTGAAGTCTCATACCCTCACTCCTACTACATAGACTTATGAAGAAATCACAAGTATGGTTCAAGTCATATTCATTATCTTATTACATAGAGAGAATTGCCTTAACCGATATGGTGAGAACTACATAGCTCATGGATTCAACATGGTGAGAACTACCTTTCAACTAAGAATCATCATATAACCATCTAAGACAATTAATACATAGTCATGTGTAATAGTAAAGGAAACTAGTCTTTCAACAATACCATATCTCACAACTTAGTCATTATATCTTCACCATTCAAGTTGATCTTAACTTTATACATAAATACATAAAAGTAAGCACCTCCAGCTTTCAAGTGGATCAAACCATTTATATATAAGAATCTGGACATTGGATTACCCTCATACATTGCCTTCAAGGACATAATTCAAAATTCAACACTTACAATTTTCACTTCAAGGGTCATAGACCATTTATTCGAATCATGCTTAGAATTTCTACTGTAAGCATGAAAAATAAAAAAAAAATTAATTACTAAATCCACATACATACTATCCCACATATTCATAATTCACAAAGAAACCGCATTATAATTTTCATAAAGTTGAGTGAATGGGAAAACACATGGGTTCAAGGGAAATTTAACAATAAAAACCCTAATCAAACTTCAATTTCATTATAATATAGGATAACCAACATAAAAAAAATGTTTTTGAGAAGAACCCAAGGTAAGAATCGAAACCCTAATTTTGAACAAACTTCCAATTTAAAAAATAGTAGAGGAAGGGCTTCATGGGAAAACAAATCTCATGAATGAAAGTTCCCATACCTTGTTTGAAACTTTACCACAAAATTGAGATGGAAATCTTGGAGCTTGAACCCTATCCTTGAAGCTTTTGGTTTTCTTCAATGGAGGAAATTTGTATAGAGAGAAATATTTGGGAGAATTAGTTTTGGGAAGCATTGAGTTTGAGTCTTGTAAATGGATGAAAAAGACTTAAATACCTATTTATATTTTACCCATAAAACATCAAAAACACTCACACATATATTGGACTCAAAAGTAACAGACTACACTAACCTTCATTAAAAGAACTCGTCCAGGTTCACAATCCATGCCTCACAAGCCGTATTGAGCACCTCGACTCGTGGTGATTGTCATGAGGATAAAGGCAATTCCTTTTCAAGATTGCCAATTCCTACAAAACAATCAAGTTCACAAGCCCCCTTCCCCTTGTCAGGTGCACCACGGCCTGTTATGGAGCCTGTGGTGCTTTGGTATCTCCCCTAAATGCCCTATTTCCTAAAAAAAAAAAGCTAAGCGAGTCTCACGGTCCACCTCACGAGTCGTGGAGTGGACCACAATCCGTGGTCCCATCATGAGGGTTGGCGTAGTGTCTAGGACACTTGGGGATCCTCTCTCTTGGCCAAGGCAACTCCACGAAGGCTTCCACTAACCGTGGTCTTGACCACGAGCCATAATGGTGGCCGTTGAGCCTTGAGGCATTAGCTCCAAGTATGGGGAATCCTTGACTTTTGGCCTTGGCTTGCTCCTTTTGATTGGAACTCCTCTATTAGGTCTTGACTCCTAAACCCCCTAAGTGTATTGGATGGTCTACTAACTTAGGGGAAATTATTTTCATTAAATTTATCCTTACGTTTAGGCTCTAGTTCAACCTAGCATTTTCCGTTGTGTTACAAACTATCGGGTGGGGGGAAATAAATTTTAGTTTTGGAGTGGTACATTCAAGATTAGTGTTCTTGGTTTCAAGCTGGACACTTTGGGGTTTTTTGATTCTGGACTTTTATTTTGCTAAATTTTTTTTAATGTTTGACAGTACTTGCCCAAGAAAATAAACAAAGAGCTTCCTTTTGCTGGAGCCCCTACAGTCCCTAATTACCTATGGTGGAAAGAAGTGGAACTTGTTTTATGGTGGAGCCAAAACTAGACACAAATTTAATACTGGATGCTAATTTTTTGCGGATGATAACAATCTAAAAGAGGGGGATGGTCTTGTATTTGAACTCTCAGAGTGTAACTCTAACAAAATCGAACTAAAAATTCAAATTCTAAGAGAAGATTTTCCAGCTGAATTAGTTCCTGAAGATGTGGAGGGTTTAAACACTGACAACCCAATAATAATTGATTAAAAACTTTATCATTTCTAGTATAAACTTCAATTTTCAATAAAAAAACTTTAATGATTCATGCAGTTTCAATTTCAAAAATAAAAACTTCATCAATTCCAATAGTGCCATGTTTGGTGTATTCCTCATTTTATCAATGCTGCCTCTTGGGTTATGTGGTTAAATAATGTTGATAGTATTATTAAAAATATGTATTACATTATTACGCCATACATGTACAACACATGTGAAGAGATAGTAATATATTAAATACTAATATTCAATGCAATTAATTTTGAAATTTCTATTTTTTAAAACTTGAGAATCTAAAATTTCCATTTTACGTTAACTAATTCAAACTTCAAAATTTAAGAAAGATTTGCATATGAAACTGAATAATTATGCTTAAGCAAGAGCCCATGATAAAAAATAACATCCTCACTATAGTCCGATGTGAATTTATGCTTATGTGTTTTTATCACATTGTAGACATTGAATCATATCGTCATTTAATTTCTTAAATATCGTCACATGAGACTTGTGTTTGCTCGTCTTAAACTGGTAGGAAGTTTATCCATGTAACATTGAAAATTCAATCTAATAAAAAAAAAATTTGAACTTCACAATTTATAGAATTTTAAGAGAAAAGTGAAACTTATATATTTTTAAAATGTAATTGGGTGATTAAAAATGCGGCGAGGGTTAGTTTTTAAATTTATTTTAAAAGGAAAATAATGGGGAAAAAATTAAAATAAGATCGATTGAGCCTTTCTGAGTGTTGTCCCAACGATCTAACAAATTTAAAATCAAATTCTTATAAATATTCGACAGTTAAATTAATTTATCTCATCAAGTATAAGTTATAACTTAATGTAACACTATGAGATTGGATTGGTGCAGACCATTGATCAATCCATGTGGATCCCTAGTAACATATGCTCTATTTGTATCACGTGCATTCACCTTAGTGGATTTGACATAGGTGTTGAGTCCGTCTAGAAAGTCTTTAAAATACAACATAGACGTCGAGTTCGTCTAGAAAGAAATTAAAATATGTTAGATAAATGAAAGAATTAATGCTCCAATTATTTTACTAAATATATTTGTTTGCAAATATCAAATTATATGATTCTAGACTTCTTTGCTATAAAGAATATTTTTCAAAAAGTTCAAATCCTTTTTAAATAAAAAATTTGTCCTTGTTCAAAAATCTCATTTTAAAAAATTTTTATTAAAAAAATATCTCCCACACCAACCAACCACAATCAATTTTTAAAAAAATATTTATTTGAAATAAAAAACTAAAAAAAGGGCAAAAAAAAGTGTGATTGCTTATTTTATTTCTAAAAGTAAATAAAGAAAGTTCACAAAAACGTGCACACTTGATTATTATTTTTAGTTTTTTTACCTTCATGAAATATTTAAGTAGCTATTTTTAGATTTGGAATTTATTATTCAAAAAAATATTTCAGAAGATAAATTAAGATCATCATTTTTGTGAATTAGACAGACCCAACATATTTTTGTGTTAAAAGATTTCGAAATCAAATAAAGAGACCCTATGTTCGCAGCGTTCAAAAGTCTGAAAGCAAAAAAAAACACATTATTATTGTTAAAAAATTCAAAAATGTTAAAAATCCATTGTATAGTACATGTGGATTATCCATTAGATTTATCCACTATTAATTGGATTCATGTATAGGTGCTTCCAAGGTGATAAGAACTTCTAAAAAAATTATGTGTAGATTAATTAGATGACTTTTGAGGTGATATCTCAACACTATAAATAGAGAATCACTCACCATTTGAAAGACACACTTGAATAAGAAAATTTCTCTCCTCTATCTTATACTTCTTTTCTTCTTTTTATTATTATAATATTCTGAGCTTTCTTTATAATAAAAAACAAGCAAACAACCACATTATTTGTGTTAAAAACTTTAGAAGCAGAGACAGACCTAACAATTGTGTTAAAAACTCCAGAACCAGACAAAGCCACCCTATTCCATGTAACTAGTGCTAGAAATTTCGAAAGCAAATAAAGAGAACCCACGTTATTTTTGTTAAAAATTCTGAAAGAAAGTTAGAGAAACATTAATTGTACTAGACACTTCGAAAGCAGAAAGAAACCCCATTTTATTTGAGCTAAAAATTCTGAAACCAGACAAAGAGACCCCACATAATTTGTGTTAAAAATTTCAAAACACACAAAGAAGCATTACTTTTACTAGTCTTAAAAGTTGTTATGTAATTTGGTATTTTAATTCTTTAAGCCAGAATAGTCTCGTGCTAGTATTAATGTGACCACCTATGTTTCTAACGATGCATAGTATTATAAAATGTAGGGAATATGCTTAGTTGTTTAGCCGGAAAAAAACTTGGAGTTATTTTAAAAAAAAACTAGAACCCCACCACCACCACCACACTACACCCCTACTTTCACCACAACCACAACCACAACACCTAAAAACACAAACTATCAAATTTTGACATTTTAGGAATTTTATTTTACTATCTATAGATTGAATCAAATCGGAACGAGAACTTTAGTAATCCTTGAGGTTTAGATGAATTCATCGACTTTCATCTCAACAAACAAGTAACCATACAATAATCCAAATTGGCCATTATTTAAAATTTATATATTATTTCTTCATATATATGTAAAAGAATTTACTCAAAAGTACTTTATTTAATAATATTGATATTATTTATAAAAATGTGCATTACATTATTATGCATACATGTGCAATGCACCTTCGATTCATGCACCGGGAATGAGCTTCAGACCGAAAATCTC
The DNA here is from genome assembly GCA_027705065.1 of Solanum peruvianum. Classification (NCBI taxonomy): domain Eukaryota; kingdom Viridiplantae; phylum Streptophyta; class Magnoliopsida; order Solanales; family Solanaceae; genus Solanum; species Solanum peruvianum. Next base: position 68,630,092 of record JAKWJD010001755.1, read on the forward strand.
TGGTGGAGGAGTTCGGTTGCTCAGAACTAGTAATATATTAAATGCTTAAATATCAAAATATTCTATACAATTAATTTTACGAGATATATTTTGTAAAAAAAACTTGCAAATCTTATAAAATGCATAAGTACCTCCCCCCACCCACCCACCCACAACCTATGCATGATATCTTAGAGTCACAGTTATACTGAGGTCCTTTTATCCCCAGAACTTATTTTTTAAATAATTTTCTACCCTCTTTCGGTCTACCTGACACTAGCTTGAAAAAAATGTCAACATGCGTTGGGCCCACAAGATAGTGTCAAGTAGGCCGAAAAGGGATAGAAAAATATTAACAACATAAGTTCAGGGGATAGTAGGTCCTTAGTATAGTATAAGTGTGTCTCTGAAATTTCGGGCATAGCTTCAGGGGGTACTTGTGCAGTTTCCCTTTTTTTGCACCAACTAAACAAGAGAAAATATAAACTCCGAGCCTAAAGCTTAATGAATGACATCTTTTTTGAGAATCAGATGTACCCCTCGTTTTTATATTAAAAACTCCGAAGAAAGAAACCTCGCGTTATCAGTGTTAGAAGCTTCGAAAGCAGACAAAGAGAACCCGTATTATATGTTTTAATCAAAAGCAAGTACAGAGCCACATCATTTATGTTAAAAAGTTTGGAAGCAGAACAAAGATCCCGACCTTTTTATTTGTACTAAGAAATCGAAAGCAGATAAAGATAACTCATATTGTCACTATTAGAAACTGTAGAATCAAACTAAGAAACACACATGCTATTTGTGTTAAAAACTTCAATAGTAAGCAAAGAGTCACATTATTTATTTTGGAAACTATGGAAACTTACATAGAGATCCCACATTATATTTATGTTAATGATTACAAAAGTAGACAGAGAAAGAAAATGCTTGGCTTAAAAAGCCACCATGTAATTCTTTAGACTAGAACAATGCTAATACTTATGTGGTCAATTTATTTTTTAACTGATACATTATATTATTTAAATAAATAAATTGGAGTAGTTTTTAATAAAAAAGTAAAAATTTTTTTTTTTTGGACACACTAGAACCCCTACTCCCACTTTCAAAATTTTAAACTATCCACCTTTGACAGTTCAACGATTTTTGTGTATTTTCTATAAAATGAAAAAGAATTTTATTTTACAATGGGTGTATAGTGTAAAATTCATCCTTGTAGGTTCGGAAAAAATTCAATAATTTTGACCTCAACAAATGAGTAACAATACGACAATCCACCATGATCTTTCATTAAAACGTGTACTTTATTTCTTCATATATGTAAAATTATTTACCCAAGAAAAATTTGTTTTATAATATTGTTTATTATATTATTAGGCATTCATGTTCAATGCACGTGTAGAAAATTAGTATTATATCAAATGCTAAAATATCATGATTCTCAATACAATTTATTCTACAAATTCTATTTTTTAAAAAACTTGCAAATTTAATGTTTCCATTTTACAACAACTAAACCATTGAAATCTGAAACGTTAAACCAAAAGCTAATGAAGATCAACTTTCTTTACCAAACTAGATAGACTCCGCTTTTATTGAGTTAATAATACCTAAAGCTGAAAAAGAGCCCCCACATTATCAATTTATACTCTAGAAGCAGATAAAGATAATTCACATTATCTGTGTTAAGAACTCCGAAAGCAAGCAAAGAGCCATATTTTTTGTGTTAAAACTTCAAAAGAAAACAAAAACCTTATATTTTTTATATCAAAAAATTTGATAGCAGAGAAAGAGACCCTAAATTATTAGTGTTCAAAACTCTAGAAGCAGACAAAGAAAATATATTGTATATGTATTAAAACTCCAAAAGCATGTAAAAAGACACGTTATTTCTGTTCAAAACTTTGAAAGCAAACAGAAACCCTACGTTATTTGTGCTAAAATTTTTGAAAGTAAATAAAGAGACCCCTTTAGGCTAATTTCATGTTTTATTAAAAAACCTAAAACAAAATACACATCTTTACACTTGCGTGAGCATGGCCCAACCCACACATAGCCTAACATTCAAAAAGAAAACAACTAAATGTTGCGACCCGATTTCGAAAAATGAAACGTTTGAAGTCGATTTCGCAACTTTGGCAATTTTTGTTAAAGTTTTTTTGGATAATTTGTAACTTGGGAGTCGCCACTTAATTTTTAGGTAAAAATTAAGAGAACCATTTGAAATGAATTTTTTAAGAAAAAACATTTAAATAAATCAGAGTTTTGGGTAAGGGTTCAAATAATTCTCTAAGGAAGGGTTTAGGCATCTTAGAGAATCCGCAAACACGTGATTTACCGACGAATTTGAAAGTTTGGCTAATTTTATAAAGAAAACATAGATTACTTGTAAAAAAATCTTGTTTTAAAATAACTACATTTTTTTGAAACTTGTACACTAATCTTAGTCCAAGTAGAGCAGTCAATATGGGCTAGACCCGTTCGGCCGGCCTAGCCTAACCCGGGATTTAATAGGGTTGGACTTAGCTTTTTGGAGCCCATTTAATAAAAGAGCTTTTTAGCCCGGCCTGAATAAACATGTTGATTTGATGGGCTTGAGAAATATAGGTAGAGTAGGCCCGTGAGCCAATAATAATTAATTAAAAAAATTTAATATAATATTAAAATTTAAAATTAAAGAGAGTCCAAATTCAAAATAATTAGGTTAATATTTTTATTTATATATTTATATTTATAATTCAAGATAATTTCAGAGACCTCCCTCCAGGCTTCGCTCTATTACACTCACCTTCCTGTGGTTTACGATATTACGTCTATCTCCCTTATTTTTATTTTCTTGTAACCATTCTTTAAACCTATTTAAATAAATATAAATTAATTTACATTTGATAAATTTACCCTTATATGTGAATGTTTAGATCTAATTTTCAATGATTTATCTTTATTCGTTGGATCATGTTTCTTCTTAGCTTGTGTAAATGTTTAACTAGAACAAAATCTTATCGTTCTTATCGAATTTCATTCTTGGGTGGTTTAATTTTGTCTTTTATTTGAAGAAATTGTTGCCGCAAAATGATGGGTTATGGGGAAAAAATTTACGTGAATTGGTAAAGGTGAAATAGAGATAAAGAGTTAATATTTGGTGAAAATGTGGGTTAGCTTAGTTGAAGACTTTGATCTTTGTTGGATTAAAAAAAATAAGTCTTTGCGTTAATTTATTTTTAAAGTATTTGTTAAATGAGTTATTTTTTATATAATATTTATTTAGAAGAAATTTATCTAAAAAAGAGTAAAATTGTCAAATCTATATTAATTTATATTTATTTTTAAATAGTTTTAAAGAATGGTTACAAGTAAATGAAAATAAGGGAAGTAGACGTAATATCGTAAACCAAAGGAGAGGTGAGTATTAAAGAGCGAAACATGGAGGTCTCTGAAAATTATCTCTATAAGTATTATAAAAATAATTTTATTTTGATTTGATTAACAAGTACAAACATTAACATCAGGTAATATTGTTTTGTCGAAATTTATGATAATATTTTAAATTATAATTTGAAACTTAATTTAACAACTATAAAAAAAATATATTTTTTTAAAAAAAGTGGCCTGGCCCGTCAAGCCACGTACTTGTGGGTTGGGTCGACCATTTTTTGCCCCACGCCAAAAATGGGCTAGCCCGGCCTTACCCGTAAAATGTCAAAGCCTATATGGATTAGCCCGGATGGTGTGGGCTAGCCCATATTGACAACTCTAATTCCAAGTATGAAATAAGTCAAATGCTATACTGTAAAATAATAATTTCTACTTAACATTTTATCCGAGGTAAAGTTTTACAGTTGAAAAATCAACACAATAGCTTAAGCATGCATTTGAAAACTAAATACTAACTATGAAAGGATATTGAATAATTCTCAAGCTAGTCTTGAAGCTCAAATTGCCTAACTTAAACTTTTACCCATGTTAATTATGGTTTAAGGAACTTTGTTTACCAACTATGAAAGGATATAGAAACCTTAAGTCATTCATACAAAGTCTTAAGTTAAATTATAAGACAACTTATTTTTTTATATATATTTTTTAAGAAACTTGACAATTTCATTCCGCTCAAAAAAGGAATTAAATCGTTAATTAAAACTCAAAACATGGATTAAAAGCTTTTTAACAACTATGAAAGAACACAAAATGTTTTCAAGTCATTCTATAAGCTTAAATTATCAAACTTAAAAAGGGTTTGAAGAATAAATGAAAATTTGAAATGCCACCAATTGTAAGATACAAAAGAAAGATTTGATAAACTAAACTCGAGGAGCTCCGTGGGGATTTTATCTAAGTCAAGAAGAGAATTTTAAAGTTGTTAGTTTTTCACAATCAAATATAATAAAGAAAATATACTAATAAGAAGGCAAATAAGAGAATAAGAAAACGAGGGGGCGGCTGAATTTTATTTCACCCCCAAGTCCTAGCCCTTCAGGTTGATGCCGCTGCCGTTTAGCTTGGACTTTTGAAAGTCCAAAACTTTTTTTAAAAAAAATTAGCCTTTCTAAGGCTGCTACTACTGCTTCATTAATTAGGAATTTTAACCCAAATTTGCTCCTCATTTTCAGCCTTTTGAGGTTATCGTAACTCTGCCGCAATTAGTGCAATTTTTAGACTTTTCAAGTACGATAAAATGCTATTCTTTTAGCCATTTAGGCTACTGCTGCCGCTGTATTTTTGGGTGTCTAAACCAATAATATTAGCTCCCTTTCACAACTCCGAAGAAGGTTGACTCAAAAAGAGGAAAATGCAAGAGAGGGGAGTCCATTGGACTCATTCACGGAAAGCGTGTTCATGCAAAAGGAGGAAAAGAAAAGAGTAAAATAAGAACCTCAATATGAATAATATCAAGTCAAATTAACGATCTAGTTATCATCATGTAAAAAATCCAAAACACAGTGAACAATATTTTTAAAGTAATAAAATATGATTTCTCAAAACTAATAAAGGAACTTAACCGTAGTGATCCTAACTACATGGTGTTGCTAAGTGCAATGGAAATAATTATGAATATCACACTCTAACTTAAACAATAACAAGGAAGAGGCACAAAGGTTATTGAACATAGAGTTTTGCACCCTTTCAGTCACCAACTGATCATAATTTAAACAAACAATTAAACAACAAGAAAACTAATTGAAACAGTAACTGGTCACTTAAGCGTAACTCATACCCCCACATATACTAAGTACATTCATTTAGAAATCATAAGCGTAACTCACATGCATAGTCATAATTCATATATTAACATAACAAGGTCACTTAACATGCATTCATACAAGTCATATATAACATAAGTATTTACTTCATAAAGGTCTCCAATCCTATCCTTTCTTGAAGTATCTAGCGCAATGTATAGGTAGGGTCCATAGTCCTTCTATAACAAGTACACTTATCTTAGTTAAGTTATTAAACTTCGAGAGATATAGCCATAACAAACATAGACCATGTGAGCTACATGGAATCCGGTGTTTTACTCCCACACCGAAAAGAGAGGGTTAACACTTACCGAAGGTGCAACCATTCGTACAAAGCTATTCTAGGTGGGTCCACTAAGCTAGAGTCCTATATGGGCACATAGTTATGGAACAAAGAGATTGCTGCTAGAAACCTTGACTAGCTAAGCGCGAAGGTTTCTATCTCATGAGATAACACACATATTGGGAACCCACATTACTAGTCATGAAGAAACCCATGTGGGAGGTCAGACTTACTAAGGTGAAGCTCCCACTCTCATTTTTCATGTTCACTTGGTGATAAGAAATAACTCCCTTTTTAAATATCATTAAGCCTTTAGATACCATTATTTCATAAAGAATAGGTCTTAGGGACTTACTCCCTCATATATTATATAGATCAAAGGTATCTAGGGTGAGAATGCTACATTCACCATGGAACCTATCTTTTATGAGAATTTTCTTTCACATAATCATATCATATTCATACACGCATGTGTGTGTGTACACATATATGTGAGATCTACCTTCACATAAACACCTTTAGGCACACATGTTCATAACTTCATAAATCATATACTTTATATGCATAGAAATAGGTAATGATGCATAGGGGAACTATGCTTTCCTTAGTCATCATGAATCTGTCCTACTCATAGATATGCATGAATTGTGTGTGTGTTCATTGATGAACATGATCACATAATGACTATCACATAGTATTGAAGAAGCCACCCTCTAAAGATTACACCACATGTACAACATTCCTCAAGTCTCAAGTCATATATAGTATTAAGGACAATAAACTACAAACATTTACATTACATCATGGGAGACAAGAACATACTCAATCATTAGAATAGAGGACTCCTAGCATACTTTGATCAACATTCATATAGGGTTCATATAGGTCGGGGTCATGCTATAAGAAAATTCATCAACATTAGCCATCTTAGACCACACCTAACCCTAATATGATCATCACATATATACATAACATCATCCACAAACCTAAATCATGCAACTAGTGTGGGAGGCTACTCATATACGTCAGATAACATCAATTTACTTAAAACATGATATTAGAATCAAGGCTAAATCCTTCAACTTCCTAACTATGCAAATCATTATATTAATTCATGTCGCATCTAATGTCTTCAAGGCCATGATCATTATACATAAACATGTACAAGAATATAAACACCGCCACCATAAGTGGACCATACCAATCAACACAATTCAATGTACAATATAGGATAATTAGAAGAAATTGGTCAAATTACCAAATCTCCAAGTTAATGATCATCTTTGATCACTCCCCCATAATTAATATTAAATTGATATAGTGAGTAATAGAAATAAGCAATTCAATACAATCTAATCACAATTCTATAAGCATGAAATCAAGATCACAAGACCCACATTATAGGCCAATTTGAGAAATTAGGAAGATCCCGAGTTCTTCATAAAATTGGATAAAAATTCATCATAAAATCAGTAACTAAACATAGATTCTATTATTAGAATTCTTTTGAAATCAATTTGAGAATGAACCCATGGCTAGATTGAAAAATAGGATTTTTGACTTAGAATCATCTTTTGAAAACCTTTGAAAGGAATCCATAGATAAATGGTTATATAGGGATGAAGGATAACCATACCTTATTGATGGAAGAAGGATTGGATAAGAAAGATCCAAGAATCCAACTCCATACTTGAGCTTGGTATTCAATAGAGGTTTTAGGAGAATTTGGAAAAGATAAGAGTTTTGGGGATTTTGATTTCTTAATGGGTTTTGGGGTTTTGGATTGGGAAAGGTATTAAATAGGTCTAAAAATAAACTAATAAACGTCCCCATAAGTTACCAAAACACCCCATATTTATTAGGACTTTTAGACATGTCAAACTCAACTTTTAGTTTTGGAATCTTTGTCGAGGAACAAGTCCGCGTCGCGGAGCTGTTCCCGCAAGTTCTTGGAAATTAATTTTGGACAGTGAAGTGTTCTATAAGGGTGCGGCGCGCCTGTGTTTCACCAAAGCACAAATTCTGCTGCCTTGGGCAGCCTGCTTGGCCAAAGTTTGGGGTCCCTTTGTGGATCCCTAGGGCGATCCTTGGGAGGTCGGACCTAGACGCTTTGACCCTTAACATGCTTATTAGGATACTAGGGTCAACTACGCTGCCTGTCAACTCCAAACAACACATAACAACAAGGCAAACATACAAGGACTCGCTAGCACGTCTAAAGACCAACTTTCGAACGTCTTGACGTTCTTAGACGTTTGACCTCTAAACGACTTGAAATCAATTATGCAAACTATAAAACAATTAATTAACCTATTATTAACCTTTTTAGGGACATGTGAGTCTCTAGCTACCTTAGCTCATTTTGAGGGTGTAACATGAACTCTAGTCTTGTTAATATAGTTGAGAAGTTGGAAACTGTTACATTGGACTTGAGTTTGTTAAAACCATGCATAACATCCTGAACTTTACCCAAAGAAGGAGATTATTGACAAACTAGTGGAAAATAGCAATGAGGAGGAAAGAAAATCTTAGAAGATAGGTAACGACAAACAGAAAGCGAATAAGACTCAACAAAACAAGACTGAGTTACAGGACAAAAGAAAGCATACAAAAGAATTTTAGAATGAACGACAAATTATGTCTCATTACATCAATGTTTTGGAGAGGTTGGAATTATGAGAACAAATTGAAGAAAATTCTCAACAGAATCTATTACCTTGGGCAATTGGCGAAGACTTCAATGTAATTCTTAGTGAAAAAGAAAAGCCTGCAGTGTTGAAATCGAATTTTAATCCTTCACAATATAGATTGATCATCAAGCTTCTTCAATCTTCAATAATTTAAAATAACCAGTTTTCGAATATTTAAAATATAAAATAAAAAAAGTTGCAAGTTATTTAAATAGTTTTGTCACTTTTTATATTTTTTACATAATTATGTCTATATTTGAAATTTTATGAATATTTGAAAATCATCTCAAAATATTTTATTTTTCTAGTTGAATATTTTATTTAAATAATATTGTTTTGAAGCATATAAGAGGGAGAAGGTAGAAAACGAAAACAGGAGAAAGGGGGGACAGAATAAAGAATATACATACAAAATATTTGTAGAAAATAATTTAAGAGGATAGAGAGGTTTAGGGTTTATTTTGAGCTAATTTGTGGCGTTGGAAATCTCTCATCTTGCTTGTTGTTCCAGTCGCTGCTCGAAAAAAGGTAGCATCCCTTTCCTTTTATTAACTTCATCTTCATCTCGTGTTTTTGTTGTTTAAGTTTTAGATTTTGATTATATTGTTGTTATTTACTTTATGATCATTTCCTTAATGGTGATACCGATTTGCTGTTTAAGCATTTGAATATAGTTAAGTGTTACTCCTCTTGCTGATAAAATATGTTGTTGCGTTATTGATCTAGTTCAAGATATGATTTGATCAAATCTTCCCCAAGTTTTGTCATAGTTTTAGAATATATCTGGTTGAGTAGCATACTCCAATACTTTCCAGTTGTGTTTAATCATATTATTGCTTAATTTTTGTAAATCTAAAGCAATATTCGCTTATTCTCCTTAAAGATCAAGGTTGTATGAATCAAATAGATTGATGATATACAATATAAAGCCCACCTCTCGAAAATGGTTTCATTTGTTTGTTCTTATAAGCTGCCAAATAATTAAATATTGACATGTTAATTTCTACTTTGGATTGTCGTTTTTTATCTCATGAGATTGTTGTTATTTTGTTTGCTTCCTTTATTAGCTTATGATTGATAATGTGTGTATGGTTAAGGATATATGAGTTAATACAGCGTGTATGCCTCATTAATTGTCAATTTTTTTGTTTATAGAACGCCATGAGAGTCTTGTTGGACTCATAATATCCTTATTTGCATGCTAAGGGCCATGGAGTCCCTAAACACTCCCCTCGAGTCCATTCTTTAGTCAATTGAAGCAGAATGGAAGCCAACATACAAATTTGGAGGCTGATATACAGGTCTTGCAGGAAAAAAAATAGAGAAAATCAAGTAAATACATGTTGTATACATTGAAATACATACGGTAACCATTGATATACGATAACGACTTACCGGGTATACGTGGACGAAAAATGGTTTAGGCCCAAAAAAAAGTGTTGCAATAGTCTTAAAATATTGAATTACTCAAATTATGACAGATTGAAGAAAATTGGGTCTGCCAGCCCAACAACTTGAAATTTGGGTAGGAAGAGGCCAAGATTTTTAAAGGATTGAACAGGGTATTAATAGAAAATGATATATGGTTGTAGCATAAGTTATAAAATTCAAGTTTCTAGATTAAATATTGAACAAAGCAACGAGCTCTATATCCACGAGCCTAGACTCTGGGCGGGACCGACACTCGAAGACCATTGTTGATCCTCAAGCGAACCCTTTGGCTACTTAAATCAGCGGAAGACAAACCTCACCTTTGACACGAGTAAAAACATAATAAAAGGGAAAAATACGTCATATCATAACTTTGGACAAAATGGCATTTGAGTATTAATAACTGAAAACAGCTCCAAACTGAAATCTTGTAGTCTATGAAGCCTCTAAACTGTCTAGAGAGGGATGTTGGGACAGAACCCACAACATCCTAAAAGCTAAGATCATGCTAGAAATAAAAAGATGTCCTCCAGAATGCAAGGAGGCTCACCACAAAATCTGAAGCTCAATATAGATGAACGAGGTGTTGCGTGCTGATCCTGGGTACCTGATTTAAGTTGCTTTATATGTATATCATTTGGGTCAAGTATACTTCTGAGTTGAGCAAAGCCAAGGTAAGTTCATCTAATCCCGTCAAGCTTAAGTCATTGTTTAGCTCTCCAACTCGCATACTCATACATTCAATATACTGATGCCAGTTGGCCTGCATCGTTTCATGAAGCAGACGCAGGTACCCAGGATCAGCATGCAACGCTTCGTTGATCCATATTGAGCTTCAGATATTGTGGTGAGCCTTCTTGCATTTTGGAGGACATCTTTTTATTTCTAACATTATCTTAGCCTTTAAGATGTTTTGGGGTTTGTCCCAACATACCTCTTTAGATAGTTTAGAGGCTTCATAGACTTTACTTATATAAGAAAGTAGTATTGTCATTGTGGTAGTTTCTCTAACACAAAACCATCACTATGAGCCTAAGTGATGATACAACGTCTTACCTCATGTTGCAAGAGGACCATCCTACATCTTTCCATCGGTATAGAACCTTACTCAACTTAGTGGATCCACTAGCTTTCCATGCGTGATCATTTAAAAAGTATTACACGTTAATTCCCATGTCGGCTACATGGTTTACTGGAGACTTGAGTTAATATGAACTCTCATCTCCACATCGGTGGTCAATTCTACTACTCCCAAAAATGTACTTTAGCTCATACTTTTAATAAAACTTCCTTCCTTTGGGTTGAGATAATTTACTGAACCCATTAGCTTTAAAAATTTCCTTTTGGAATCAATGTTCCCCTTTTAGTTCAAAACTCTTTTGGAACTTCTAGTTCCCCTCTTTACTCAAATGTGAAACATTTGTAAACCTCTAGGGAATACTTTATTCCCTTATATCTTTTTAATAAAGGAACTCAACTCTTGCTCTTTACTCACTTCAAAATTTAACCCTTAGGGAATACTTAATTCTGTTATAGCTTTTGAGATATGAACTGAACTCTTTACTTGAGTTGAACTTTAAGTCTTTAAAACAAAGTGAAAACATTTGCAAAAGACATTAGCAAACTCTAATTTGCCTTGCTTCTTAACCTCTAGACTTGGCTCTTAACCTCTTTGACTTTGACCTTACTTTCGTTGAATTAAAATTATGGATTCAAGATCATAATCTCATGTTTATGGATGATTTCATGATGTTTAGATGTACCTTAGAGTGTTGGAAACAACTAGGAATGAGGGGTGTATCGCTTAGGACCTAGAATGAAAAGATAGGGAAAAGACATGGTCTCGAGGGGATCCTGACGCTCTGAGAGGCATGGAGCACCATAGACTTACTGATAGCGGTTGTCCTCAGGAGCTCTGAGAGGTGCGGCGTGCCAGAGCCTAACGGACACACTCTGTCCGGAGGTGCTTTGGAGGCGCAGCGCTCCAATATTCCCCAACGAGTTTTCCGACCTTCTTCTTCATTTTTAATCTCTAAAAATTTCCATAGATACAACCTTAAACACTAAGGATCCCTAATAAACTTATTACCCAGTAATTTAGACCCGAAAATAGTCCTAAAACATGGATTACAACTAACAGCGATCAACAATAATCCAATCAACAAGAACGTCAACTTTCTTTCAAGATTCCAACATATAACATGAGTTAATTCATGAACTTGACTGATTTGAATGAAATTGGTGCGTTGGTTAAGTAACCCAACACAAAAGAGTCCACGTACCTTGTCAGGGGTCACCCCCGACGAAAATCCACGAAGCTAAACTTTGTGTTCTTGCGTCTTCTTCTTCCTTTTCCTCTTTTCTTCTAGCTTTCAAAACCCTAGTCTATTTTCTAAGTGCGTAAACTGAATGGGATCATTTTAGACCCCAGCATATTACTCCAAAACGAAATTATTAATTGACTTAAGGAAAAGACCAAAACACCCTTATTAAATCCGGTTTTAGAACTTTCCCTACTCAATATCCCATCTTCTAAGGTCATATCTCACGCATACGACCTCTGAAATTTTCAAACTTGGCGTCATTGGAAATATATTCCAAGTATCTTTCCGTCCCTATAAAGAACTCACACAAACTCTTCCTTATCGGATAGTTATGGCCTTTTGAGAATGACCAAAACTTACTGTTGAAATCTTGAAATTTTCCAGATTTCCTTAATTATTTCCAACTTTGATCTTTCTTGTTTTTCTCAGCTTAACCTTAGTTTATCTAAAAACCGAGATGTTACAGGGACATGGCATGAGAAAAGGAAATTTAAGTTAATGAGTTTGTAATAAACGGAAGTGAAATGTTAATAAGTACTGGAATTTGTATCACCTTAAATGAATGCACATATTATCGATAATATCAAACATGGATCAAAGTAAAGGATATTGACAAGCGTGGTGGATGGAAAATTCAAAAGGGATTTTTACTATGAAGTCGACATATCATATTATGACAACTTGTAGAGCTAATTTGGAGTGGGTTTGGATGAAAATTCAAAAGGGATCTTTCTTTGTAGGGTTTGGATGAAAAGATTTGTCACTAACTACAATATTTAAAGAATGAGGATTGAAGTAGTCTCCGAATACTATTTTTGTGTAAAGGAAGAAACGAGGAGATGACACATTTGTTTCTAATAGCCCCATAGCCCAAAAGCTATTGAGGCAGTATGCCTTATGTCCAAGGTTTGATATTGAAGGGTTGCATCTACATATGATTATCAAATGGTGGGAACAAAAAGAAGATATTTAACATTTTATTATTATGTGGGAGCTATATAAGAGGAGGAACACAAGAAGGCATAAAATGAATCTTCATATAATAAGATATACTATCAATGCGAATTGATTTTTCACCATCTTATTAAGGTAAAGTTCCATTATATGAGAAAAGTATCACATCATTGGAAAGGTTTGTTTGACATGGTTAGGGATACACCCAATTCATGAGGAGATAACTTTCATTAGTTTGTTTCACATCCAATTTTGATTTTTGGGAAACTTACAAACACACAAAACATAAGATATCATAATATCTAATATTTTCTATCATTTAAATTAATTATGAAATCTTCTCTTTTTTTAAAAACTTTTTTCTCTCTTCATCCCCGGATACATCCTACTCATTCTCCATACACCACACTTAACTCCCCCAAAACCACATCTACAACTTCTCAACGTATCAATCGTTTCATCTAACTCCGCATATTTGAATTACAACTGTATTATTCTAGAACTTATCATTAGTTTCAAATTCTAAAAGAATGTAGAGGAATTTCTTCATCATCTATTGTGTTTTCCATATATAAGAATTTTGGATTAAATAGTTTCAATTTACTAATATAATGTATCCGCGAGCAATGAAGGTATTATTTCTCGTCAATTTTGATTCGAATACGGATAGTTTTGTTCAAAATATATCCAAACAACGCAAGGATTCTTTGATGATAAAGAAATTCCAGACTGTGAAATTATGAAAGGATGCTAATTCTAGTTCGAAATCACCGGTTGCCAAATCTTCCTGGGGGAGGGGGAGTCGATGGTGTCACTACACAACCTTCTTTACCAAAGATTTAATTTTTGACGCATCTGCTTGATATTTATGTATTTGCTTATGTACTATTTTATCTTTTATCGTGTACAATGTATCCAATAGAAATCTTATTATTGATACATAACCCCAATCATTTTAAACACAAACCAGTATTAATCATGTTCATAATTATGTATCTAATATATAAATATGAAAAAATTCGAGGGTGTTACTATATGGTCTTCTCTATCCAATATTAAAATTTCTAATGTGTCTGATTGATATTTGATATTTACTTATTATCATATTTTATGTTTCAACTATCAAGTACATTACAAGTTTCTTATGTTCTATGTATCTCGTACAAATCTTATTGTTTATACATTACTCCAATTATTTCAAGCATAAAATAGTATTAATCCCATTCATAATTATGTATCTAATACATAAATATGAAAAAATTAATTATATTTTAGTAACCGATCGATACGTATACCCACTGTTATTTATCTAAAAAGGTTATGTATCGGGCTATGTATCTAAAAAGGATATATTGTCTCCAACAATGATTTTATCACTATTGAACGATTTGCTTGAACTTTTTTAAAATATTGAATTTGTTTCGAGTTATGAGGGATTTATTAGCCATGATTTAAATGTGATTGGGTGAATTATAGGAGGATTAATTAATTTTACGTTATTTTCCCTTTTTATAAAAGCACCATAATCTTAAGTAATGAATTTGAGAACACTAAAAAATTTTAAAAATAGTTCCCGAATACTATGCAAGTATACCTTATTTGTATGTAATTTATGTACTTCATACATTTTTTTAGCATTAGCATTCATTTCAAGAAATAAAAGGAAAATTATTTTGTTCCAAAACATACGTTGTAAATTCAACATTCATATGGCTCATCTTTTATTTTGGTAAGAGTTCACAATACTATTAGGATTCATCTATTGTAACAAAAATGTATATCGCAACTTTATAAAGTTCTACAAAAGTCCCTTAAAATTATAAGATTTCGGATACATCAGCAAAAATGAGGATACATAGGTGACGAATTTTGAATAATACCTTTCTTAATGAGATGAATGTATCTGAGAAGGGAGGGATGTCTTTGAAAGGGGATAATTGATATCGAACTCCCTAATAAGTCAAACATTGAGGCTTCCGTTTCTTCATGTGTTGTGCAATCAGAGGGAAGCATTTACGTAGGCTTTCACTTTTTAAAACTTTATATAGGAGAAATGCCTAATAAAAAATTACTATATTCAGTTTTTTGGTAAGATCATAAACTACTATAATCATGACCATTTGATATCACAATTAAAGTAACTTTTGTTAGAGAAACTGAAATAAGTTCCCTATGGTTTATCAAGGAACTAAAAAGTTCATTTGTATATACCTCTCATAATATGAGCATCCCACATATGATTATAGAGCATATTTTAATCTCACTTAGTATGAGCGTTCCAAAAAACACTATCAAGTAGATCATTTAAATACACTATGCAGTAGACCATGCGCTTGAGTGACAATAGAAAGGTATTACCAAAAAATATGTCAAAACAGAGTTAGAACACTATGAATGAAGAAATTGCTTACTTGATCTATAGTTTGTCTTCTCTCGGTCTCATCACAACATAGTAACTTAAGACAGTCAGGTTGCAAAGTCTACTTTCTTTATCTACCAAAAAGCACAAAAAGAGACCTGAATAGTGTCAATATACCAATAGTTAGAACACTAATCATGATTTGGAAGTACAATTTTTTTCACTCAAAAACCTTGATAAATGTCAATATACCAATAGTGTTCGAGACACAGTCAATACAAGAAAATTATTAATATAAAAAAACTTGACGAATTTATAAAAACTTACAAGTTCAAGAGGGAAAAAATGGTGTTTGATTGAGAAAGAGAGCAAGAAAGTTTTTAGTCATGAGATAAGAAGGCACGCTTAAAGTAGAGAAACGATGATTTATTATTTGATAACTTATTAAATGAGTCTGAATGTTGTCAAGAGTCTCCTACAGATCTGGTTCATTTAGACCTCTTCAGACCCATTAAGAGGTTTTTTAAAAAATAAAACAAATGAACTTAATGGGCTGAATCTTAATAATTCAGATTCAGACCTAAAAACAAACATACTTAATAGGATGAATTTGAATGATTAAGATTCAGTCCTCCATTAAGTGCAAACAAATGAGGCCTAAGTCAACCATCTTCATTAAGCCATTTAATATACAATCAAACTATTATAGGACTTCACATAATGGTAGTGGAAAAGACCTAGGGAACCCATTCTAGCATCTTAAAAGCCTACTTGTGCCATGTGTAGATAGCGTCCCATTCCACTACCTACATGTTGTGGAACCTATCCAATAACTAGAGTGTACATCCAACATGATGAGAATAGGCACTAACTAACATAGATACTAGCTAGGTATAGATTCTGAAGTTACCCTACTCTGAAGAGGGTGTTCTACTTGCCAAGGGTAGAACTGAGACACATCCCATGTTGGCACATGGTTAAGGAATATCAAGGATTTGTTTGTACTATAGTATCATCTTAAGTAGATGTACTAGCACAAGAATATTCACTCGGTGCTTTGACTTTATTCTCATAGAGTAATAATTCACTAAGTGTATTGGAGTAGTACTATTACTATGATTTACCAACTCTTTACACTAAAGATTACTATTTAATAACGATGTGGGACACATTTTGTCAAAGCATAAAATCTAATTAGTTAAATACTTACTATCTTAAGAAAGTCAAAACATACAATTAATTATTAATTCTGCTCTATAACTAATATGTAAAAACATGAAATCTATTAGAGTGTTACATGAAAAACATCAGAGATTATGGTAGGAAAGGGTAGAAGTTAGATTGCGATTAGATTTGAATGTTACATGAGAGATTATGGTTCATCAACAAAAAAGTGGTTATGGAAAAATTTCATGAAATGACTCAGATATCGTGGAAGTATTTAATTGAAGGAATTCTACAAAATCTCTTCAAAGATTCTCACTCATATTTTCAATCTTACTCGCATAATTTATGTATCAATTTTCTTTTAGCTAGACAAATCTGTAAATGGTGTGAATGAATAGTCTTCAGCAGTTTCAATTCTCACCACAAGGAAATGAATTGTCAAATAATAGCATGTAAATGTCAGAATAAGCACAAGAGTAGACATCCAAATGTAAAATCTAACCACTACACCAAAAATTATCTGCAACTAATTAACGATAATAACTTAATTACAGCTAAATATGTCCCGAATGTCTATAGCAACATTAAATCCAAACTATATATTATTGGTAAAAACTTTAGTACTCTTTGTTCATATGAATATTTTTCGCCGCTAAAGTTCTTTTTATCGTAGTTAACTCCCAAAAATCTCAAGACTTGATAATTCTCAACCTTTTTCTTATGAGTCCATCTAATATCGTTCTAGCCTAAAAGTACAAGTCGTGATGACACTTATATGTTCCCAACCAATAGGTAGGCCAATTTAATATTAACTAGTTCAATGCAATATATAAAGTAGAAAGTAAGTGACAAAAAAATATCCAATCACTAAGTCTTTTAAAATGAAATGCGGAAAAACAGAAATACCACACAAGATTGGTGTTATAAGTAAAAGAGCTTCTACAATACGATAGAAGTCTGAAACTTAAATGACAAGTATAAATGTAAGAAAATTTGTGTATGTTATTTGTAGTTTTGATGATTTGACAAACTGAGGGAACTTATGAAGGAACCTTGTTCTTGGCTCAATATACTTTTTGGCTGCCAGCTGGAGAATGTACAAAAAGTTGGTGCAGAGTCTCCTACAGTGTAGAAGTGGGAGACGCGGCCGAATCCTCATTCAATGGGAGTGTTTTACGTTTTGTGACCTTTCTACATAAACAAAACATCCCTATATTCACAATTAGTTTTTGCAACTTGAAAAAACATTCAAGAACTCTTGCAAAGAGCTAGAAAATCAAGGAGAAGAAATATTCAACAACAACAGAAGCTCAAGTGAACATTGTGTAGTTGTTTGGGAATACTTTCTTTCGGTCTTACTTTGTAAACCGATCCTAAACTATAAAGGAATCAGTGTGGTTTGATCTGAAATTCTAAGTTAGTTAGTTGAACTAATTTAGTGGGCAACCTTTGTATTGCTTAGAAAATTCTAAATCATTAGTAGGTTAGTGGTTTAGTAGGCAGTCTATGAGATTGCTTAGAAAGTTCTTAGTTGTCTATAGTGATAGCTTAGTGGGTAGAGTAACATCTACTTAGGCTCATCAAGCAATAGAGTTATTGCTTGTTGGTGAGATTTAAAACTTTTTCTCACATTTTGTGTAACCGATTTCCTTTTGCTTGTGAAGATTAGTCAAACGCTTGTGAAAATCTTTTGAGACAGGTCATGGTTTTACTCCCTTGAGCAAGGAGGTTTCCACGCAAAACTCCTCTATTGTTAAACTGCATTTACTTTCTGCTATATCCTTATTTGTGTGTCAAGAGACCTGGTCCATTGACTGATAGTGGACGCACAGATTCTAACAAGTGGTATCAAGCGGGTACTCTCTATCTGGTTAATACCAAGAGAGTGAGTCCTGTTCTAGAATGGCTTATCCACTCAATCTGGAAGAGGGTTAGTCTTCGATTCGACCTTCTCATTTCAATGGCCACTTCTATAGCTGGTGGAAAGTTAGAATGCACGACTTTCTTATGGCTGAAGACAGTGAACTATGGGACATTGTCTTGGATGGACCCTTCATTCCCATGATTGAAGAAAAAGATGGTGAAATCACTAGGCTTGTTCAAAAGCCTAGACGCAAATATGATGAAGCTGATAGGAAAAAGATTGAAAAGGGATACAAAGCAAAGAAGCTTCTTGTCTGTGGTATAAGACTTGATGAGTTCAATTGTGTCTCAGCTTGTGAATCTACAAAGGAGATCCGAGAATACTTAAAAACAGCCCATGATGGAACTGAACAAGTAAAAGAGTCAAAGATTGATATGCTTACCTCTTAGTATGAAAATTTCAAAATTAGAGAAGGTGAAACTATTCATGAGATGTTCACAAAACTGTCATCAATCACAAATGAGTTAAGAAGTCTTGGAGAACCTATCAGTATGAGCAAGCAGGTCAAGAAAGTGCTTCGAATTCTTTCCAAGTCTTGGGAAAGTAAAGTAGATGCCATCACTGAAGCTAAGGATTTGAAAGTGTTAACAACGGATGCTCTCATTGGAAATCTAAAGACCCATGAAATGAACCAAATTTATGCTCAGTCAAAGAAGGAAGTCAAGAAAGGTAAGTCCTTGATGCTAAAATACAGATCTGAAGAGGACTCCAATGATGCTGATGATATGGCCTATATAATCAAGTGGTTTCAAAAGATTGTGAGGAAAAACAAAGGCCTTAGAAAGGGAGCAAATTTTCCACGAACTGCCACTCAAAATGATACCCGTCACAAGTGTGGAAAGGTTGGACATTTTAAAAGATAGTGTCCCTTACTCAAAGCTGAAAACAAAGAATATCAAAGACCAAGAGGTGATAAACAAAAGCGCTGGGACCTGGTACTCGATAAAAATGATCAAAAAGTTGTTGCTGACTATGTGGTAAAGAAAGCCCTTGCTGCATGGGGTGATTTTTCGAGCGATTCGGAAGACCCTGATGAACCAAATGATGTGTCAATGGTGGTGGTTCATGAGGATGAAACCATATTCAATGAGATGCTTGATTTCATGGCTCATTCAGAGAATGAAGATGATGAGGATAAGGTAACTCTTCTTGATTTGAAACATGATCTAAATACCTTTTCTCTGAAAAAATTAAGAACATTAGCAAATGTTATGATTGATTCAGTGATTGAGTTAACTTCTGAAAGAGATACAATGAATGCTGAGCTTGAAAGTTTAAATGAAAACAGAGATAAAATGGTTGAGAAAATGTTGAAAATTGAAGGCAAAATGATTGTTCTAGAATATGAAAAACTAAAACTCAAAAATCAATTGTATCTGATGACCGAGAAGTCTGAAAAACTGAAAGGAAGGTCTACTAGTTTACATGTGGAGCTGGAGGAAAAAC
Source organism: Solanum peruvianum (assembly GCA_027705065.1). NCBI lineage: Eukaryota > Viridiplantae > Streptophyta > Magnoliopsida > Solanales > Solanaceae > Solanum > Solanum peruvianum. The sequence goes on from JAKWJD010001755.1 coordinate 68,649,883, forward strand.
TGAAAAACACTGATACTAACTTTGTCTTAGCCTTGGAAAAGAACAAAATCTTAGAGAGAGATATTGTCAAACTTAAGGATGACCTTGCAAATTCTCTTAAATGGACAAAATCTTCTAAGTTGCTTTCAAATGTGACAAATCAAAGCAACTACAACAAAAGAGGTTTTTAAAGATTGAATATTACTCCTCCTTTGAATCCTCACAGCAAATATGTTTTTGTGTCAGATAATTTGTTGTGTCTTCACTGTGGTAGGAATGGACATTTAAAAAGGGAATGTACAGCCTGGAGAGAGTCACATGAAAGATTCTCAAATTATACAGAAAAGAAAAGGATTTCAAAAGGGGGACCTGGTCCTGTCCAAAAGCCCTTGTCAAAAAGAGTCTAAAATTACCTCACTGGGCAAGAAAAACTTTGATTACTCCTTTATCTGCCTTCTGGGAACTTAAATTGAAATGGCTTCCCAAGTCTAATAAGTGATTCTTGCTGCAGGTGAGTGAGATGAGGATCAGTCAATGTTGGTAAATGGATTCTCAAAACATACGACTAGATATACAAAAAACTTCCTGTTGCTCAAGGTGTTTCAAGGTGGAGGTGTCTCTTTTGGTTACGGAAAGAAGGGGTATATTTTAGGTGTTGATAAAGTGGAAAAATCTCTTGAAGAATCGATTGACAATGTGTACCATGTTAGTGGGCTGAAGTACAATCTTTTGAGTGTTTCTCAAATTTGTGACAAAGGGAATGGAGTAAATTTTAGATCTGAGGAGTGTACTGTATTCAATCTCACTACAAAGAAAGTGATTCTCATAGCTCAAAGATGTAAAAACATGTACGTGGCAAACATAGAAACGTCTCATAGAGATGATCTGACATGTTTAAGTTCTCAAAATGAAAATGCTGATGTGTGGCATCAGAGACTAGGTCATGTGAGCTCATCTCTATTGAATAAGCTGATATCTAAGGACCTGGTACTAGGTCTGCCAAAGATGAAATTTTGTGAAAGTAAAATCTGTGAAGCATGTGTCAAAGGAAAACATGCAGGTAACTCAGGTTGTGTAACTCAGGTGCAGGTACCAGTGTAACTCAAGTAAAACATGTAGGTACTAGTGTAACTCAGGTGCAGGTACCAGTGTAACTCAAGGACCTTGTAAAGGTACCTGGTCCATGGTGTAGGAAACTAAGGAGTGTGTCTACTTGACAGGGGGAAGAAATGCAGGTATTGGTGTATGGTTTGTCATCATCAAAAAGGGGGGAAATGCTATATTGATATTTTAATGAGTTGAAAACTGCGAGATGATGAAACACCAGTTACCCCAAGAATTCTTGCTGATAGGGGGAACTGGTGAATATGCTTGTCATCATCAAAAATGGGGAAAATGTTATTTGTAGTTTTGATGATTTGACAAACTGAGGGACCTTATGAAGGAACCTGGTTCTTGGCTCAATATTCTTTTTGGTTGCCAGCTGGAGAATGTAAAAAAAGTTGGTGCACAATCTCCAATAGTGGTATAAGTGGCAGATGCGCCATAATCCTCAGCCAATGGGATTGTTTTACGTTTTGTGACCTTTCTACATAAACAAAACATCCCCATATTCACAATTAGTTTTTGCAACTTGAAAAAGCACATTCAAGAACTCTTGCAAAGGCCTAGAAAATCAAGGAGAATAAATATTCAACAACAACAGAAGCTCAAGTGAACATTGTGTAGTTGTTTGGGGATACTTCTTTCATTCTTACATTGTAAACTGATCCTAAAACTATAAAGGAATCAATGTGGTTTGATCTGAAATTCTAAAATACTTAGTTGAACTAATATAGTGGGCAACCTTTGTGTTGCTTAGAAAATTATAAATCATTAGTAGGTATGTGGTTTAGTGGGCAATCTATGAGATTGCTTAGAAAATTCTAAGTTGTCTATAGTGATAGCTTAGTGGGTAGAGTAACATCTACTTAGGCTCATCAAGTAATAGAATTATTGCTTGTTGGTGAGATTAAAAACTTTTCCTCACATTTTGTGTAACCGATTGCTTTTGCTTGTGAAGATTAGTGAACGGTTGTGAAAATCCTATGAGACAGGTCGTGGTTTTACTCCCTTGAGCAAGGAGGTTTCTGCGTAAAACTCCTCTGTTGTTAAACTGCATTTACTTTTTGCTATATCCTTATTTGTGTGTCAAGGGACCTGGTCCATTGACTGATAGTGGACACACAGATTCTAACAGTGTACACAGTGCACATACTAAATAATTCCATTACATATGATGTGCACGATTGTGGTTCTGAATTTCGTAATCCGGAAAATGGAAGGAGAAGCTTTGAGGAAACACATCAACTTTTTGATGATTTTGCTCTCCTTTCTGGAATCAATGGTTTTTTTTGCTCAATGCACATCCTTACCATAGATGGAACACAAGCGAACAACAGTTTTGTAAAAGCAATTCAATTTTTGAGCACTCATAACAATTGATCGCAAAATACTTGAGGTTGTTGAGTCGTAGGTCCAAGCAAGTCATTGGTCTGTCAAGGTATTTCGATACCGTTTCAGCATTGTTACAAGAAGCATATACCTGATGGTATAAAATTTGAATAAATTATAACTTCTCGTGCTTACATAAACATACCACATAAACCTATCTTACTTAGTGGATGCATTCCAGGATAAAAAAAAAATAGAGAGGAGCGGAACCGGTATTCAAATTGGCAGTCAGAATTACAAAGAAGTACATATATCAAGTTATGATTACATTATAATTTTCTATACTTACCAAAATCTGAAGTATGCTCAAATTGGGGCAACTCTTAATCAACTGTAAAGCGCAAGTAGTCTGATGTAGTTTTCTCAAGTCTATTCCTAATGAGAGCTTTTGCAAGCTCGCAAAAGGACCCCACTTAGAAATTGTGTCAGCCATCAAAAGCTTCAGAGCAACAAAAAATAGAATTACATGAATACAAATCCTAAAAGATATACAAGTATAACAACATGTCATATGCTTACCTCGTGGCAACTTAAACCAATTTGGAGAAACTCAAGTGTAGCTGCTACGCTTAAAAGTATCTTTCCCAAAAGTAGATTTTTCATCCTGTTTTGAATTTGGATCGCAATCCAGCACTACGTCTATTTCAAATTGTAACTTTCTAAAGCCTTTGCAGCTCATAAAGAGATTTAGATCGAGAAAGAGACAACCATGAACAACCAAGTGTTCCAATTGTGATGAGACATCAATGTTCAGGTATTGAGTGCCACAACAGTCCACCAAGGCGAAATTGACAAGAATAGGACAACTAATAGCATAAAACTCCGTGGTTCGTACAAAGGTTATCCTTTGCAGATGAAGGTCTTTTAGATGCTTGAAAGCAACAAAGGTCTTTGGTGGTTTAAACAAACACTTATAGAGTTCCAAATGTGTTAGAGTTGGACAATTAAGTACACATGACGACACTTTATAAGTGCAATTATCTGGCATGTAAAGGCATAACTCCTTCACACCTTTTCTAGAGACATAAACCAATCATCCATCAGTATGTGCATATAAAGACGAATGTATTGATTATACAAGATGAAACTTCTCAGAATCTCCAAGATGTTGTAACAGAATTGTATTCACTCTTTCTCTGAAAATTTGTTGAGTTGTGAAATACATCCAAAAGGCCCTGCTCAGCCACAGATTTGGAAGCCTAGCCCAAATGTATCTCCATTTTTTGACAAAACTACTGGTTTTTGCTGTGTCTTCAAAAGGAAGAATCTCTACGATACGATGCATAACATTTCGTGGCAGTTTACTGATCCTATCTTCTCTTTCCCCTCCACCAACAACTCTTTTAGCATCTGCGAGGAGAATGAATAATTTTATGGCATGTTTGGTTAAATGTATTGGAAAAAATAATCACAGTACTAGAGAGTACATTTATTGCGAAAATTTAGTTATACATGGATAACATATTTAACATGAAAATAATTTTTCTAAATGCATTCAAGTTTTTCATATATTGCCAAATAAAATAAAATCTCATTGCATCCACCACACGAGAACACATCTATATACAATAATGCCAAGACTTTTATGAAAAACCAAGTCACACAAATGTTGTCTCAAACATGTAATTTTTTTTAAAAACTAACACTTGTATGGTTATTATTTGTAAATCCGCTAAAAACTTATTTTAGTTGCTATTGTAAGCATTTTCATTGCAAAACTCACATTAGTTTCCTGAATCAATTAAAGTACAACATAAAAGAGATACAAAGGCATCAAATAGTATAGATATTATTTTACCATCATGGATCTCGATAAAAAGAAAGGTATCATTTTAATTAGAAACTAAACCTTAATGCAATCAAAAGAACATAAATACTGGAAATCAATTATTTCATGTTGGTGTCACCACTTGCCTACAGTGACTTCCATTAGTTGCAACTTTGTGCCAAAGTATTCAATTTTTTGAAGACTTAATGTCGTTCATTATTTATGATTCTTATTTCTCGCGTGTTGTTTGTAGCACAAAAACGAAAACCCTACAGTTTTAATGTGAAACAAATTTGTAGATGTATATCACTCAGTTAATTATTAGAGAATCATACTGATAACGTATTATAAAATCAAGAACAGATCACCCAAAGATTACAAAAGTTAAAGTGTATATATATAAGTTAATATTCATTGAATGGACATTCACCAGATGCATTGGATTCATATAACACCAAGCACATTTTCACCAATTATTTTTCTTTATTTTAATTTTCAAATGCCCTTTTTCAATTCTAATTTTTCTTTTCTCTTCAAATATCATCAAATTCATGCCCAAAAGCCCAAAAGAGGAAGAAGAGAGAATGACATATACCTGCAGTCATGCTAATTCTTGATGTTTGCAAAAGTTGTATATCCTTTTGTTGAATTTGATTTCTCTCTCTTTCCTTTTCTTGACATACAAAAAGTATAAGATGAACTAATGTAGAGTGGATTTGTTTGACTTTTTTGGTCCAACAACCTATATCATATATTATTATAAGTGGAAAGATTTTAAGTTTAAAGTTAGATTACGAAAATGCCCTTCACTAATTTTTTAACTTAATTTTTTTTACTAACTTTTAAAATTAAATCAATAATGACAATTAAACTAGACCAAATACAGGATTAGCTGTTACAACTTACCATTTTCCATTTCTTAATGAATTTGATTGTTAAAACTTTTTAGCTTCTACCATTAAACACATTCATGCACAAACCTTTCATATACTTAATTTCTTCCTTTATAAATTGAATAAAAAATATTAATCCACCACACTTTGTTTTCATCATCTAATAGTTTTTTAAGGAGTACTTTTTTATTGATCACTATTTTTCTTATTGATTTGTGCCTTCATTCATTTTTTATTTTCATGGTTGTTGGAGAAACACATAATGTAATAGTTCTTGTAATATCTTTTTGTTGGTCATTATTTTTCTTATTAGTTTGTGTCATTCATTCATTTTTTTATTTTTAATGATTGTTGGAGTATTTACGTCCCAAGAAATTTCAACCTTGGGGCTTAGTTCTAGGCTTACAATTTGCTCATCATTCACCAAAAAAATTGTTGATATTTAAGTTCTAGGAAAAAGTAAACACTAAAAAAAGTTAATTTTATATGCACAAAAAGACATATAGGAGTACGTCAGACAATGTTGAACAATTGTATATCTTGGGCCTATATAAATTATAACAATAACAGAGGTAAAACGTGCAAGGCACGTTTCTAGAACTAGTTATACTAAAAGCATGAAGCTCCATAGTTGAAAGTTGAATAACCAAAATATCCCTAATCATATTAAAAATAATCACTTTGTCATGATCATTTAACTAATGTATCAAACTTTCATATTACAACATTTATATCTTTGTCTTTTAAACTTCAATTAAATATTCTATACCCTTTTCATATTCTTTGCACTTTATAAAATTACCACCCTGTCAAATTTCGTTATCATTTTATTCTTACTCCTCTTCTGTAGACTACAAAAAAACTACTATTACTATCGCCCTCTTATTTGTTGAATTTTGTCCAGCATAAGGTAATACTATTTTTTCCCGTTTATCATTTTATTCTTACTCCTCTTTTGTTAGACTATAGAAAAATTACTATTACTATCGCCCTCTTATTTGTTGAATTTTGTCCAGCATAACGTAATACTATTTTTTTCCCATCAAATAAGTTCAGTTTCTGTTTACTGCTTAAATATGACTTATGTTTACAAAATAATGTGTACAGATACTATTTTTTATTTTATTTATTTCACACTTTATATTTTTAGTTTGCTACAAAAAATAGCACTTTGGGAGTAGCTACTGAACCAAATTCATAAGTATGTATATATTTTATGAGTCTAATTTTAAATTCAACTTTATTGGTTTCATTTAATGTCACTTTTGGATGCTTTGTGGCCTCTCACTTCTAATTTAGTATAGGTATTTACTTTTAAAACATTATTAGTATCATACTTAAAAGTTGTTATCTTCGTGAAGAAATAGAAAAACTTCCAAGCATGTATCTCATTCTATTACATGACAGACGAATAATATTACATTACAAATATATATTGCATTTGGATATACTTTTCAAATGAATTACTGTTTTGATTGCTCTGTATATACATATTTTAGTAGAGTATTATATACTTCATTTCAGAAAGTTTATTAATTAGCATGAGACACGTGTTTAGAAATTAGTTCAACTAAAACAAAGAAGAATCTAAGTCAAAAGTTTTTGAATTATAAAATATCCCTTTAACTATTAATTTATTATCTACAAATTATTTAAATAGATTTTATATTAAATATTTATTTTGGTATTCATAAATTTTGACTCTTTTTATTATTACAATGAACACTCCTATATATAGATAGACTTACAATTCAATACTCGTTATTAAATTGTAAGTTATTATTAGCAAGAAAACAAAACAAAAAAAAATCTAAAAACCTTACATCTTTCACGTACTAATAGTAATGATTTTTCATAATGATAGTTGCTATGAATTTTTTAATAAATAGTTATAATGACATTCCATTATACATTTAATATTTTAAATTTATTTTAAACATATTTTATCCTTAGGTTTTTACTCTATCACATTTAAATGTTATAAATTATTAAATTAATTAAATATTCAATAATAAATAGCAAATCATCAAATTAATACACATAACTTTTATTATCACTAATTTTTCATTATGTTAATATATATAACTCACTGATTATATTTATTATGATTTTGCTCCTATTTCTCACCATAATCTAAAATGGACTAATAATCATATAAATACTGATATGTACTTAAATTAATTACAAAAAATAAAAATAAAATATCTATGCTCTCTTCTCCCGTCTCCTTTTATTTGCTTTTAGTTTAATTTTTATGTTAATTTCTTGTTTGTTGTTATTGTGCAGATTTTCTAATGTTGTATTGTTATTATTATTGAAAATTTACCATCGTTTGTTATTTCGTATACATTAGCCTAGCATGTGATATTTTAGTATCCTCATTTGAATATTCAAAATGTACAATAGTTTGTTAACTTTTACTTCATACACTTTTATTCAATTTAATGTATATATATATATATATGTATATATATATATATATATATATATATATATGTATATATATATATATATATATGTATATATATATATATATATATATATATATATATATATATATATATATATATATATATATATAGAAGAGAGAGAGAGAGAGAGAGAGAGAGAGAGAGAGAGAGGAGAGAGAGAGAAAGAGAGAGATTATCTGAAAAGTGGTGAATTTTTTTCGTAAATACCATAGATTCAAAGGGGATAAAAAATGTCATTTGCAATACAAAATTTATTTGAAGTATTTTGGAATAAACGTGCGACGCACGTTCCGTAGAGAGTATATAGTTAAAGATAGGAACAGGGAACTTAATTAACTTATAAGTAGATGTAACTCTGTAGTTTAACCTCATGATCATTTCCTTGAACCCCGCTTTGGTTATCACATCATTTTCTAATTATTTAAATACCAAGTAATAATCAGTGGCGGAGCCACATGTAGTGAAGGGGTGTCGACCGACACCCTTTCGTTGAAAAATTACATTATGTAGTTAATTTTTTTTTTATGTATATATATATATATATATATATTACATATTGACACTCCTTGCCTTTTACACGATTTAATTTCTTTAAATTTTGACTCCCCTTAGACAAAATTCTAGCTCCACCACTGGTAATAATTATATTATATTATACTAAATATTAAAATAAGAAAGTGTAAAGTCAAACTTTGAAAGACAAAAATGTTTCATAGAAAATTTATTTCATAGAAAATTGTTAGGAATTACTTTTTTTAAAAAAAACTAAAAATTCTCTATTGTTTCTCTATAATTAGCGTGGTTAAATAGATTAAGCTTGTTATCCTTTCTCTATAATTATTATAATTAGATGTATTGAATTATTAGTAAAAACAATCAACCTTTTCTCTCCCCCATGTCTCAGATCACTAACTTCTAAAAATTTTCTTAAACAACTCTTCACGTTTTCATCTTATCCTATAAATTTTTTGCTATATATATGTATCATGAAAAAATAATTTTTCTATACCACTTACCTATTGTTGATGTGAATCATTAGGCAATTTCATGTACTTTTTTTGTTTTAAATATTAATATTTATTTGATCCTAATTAGAATGATATTTTGTATCATAGTTTTATCTTTATCATTTAAGATGTTCTTTTTGGTTACAGGAGAAGGTATCATCAAGAACTTTACTCCTTATGTATTTTTTTACAATACATATGGTTATAATTAAAATCTTAAGAAGGGTATGAATGTTGTATTTGTTCTTATCTGTTTAATTTTTTTGTATTCTTTACCGATTTATACTTCTTTAATTTAATCTACTGTGAAATTATGAATGTTATGTATATTTTTATTAGTGCTGAAATTAATAATTTATGACTTTTATATTCATTTTTAAATGTACTTTTATAATATTTTTTTCGTTTATCCTTTCCTTACTGATATAGTTTCTTTAAGTAGATACATATTTGTGTACTTAGTATATGGAGCGTAATGAGAGATTATTAAGGATAAATCATATAGATATATCCATATTATTAGATGCTATATTAATATTATTGTTTTTCCATATTTCTTGCTTGATGGTCAGTATAATATTCGATTATTATGAATTTTATTTAATGAATAAAATATAAATTGATAAAACCAATATTTTTAAATTCAACATTTTCTATATAATAATTGTATGGAACAAACGTGCAACGCACGTTCTGAAAACTAGTCTATATATAATAATAAAAATCTAAACATATACAAGATGGTGTGACACTTTCTTATGGCCAATAATATTATTTATCTTTTTTTTAATCATTTTTTAATTTTTTTTCCTAATATGATGTCTACAAAATTTGTTAAATTTTTGTTTTAAATATTCTTATTTATTCCATTCCTTATTATACAAGGTGATGTGGCACATCTTTATAGCCAACATTACTATTTATTTATTTTTCTCATTTTCTGGACTTCTTTCCTTATATGATATCTAGAAAAGCTGTTTAAAACACCTTATTATCAAGAATATCATTTATTTTCTTATTAAGAATATCATTTACTCATTTCCTTATTAAGAATTTTATTTATTTCCTTTACACCCGCGATCTTTCTCCACTCTCGATGAGTATCAATATATATATATATATATATATATATATATATATATATATATATATATATATATATATATATATATATATATATAGAGAGAGAGAGGAGAGAGAGAGAGAGAGAGAGAGACGTGACACTTTTTACAACCATCATTGTTATTTATCTTTTTCTCAGTTTTGAATTTCTTTTCCTTATATAATGTCTAGAAAATTTGTTAAAAAATTTAAATACACCCTATTTATTTTATTCTTTATCATTAAGAATATTTTATTTCCTTATTAAGATAATTAATTATTTATTTTGTTAATAAAAATATCATTTACTTCCTTACACTCACGTTCTTTCGCCACTCCTAATGTGTATCAATATTTTAGAGTATGTTTGACATTGTTGTTGGAAGGCCAATAACACTTCTTTGGAAAATAAGATGTTCGACAAATCAATAAAACTACTTTTATGTGTAACCGGAACCAACTTTTCTTGTCATATCCCATTTCTTGGGATTTGGTTTTTAATAATGAAATGGCCATTTTGCCCTTTCCTGTAGTTTTCATGCTTAGTTTGTATTTCAATAATGTTTGATGTGGTTCCCGATTCGATCAAGTGTCTTTTTTGTGATTTGACCCCTCTTGAGTTGAGAATTCATGATAGGGTTGACCTCGGCCAACATTTTGAGTTATGAGCGTCAGATAGGAATTTCGTTACCAACATCGCGTAGAAACGTCGAGTTTGAGTTAGTGGGATTGTCACGACCAGAGCCTACACCTTGGATGTGGTGTCACGATCCAAATTCACAAGTCGTGATGACACCTATGTTCCCAACCAATAGATAAGTCAACCCAACATATTTTACCAATTTAAACTAACTAATAATGTAAAAGGTAAACAACAAGTAAAAATCTCCAATACTAAGTTCTTTATAAATACAAAATGTGGAAGGTAACCATACCACCCAAGCATTGGTGTCATAACTACAACAGCTTCTAAATATGATACAAACTAATAACAAACCTAAACATAAGATAAATCTTGTCTGAATGCTAAAACAACAGAATAAATAAAAGATATACGTGTACCTAGTATATCTCATAGACTGACAACGAAGAAGTAGTGACGAGAATTTATATAAGAAAAAAACAATTCTTTACTTTTACAAGTCTATATTACACTTACCAGTCAAGTTTCATCAATAAAGAATCAAACTTCACGTAATGTATAACAACCAATAAAGCACATAATCAACCAGAATAAACAATATAATGAGATTTAATGCAATGTGACACCATGAAATGCCATGCCTCAGATGCCAAGTAGTCTCTCACCATATATACATGATACTCCTCAGAATTACATCGAGAGTTCATGATCCATGGGGGACTTGCGAGGTCCATATACGGACATGGACGATCTCCACATGTCTATGCGGACGATCTCAACGCACTATCATAAAATCAAATAACTTCTGCACGGACGGTCTCCACGTGCCCAAATTATAATCTTAACATCTCACTATCCTCAGTATGCACGATCTCCACGTGCTCGACTTATACTCGACCTTATGCCAATGCATGTGCAGAATATGATTTCACATAAAGGGGATGATGGTGCATGTCAATTAATCAAATATCAACATAATATATAACCACCTCAACTATCACAATTATACGAGTTCAAATAAGAACACAATCACACATAATAAAGTAGTCATATATCAGCTAATGCCAATATGCTTTGGCTTTCTCGATTACAATCCGCATACTATAGTAATAAATTTTTCCTTAATAACATGGTACTCGTACCAATGCCCGTCACACCATTGATACGAGACCCCCCCCCCCCATCTTTCGCCTGACTGATTGTCTATTCCACTTTAAGTCTTTTAATTAGGAAAATGTTCTCCAACGAAGTCTGAAAGTCTTAACATACCTTAATGCAGAACCCATGCCATAATTCTCAAGATTTTTCCTTCCCTTTTCGCAAAGTTTCGGAACGTCCCCAATCTACCAATTATGCAATATTCATAAGTAAGCGATTTGATAGACACTCACATTACTTTACTTCTAACCTAACAAAAATTCATGATGTTGCTATAATCAAGCTCCTATTTTGTGCTTACTAATATGTCACATCTTGTATTCCTAATTTTTAAATCTAAGGTTAAGTCTAAATTTATAAAATATACCTTATTCGTATGTAAAAGGATTCACTACACATCCCATTATATAACCCGAATATTCACTATTTTTTTTTATCAATGAAGTAACTATTAGAAATAATAATTATAATACTAAAAGTAACAATGGATCTAAAAGCTGCTCACTGTTTCTGTACCAACACTTTTTGTATTATTGCTAAGCTAGCAACATATTCACTTTTTTTTTTTAGTATAATGATCATTTATGAAAGATTTCTATTATAATAAAACTCAAATTCAGATATAAGTTGATCTGTGAATGGCTTAGCATATTTAAACTTTGAACTGAAGACGTCGACTATGGAATAAACACTAAAAAAACTGTTAAAGTATATGCCTAAATCTATTGGACCATCTCACGCCAAAATTAATGTTAAACAACTTTGGGGCAATTAATTTATTTACAATATTTTAATCCACATGCATTATCCCACTCAAATGATCACAGTGGGAATTATCTAATGACTAACCATTATTCACTGTATAAAGATTCTCACTATAGTCAAAAAGAGTTTCATAAAAATCGATAATTTCCAACTAAAATAGCATTCCAATTCCCTCCCATTAAATAGCAAGTGTTAAGATATTTAATGCTTAATATTACTACAACAGTCAATTGAATGTGGTCGATTGAGATTAAGTTATTGTCATTTGAAGTGATTCAAACTTAAAAGAATTAAGGAATGACTAAAATGAATTATCTTTTATTCTTAAAGCTGTCAATATGGGCTAGCCCATCCAATCCGAGCTAATCCATATAGGCTTTGACATTTTACAGGTCAGGCCGAGCTAGCCCAATTTTGGCTTGGGCCAGAAAATGGTAGGCCCAACCCACAAGTACGTGGGCTACAGGCTTGACGCGTCAGCCCACTTTTCTTAAAAAAATATATTTTTTTATAACTATTAAATTAAATTTTAAATTATAATTTTAAATATTATCATAAATATCGACAAAACAATATTGCATGATGTTAATGTTAGAACTTGTTAATCAAATCAAAATAAAATTATTTATATAATATTTATTAGGGATAATTTCATAGGCCTCCATGTTCGCTCTATAACACTCACCCCCCCCCCCTTTGGTTTACGATATTATGTCTACCTCCATTGTTTTCATTTACTTGTAACCATTCATTAAACCTATTTAAAATAAATATAAATTAATATAGATTTGACAATTTTACTCTTTTTTATATAAATTTCTTCTTATTAATAAATATTATATATAAAAAAACACATTTAGAAAATACTTTAACAATAGATTAACACAAAGACTTGTTTTTTTAATCTAACAAAGATCAAAGTCTTCAACTAAGCTGACCCACATTTTCACCAAATATTAACTCTTTATCTAGATTTCACCTTTACCAATTTATGTAAATTTTCCCCCCATAATAACCCATCATTTTACGGCAATATTTTCTTCAAATAGAAGACAATATTGAACTTCCCAAGAAAGAAATTCGATAAGAATGATAAGATTTTGTTCTAGTTAAACATTTGCACAAGCGAAGAAGAAACATGATCCAACGAATAAAGATAAATAATTCAAAATTAGACCTAAACATTCATAGATAAGGGTAAATTATCAAATCTAAATTAATTTATATTTATTTAAATAGGTTAAAGAATGGTTACAAGAAAATGAAAATAAGGGAGGTAGACGTAATATCGTAAACCACAGGGATAGTGAGTGTTATAGAGCGAAGCCTGGAGGGAGGTCTATGAAATTATCTCTATTTATTAATTTTTTTTTCAAGTTAAAGTATAAATATATAAATAAAAATATTAACCTAATTATTTTGAATTTTAACTCTCTTTAATTTTAAATTTTCATATTATATTATATTTTTTAATTAATTATTATTGGCCCAGGGGCTGGCCCTAACTATATTTCTCAAGTCCATCAAATCAACATGCTTATTCAGGCCGGACTAAAAGTCCTTTTCTTAGATGGGCTCCAAAAATCTTAGCCAAACCCTATTAAATCACGGGATAGGCCAGGACGGCACAACGGACCTAGCCCATATTGACGGATCTATTAATTCTTTTTTAAACTCAAGATGCTATATCTAGTGACCTGACATTAATAATTAAGAAATTTTAAACTCCTTGGTAAAGTCCTGCTCACAATGAATGATGGTTTGAGTCTTAGTTCAAAAATCTTCTGGGGTGTTATAATATCTTCCCCTTGGGATCATTCATCCTCGAATGACGGCTGGACTGGGTATGGAACAAGAGTACTGTTATCGTCTCTGCAATACCAACTAGAGTTTGCCTGCATTACTATTCGAAACCATCTAAGGGATCTCATATAGCTATTTCTCATAGTAACCTCATTCTCTTCTTCCTACTCATTTATAACTTTAGACATAATTATCACACCAAAATAATAGGCATGGAGGTGTAATGGGGTAATAGAGATCAATCTTCTTCAGCAGCTCCGCCAAATAGAGTTATACCTAGAGGAGCCACTTTAGGGACATAGTAAGGAGCAAATCGTCTCTGTGTTATCACCAATCTCCAAGAGCAAGAGAATTCACCAAATGATGTCACTAGTATGGTAAAAGTCTTAAATTTTGATGTATATGCATTGCTAGATCCAACTGCGAGTTTTTCTTTTGTGACTCCTTATGTTTTGATGAGGTTTGATATTATTCCCAAACAACTTCTTGAACTTTTTAATGTTTCTACACATGTTGGTGAATCTATTCTAGCTGAGAGAGTTTATCATGATTGTACCATATCTATCAATCACAAGGACACTATAGCTGACGTAGTTGAGTTAGACATGGTAGATTTGGATATTATTCTAGGTATGGACTGACTTTATGCTTGTTATGCCTCAGTTGATAGTAGAACTCAAGTAGTTAAGTTCTAGTTTCCTAATGATGCAGTTATAGAGTGGAGGAGTAGTTCAATAATTCCTAAGGTCATTTTATTTGGTTCCTTAAGGCGAGAAAGTTAGTTTCCGAGGGTACATCTATCACTTAGTCCGAAATAATGACTCTACTGTTGAGACACCACATATTCATTGAGTTCTAATTGTGAGTTAGATTCCAGAGGTCTTTCCAAATGATTTTTCTGAAGTCCCTCCTAAGAGATAAATGAACTTTGGTAAAGATATTCTTCCTGATACTCATCCCATCTCTATTCCGCCATATAGAATGGCTTCAACTAAGTTGAAAAAGTAGTTAAAAGAATTTTTTGAGAAAGGTTTCATTTGATCAAGTGTCTCATGTTAAGGAGCTCCAGTCTCATTTGTGAGGAAGAAAGATGGTTTTTTTTAGAATGTATATTGATTACCGACAATAGAACAAGGTTACTATAAAGAATAAGTATCCTATTTGATAATTGATGATGTTTTTAATGAGCTATAGGGTGCACTTGTTTTTTCTAAGATAGATATCAAATCAGGCTATCATCGGTTGAGAGTAAGCGAGAATGATATTCCAAAGACAACTTTTTGATGAATGTTACTGCACCGTTCATGGGTCGTACGAACATAGTGTTTAAGCCCCATCTTGATATGTTTGTTATCATTTTCATTGATGACATTCTTATTTATCAAAAAATGAGAAGGATCATGCTAGTCATTTCAGATTTGTACTCCAGTCTCTCCGAGATAGAGAGTTGTATGCCAAATTTTATGAGTGTGAGTTTTGTCTTGAGAGTGTATTCTTGGGCCACATCTTTTCTGGTGATGGGATTCGAGTTGACTCTCAGAAGATTGAAGCACTGTAGAACTGGCCTACACCCACATCTCCAACTGATATTAAGAGTTTCTTCGAATTGGCTGGTTACTATAAGAGGTTAGTCGAGAGGTTTTCATCTATTCCATACCCGTTGACTAACCTGACTGTTGATAATAGTTAAGTTTTAATGGTCTGAAGCTCGTGAGAAAAGCTTCCAAGAATTAAAGACTAGGTTAACTACTGCCAAGTGTTAACCTTACCAGAAGGTACGCAAGGTTTTGTTGCTTATTGTGATGCGTTCAGAGTTGGAATGGTTTGTGCATTGATGCAAAATGGCAAATTAATAACTTATGCCTCCAGACAGCTTAAAATTCACGAGAACAATTACCCATACCATGATCTAGAGTTGGTTGTTGTAGTGTTCACTTTGAAAATATGGTGTCACTATTTTGATGGTGTTTGTATAGATGTGTTGACCGATTAGAAGATCCTTCATAATGTATTTCGTGAGAAAGAGATTAATCTAATACATATCAGGTGGTTTGAGTTACTCAAGGATTATGACATGAGTATTCTATATCAGTCAAGTAAGGCTAATGTTGTCATTGATGCTTTGAGCATATTGTCTATGGGTAGTACCATCCATTTTGAGGAAGGCAAAAAATAATTAGTCAAAGATGTGTACATATTTGCACGATTGGGAGTCCACTCAATGGATTATAATAAAGGAGGAGTGATGCTGATGAATGGGCCTGAATCATCATTAGTGTACTAAATGAAAAAGAAATAAGACCAAGACCTAAGTTTGATTGAATTGAAGGTAAATGTTCATATTAATAAAGTGATGGCTTTTGAACAAGGGGAAAATAGAGTGTTGAAGTATCAAGGTAAATTGTATGTACTAAAGGCACATGAACTACAAGACATGATCATGGAGGAAGCTCAGAGCTCCAAATATTATATTCATCTTGGGTCCACAAAGATGTATCGTCACTTGAGAGAAGTCTATTGGTGGAGTAGTATGAAGAGGATATTTAAGAATTCATTGCTAAGTGCCCGAATTTCCAAAAATTCAAGGTAGAGCACTAGAGGTCCTGTGATATGGCTCAAAATATAAATCTTCCGAAATGGAAGTGGGAGCCGATCAATATGGATTTTATTACTGGTTTACCATGGTCTCCCAGGAAACATGATTCTATTTGAGGGATTGTAGATCGAATGACTAAATTGTAACACCTCGAATCTCAAAACAAAGAAAATACTAGTTTTTAAAAAATCTTGTGACAGTACCAACGGAACCATCCACGGATCATAGGTACGACCACTAATCATAGGTGGGGTTCCGTAATTAATGACTAAAACCTTATAGTCTCTGATTCCACCACGGTCTATTAATATGGTCTATGGTAGGACCTAAGGACCGTAGGTCTGACTGTAGATGAGGGTGAACAACCACTTAGAGGGAATTTGTTATTAGTCAAACTTCAAACTATCATAACTCTTAGCAGAAAAAGACTTAGGTGGAAAATAACCTATCAAATGAAATATAATTGAATCCTTTTTCCAACGCCGTCGAGTTTACTAAAATTTCATCTCTGAGTAAAAGTTATGCTCATTTTAGTGAAGCCCTATTGGGCGGACTTCTCTGATGACCCCTACCTATGATTGGTAATTCAACCCATGGACCATTGGTACCTCTGTTGGTGGCCTTCGACATAATTAAGTCAGTCATTTTAGTCATTTCATTTATGTTTTGGTCATTTAAACTACATCGTTTCATCCTTAAACAACGTAGTTTTGGTCAGTTAAAGCCTAGAAACTTAGTCAGATCTTTTGCTAAGTGATGCCTTCACTAAATATTCATCGAACTTAGAACAAAAGAGGAGAAAAGTGTCACCCTAAACCCTTCCAAATGTAGAATATATTATTCAGTACCAGCCCCGAAATTGAAAGATTTTTTTGTGAATTTTGTTACCAGGTTTGTGGAATTTCACTAGTAGGTTCCTTTCAGCCACTAGGTCTCTAGAATTCACTCAGATTCTTAACTCATATATACTTTTTAGATATTGGGTTTCTAAAACCTTAGATATTGGTTGTTATTTAGCTGTTATAGAAGTTATAATTGAATTATCATGTTCTTGTGGAATCATTGCTTAGTTCTTTGCATGAAACAAGAACCCTAGTTGTGTCGATTAGTTAGTTCATGAATTTTACTAGCTAGGTGAGTTAAATAGATATTTATGCCTCGGATTTTGAATGTTTCATTTCCAGTACATTAATGTTGTATTGTTATATTTGCTTGTTCGAATATTGAGCTATCTAGTATTTCATTTTTGTTGTGTTATATATATTTCCAGTTGGGGTAAGCTTAGCACCGAGTTGGAATAGGGTTCATCATATCCTCAT
Source organism: Solanum peruvianum (assembly GCA_027705065.1). NCBI lineage: Eukaryota > Viridiplantae > Streptophyta > Magnoliopsida > Solanales > Solanaceae > Solanum > Solanum peruvianum. Next base: position 68,667,879 of record JAKWJD010001755.1, read on the forward strand.
TATCATGGAACTACATGCCCCAAAGAAGCATAAGTCCTCTCGGTGGGTATCAAATTTAGTTATCATGCCGGTCTTTACTTTATGCCACGTGCAAGGTATATTGGGTCCACTAGATGAGACATATACATCGTACACCAAAGTTAGCTAGCGTGGTGGTTATGTTGGTTAATAGTATCTCCCATAGTCACTCTCTAGTGCATTCGCCTAGGTTTTCAGTTTTACTTGAGTATTTAGTCCCAGAATGCTACATACTTGGTCATTGCATTAAATTTAGTTCTATTCAGTATATATAAGTGATTTCATTATGTTCAGATTGAATCATTGCTTAGTTATGCTTTGTTCAAGTTTTATCCTATCACGCATGCTCAGTATCTTTCAACTACTTACTCACGCTTTGCGCTATATCTTTTCATGATTTAGGTTTAGGTCTTCTACATACTCTACTCTACATCTCCCAAGCAAAGTTATTTTTATATCTTTACATACAAACTGAGTTATTATTGTATTTTAAATACATTGATTTGTTTTCTACTGTTTTGAAAACTTTCTTTATATTGCATCTCTATTGTTGCTTTTTATACTGAAATGAGTTGAGTTGACGTGAGTTTGGTCTCCTTTTTATTAGTTCAAGCTTGCAGGTTATGTTTAGTGTTTCCCTTTTATGCTCGTTTATTCTGTGTACTGACATCATTTTACCTATATTCTTTATGTGCAGATATGTATAACGAGGATCATCAACCAGTGCTTCGTTGATCCAGTCAAGTTCCAGATTATGTTTGGTGAGCCTCCTTTCTTCCAAAGGATTTCCATTTACTTTTCAGTTTAGTTAGGATGTTGCGGGTCTTGTATCGACTTCCATCATATCTATTAGAGGCTTTATTTATAGTTCATGAGTCTTTTCCATTTCTTTGTTAAATGCTTAAAAGACTTAAGTTGCCTACTTCGGGCTAGTTGAGTACTCTATTATATTCTGAGTATATTGTTTGAGACATTTGAGTTAAAGTTGTGTTTTTGAGTTTATCTTATGTCGAGTAAGTCTCACGCTAAGACTTGAGCAAGACCAAGGGTTCGCTTGGGTCCAACAATGATTCTCGACTGCCGGCCACGTCCAGGATGTAGGCACGGGGCATGACATATTTGACTGTTAGAATGTTGTTGATGACATGAATTGCATTGTTTTTCCATTCACAGTTTTTAGTATGGTCTCCACTCATGTATTTGCATAGTTACCGTTTATAATGAGATATTATTACATGAAATTTTATTCTGAATTGATTTTCACGAGAGTGAGTCCTATTACGTGGACACTTGATTTACTAGTTTTTGAGATTACGAAAGCGTTACGGATATACTTCTTTCCAACTTTAAAAATTAGAGGAATCTTGAATGTGATTAGTTTCACTTTACTACCCTGCATGTCGATGCCCTTTCTTGCATGATTTGTTATACTTATGCCCCTAGGTTTACTCTTTCTAGTTGGGCGGCTAACGCCCCTGGCAGTTTACTGTCTGACTGGGCAACCTTGATTTGTTATACTTATGCCCCCCGATTCGCTCTTGTTAGCTGGATGGCTTACACCCCAGACAATTTACTTTACGGTTGAGTGGCCTTGATTTATTATATTTACACTCCTGAGTTTACTCTTGCTAGATAGGTGGCTTACACCCCTAGAGTTTCATGTCTTCTAGAAAGCCCATTTATGGGATTTCTTGTAGTAAAAGGTTAAGGATGGTCTTACTACCACCCTGCATTCATATGAATCACATGTCACTTATATAGTTGTTTGTTTGTTTGTACCCTTCAGTTTATGGACGTGGGTTGGGTTATGGTTATTGTTGTACCTTGCGGGCTTATGGGGTCTGCTTAGGTTATTCTTTGACTTTATAATGTTCTCGCTTATTGTTTTCTTGTTAGACAATAGGTTTTGACTTCAAAATTATGGGTGTGGGTCCTCCTGGCCTTGGATAGGGCTTGGTATCTTAGTTTCTTGCAAATATGTGTTGTCTTGCATTCTAGGTACGTTGTTGACTTGGCATCATAGTTGTTTGAGCATATAAAGGATATGAGAATATTCTAAAGTTGTTTATACATGTAAAATTGTGTTAGGATTTGGATTTATATTATGATAATAGAGAAAAGACATAAAGTGACACCTACAGTTGTCTCGAGTTTTTAAAAAGACTCCTTGACTATGCAAATATCCTATTGCCCCCCTAAACTATTTCGGACATATATTATTACATCATTTTCGGATCAATTCCAGATTTTAAATGGCAAGTGTTATCACACACCAATCATTGTGTGACACGTGTTAATTCAATTTGAATTTTTTTTTTAATTTTAAGTTTTTTCTTCATTTGTTTCTGTTACTTTTTGACTTATTTTAGTTTTATTATTTTTATTTCAATTTTTAATTTATCATTCACCCCAACTTTCAAGCTCCCTCCATTTTCTTTCTTTATTTCTTCTTCTTCGCCTCTCATCCTCACCTAACCCCACATCCATATCAAGTTGAGTCCCTCCATTTTCTTTCTCTTTTCTTCTTCTTATTTGGTCACGTTTCTTACTTTCCAAAATTATACTATTTTATAGACTTTGTTGAGTTATTGATAACAAAACTAATTATTTTTCTAAGAAAGATCAAAATTTTGAAGGTATCATCATTTAATTTATCTTATTTCCATACAAAATTCAAAACTAGAAATAATAATTTTGAAAGCATAAGAATTCTCCGAAAATTGAAAAAGTTTGATTAGAATTTGGATAAAAAACTAAATAATTCTACTAATCATCTTGAAATCTAACGAGTTATCACATTGTTCGAAATGTATTGAAATATCTAGATATAATTTTAAAATTGAAAAGAGTTAAACTAAAAGTAGAATAAAAGAGCGATGGGGTTGTGGTAAAAAGTGACAGTGATAAATTAATGAAGATGACAATGAGTTTTTGAAGAAGAAGGAAGAAAGAAAAAGAAAAAAATAATAAGGAGAAAAAGTTAAAATAATAAGAAAAATAAAAATCTATATTTTATAGTAAAATTAATGTAAAAATAAAATTATATTCGTTTTTTTAACTTGTTCACGCTCTTTAAGAGTGTGCATACACTCTCCATTCCAGGTGGACAAAAAATGATGTAATAATATCAGTTCAGGATTGTTTAGGGGGGGGGGGTAATAGGACACTTACATAGTTTAAGTTTCTTTTTAAAATTTCGGGACAACTTCAAATGTCACTTTATGTCTTTTCTCTATGATAATATTTAATTTGTCATAAGTTATAAGTATATTTTACGAGTTTGCGAATGCTCTAGAAGATATTGAAATACCTTAAAATTTAAATTGAAGTTGTTAAACCTTTCTTGTACATCAACATGAGTTAGAAATTAAATATTTTCTTACTGATAAATCTGATAGTGAAAGGTATTATATAAAGCATTTCTGAATTAGGAAATATACATAATTGAACAAGAACAAAATTAGAAAATATACAAACTAAATAAAAAACAATTACCTCAGAAACTAACATCAATTTACAGATTAACTTACTAAACCATATATCACAAAAGAATGACACGATAAAAACTTTTTCAATAATTTAGTAAAATGAATTTAACAAAAATATTATGTCAATGAAACAAAAAAGGAATTACTAAAAAAATATATCACAAAAGAATGACACGATAAAAACTTTTTCAATAATTTAGTAAAATGAATTTAACAAAAATATTATGTCAATGAAACAAAAAAGGAATTACTAAAAAAATATGTCAATGAAACAAAAAAGGAATTACTAAATAACATGACATTGAAACAAAGAAGGAATTTAATTAATAATACGGTTTGTGTCAAATCCTTCCGAGTAAGGAATCATTATAAATATTTTTTATATTTTTGTTATTTGAGTTAATTTTCATCATACAATATGATGGTTATATCTCTATAAATACATCTTTAAAACAAAGGCTCAATATCACATTTTCTTACATTCTCAAATCAAAAGTTTAGACATGAGAAGACCTAATCACCGTAGAAGAATTCAAACTGCAAGGATGCAAAATCAAACCAGCAGGCAAGCTGTATTCTCAAAACGACGTTTTGGCCTATTTAAGAAGGCAAGTGAGCTCTCTACTTTGTGTGGTGCTGATGTTTCTATTGTAGTATATTCTCCCAGCAACAAACTATATTCATTTTGGCATCCTTTCGTCGAGTCAATTGTGGAGAGATTTCTCGAAGAGGATCTTACACCTGGCACTAATGATCCTAACACCATTATTATAGCTCAGCAAAATGCTAATGTTGATTAGATCAATAGAAACCTGAACACATTGGAGAGAGAACTTGCAAAAGAAAAACTTAGCTTTTCTGGCCTTAAAAACTTGTGTGAGGTATTTCCATATCAAACTATTGGAAGTGCATTCGCTCCTTCAATAGTTAGGGAAAACACTTTGTTCGACTTTGGTGAAGGGTCATATCAATTAAGTGAATAGATTTTGCTTGCTTTATTCAAAGTTTAGTGACTTAATTTATTATTTATAGAGTTAAGTATGTCATTTCAATGATTAAGTTGTTTCAATATATGATTTTAATTTATCTTTGGGCATGTTTATGATCATGGAATGGAATAAGCTTTTATTTTGGTACTTCATTCGTTTGAATTTCTTTGTCGTACTTTTTTTTAATCGGCTTAAAACAATGTCTTTTTACAATACTTGGTTTATATTTTCACATAACATGTTTAAAACTGCAAGAATAAAGATCATTTTGTTATATTTCACATATATTTAATTTAAGACCATACGATTCAACAGTTTTCTTTATTGTTTTATATTTTATGCCAAGTAACAATCAGATAAATAAATTAAAACAAAGGAAGGATGTGATAATTTGTTTGTTGTTAACACTGACATTGATTTACAAGTGTGTAAAGCACAAGAAGAAAATAATTATTGAACACGACATTGTCAATAGTTTGAAGTGCAACAACTAATTTAAAAGAAATGAGGTTCTTATTATCTGTATTTGTATTAACATATAACAAACAATGTCACTTTACTATGTTTTTATAAAGTAAGGATGACCTCCTTATACTTTTTTTTTTTCATTCGGTGTCCAGAGCCCATATTAGAACTCTAGACTAAATTTGGATTGCGCTTTGCAGGGCCCTTTCGAAGCTGGTGTTCTCAACAGGATTTTCTCCACATCCAGGCTTGAATCCGAGACCTGTGGTTAATGGTGAAACACTTTCATCAGTGCGCAAAAACCCATATCGATCTCCTTACTTTACTTATTCATATTGATAAATTTTTATTTTTTTCGTTAATAAAATGTCACTAGACGTATTGTCTAGCGGTATATATTGATCAAAAATAAAATAAAATAAATCTATCATAAACAATACTAACTCAAACAAAGAATTAAAAGCTCATCAAATCTTTAAATGCCAGCATCACTCAAATGAAATAGCTTTAATGCAATAATAAATTTTGTTTCATTAGATTTCTCATTGCTCTTTCTTTGTATTTGTAAATAAAGGGAATATGCCAGTATTAACTTTCTAATTATTTGTTTTAAAATATTTTCTTACATTATATTTCTTCACTAATCATTTATTGGGATGGATATCTTATATTACTGTTATTGTCACATAGTCATAAAACCTGATTTCAACCTGCTAATTTTATGAGATTTAGTGTCTAAAATAATGTAAAATGTAATCAATATTATACTTGAATTATGAACATCACACTTCGAATATTTATATTTTTACTAAGTATAGTGAATAAGAATCATAAATATATATAAAAGAGAATCTTAGGCTCGCCTTTGTGGCGCCACCAGAAACAAGAATTCCCTTTTAAATTTATTTATTTCCAAAACTAGTCTTCCCTTTTCATGAAAAGTTATGACTTTTATGAAAAAATTTTCTTTTATGAAAAGTTGTGACTTTATGAAAAGTTGTAACTTTTTTGAAGAGTTGAGACTTTTACGAAGAGTTGCAACTTTTATGAAAAACTATGATTTTGTGAACGGTAGTGACCTTTCAGAAGGGTGTATGTTTTTCAAAGAGTTGTGTCCTTTCCTATAAGACACAATAAATATTTGTTCATATTACCCTATATTGTCTATATAAATAGATGAATTTCTTGCTACTGTAATTTGTAGGGGGTTTTCCCACTATAGGGTAGTCAAATTCAAATACACTAACTGAGTTTTTATGAAGTTCATTTCATTCATGAAAGTTTTCATGGAGCTTAATCTTTATTAAGTGAAAGTTATTCATCTAACTATGGTAATTTTTTTCCTATTTTGGTGACCTTTTTTAAAAATATATTAAAGTGTCAGCAAGGATGATTGAAAATTGATCTTCTCTTTTATCCCTTTTTACATGCATCTACATATAAACAAAGCAAATTGATTTCAATTGCAATGGGACATTACGACTCTTGGACCTCATAGTGTACAACTCATAACGCTGTTGAAATGGTTGATGGTTGAATTCATACATTTGGTTCTTAAGTAAACAAATCTTTTATTTCTTTCATTATTATTTGTATGGTTTTTTGAATTCAAATACATTAATTATGCTTCGCATAAAGTGTTTCATTTCTCAAAGATTTCTTCCTCCTATTTCATGAAGCTGAATTTTTTAGTATAAATCATAGTGATTCATGTACCAATTGCAATTTTTTTTTTGCTATTTTGGTGATTTTTTTTTTAATTATCTTGAAAATTTCAATGAGGAAGATTAAAAATTTATCTTCTCTTTTTTCCCTTTTACAAAGTTTCTTCATGTATTTTTGGGGAAGTTGTTCGTAGGTTGTGCTATATTTGATAGCACACAACAATAAATATTTGATAACTAATACGGAAAAAACAATGAAGTTTTTTTAAAAGAACCAAAATGATTGCTCTCTTACTTGCCACAGTTAGTATATTATTTAGATTGTTTTTTCTTAGGTACAAATATTTTATATGTCATTGCACTATTGCTAGAATATTTCTATAAAGAAAATTTGTCCACATATTAAACTGCAAGTTAACTAATTTGTTCAACTTCTTTTTCTCTCTTGTTTTCACCATACTAAGTGATCAAGTTTTCATGAAACTAACAAATGTACAAAATACACTACAATAAACATATTTTTTATCGGCAAAAAATATGTACATTCACAAAAAATGTTACATCCTTTAACGACATTAATTAATTGTCATTGAATTCAACATTGTTATAGACTATAGAGATATTTATACAGGGTACCAATTGCATGTGAAAAATACACATTTAATGATAATTAAGCTATTAATTATCATTAAAGATCATATTTTGTAGTTATAACTCATTATTTTGATAATATTTTTTAATTTTTGATTAAGAAGTAATAACTCTTTCTGGCTTCTTTCAATTAAATTTGTGAACTATAAACTTGGATACTACCCGAAAGACTATCTTTTTGAAAAATATATTAAGCACATGCGTTTTTCTTCTTGATTATAAGGAAAGTGAGGCCGTCTTTATTATTATTTTGAGATATTTGTGTGTTCAAGTGATCACAAAATTATGTTGTGAGATTTTAATGTGTTATGTGTCAAAATTTTAGTATACCCCGTTGAAAACATTCAGATGTCACCTAGTACTTGGTTGATAATTGCATTAAATTTTTGTAACTACATACTATAACTATAACAATAACTATGTTTTAATTCACATAAGTTGGGGCCAGTGATATGAAACCTTAAAAATAGTAATGACTATTTTGAGACATTGCCAAAAGAATTTATGATAATAACAATTTAGGGTCATTTTTAGCATATACTCGATATGTCATACAATAATAAAAAAGATATTGATTGAGGTTCATAAAAAAAGAGTCCATGATCGTCCATTTGAATTTAATTAATTATGATATTGTATGGATGTGATGTTCCCATTTACATGGGAGTGTTGTTTTTCAATATTTTATGGTCTCTTTTTTAACTTTTAATGTTGTTCTTTATGACTTCTTAGAATTTGTAATTTTTCATTACATCTTACCAACAATTTCGAGGGAGATTTTCTTAGACTTCTTACTAATACTTAAAATTTATCTATGACTCATAGTTTTGTATGACATTTTTTTTTAAAAAAAATATCGCACTTTAAGATTTTAGAGAAACACTTTGCCTTAAGATAAAATGTTTTTTCCAATTATGTATCAAAATTACAAATATTATGTAATGATAATATGTAAGCCTAATAAAATAGTTCAATCTCGAGCAAAGCAAGGGTAATTATCCTAGTATTTAATAAGTACATATTTTTGTGTATCTATTATTTCATAAGTAGAAGTCATCGATGATAGAAATTTTTAGTGAAATTAATATAAATTAGTAACCATGCAAATATCTAAGGATTAAAAAACATCAAATTAATGCTATGATAAGTTTCAAGTTAAAAAGGCATGAAATATGAAATAGAGTGGGAATAATGTCTTCTTTTTTTCAATAGTCTGTTCAATAGTCTGTTCAAGGAGTTATTAATGTTTTTCTTTCTTGTTTTATAATTTAAGTAAACCTGAGAAAGAGTGGTGTATGTATACATTGATCAAAGGTAAATAATATTAGGAGTAGTACTGCGTACCGGTATAAGAGAGAGTTTTGACAACTCACAGTCTCCATAAACCACATCTTACAACCATGGGTACATGATCATACGTTTTAGATGAATCCTTAGAGACTTCACGCATAGCTTAGTGGATCCACTTAGTTGAGGTGTCATATATTCTGACACGATATAAGATAATTCTGGCAGCGCGTGAACAAAACGTTGTATCATCACTTGACTCATAGTAATGGTTGTCAGTTAAAGAATGTCCCAATAGAGTTAAAGTGTATTTTATGTATCACTTATTATGCTAACGTCCAAAGATTGAGAAAGAATATTTGTAAAGTTTTATGATTTCACTTCCTTATTTATTTACATTCAGTTGGATATAAATCTACATCTACTGCAACCCTTTCTTTCAATACATACTCTTACATTCAATAAATTGATGTCATTCGACGTGCAGGAGTTTCGTGGAGATCACTTTGTCTTTCAAACAACTTTGGTGAGTCTTATTACTTTTCAAAGGATTTCACAATTTACTTTCATGTTATTGTTGAGTTGTCGTGGATCTTGTTCCGACTTCTATCTAAGTATTAGAGGCTTCATAGATAGTTAGTGTTGATGATTCTCTCAGTATTTCCCTTTTGTTTGAGGCATTTTGAGATTGTTTTGCAAAGTATCATTTGTTGTTCATATTGTATTCCAAACATACTTAGAACAAACTTTGAACATCTTTTTTAAAAAACAAATTTTAAGAACATTTTCACAACTAGAAAATTTAAACTAGTAGCGAAAAAAGAATCAGAAAATTTTTTTTTGAAAAAATATATGAAATATTTTTCTTAAAGAAGAATTGTAGTTAATATGTGTCTAAAGAATCTTACTGATTCCAACAAACTTTGCAAAAACACGAAGTTACCAAGTTTAATGAACTAGTGTAGAACAAAAGAATAGAAGAACTAAAATTAATTCACAAATCTAAAGTTTGTAAAACACATACCAGAATATGGAAAAATTTTAATAGAAAAAAGATCAAGTCCACTGAATTCATAGTGTCCCCTTAAGGAAATTATTCCCCTCTAGTATCCGAGGTTTGATTTGGAAAATGACCTCCCAGGGTAAAATGATCTCAATCACCAGAGTATAGATACCAAAAACTTTTGTGTCAGCGAACCTCTCAATGACAGTAAAGCAAACTTAGAATACTAGATTTAGTAGTTGAAGAAGAAGTCTATGAATTCTGTTTAAAATGAGAGGAAATCCCTCAATTTATAGAAAATAAAGGATAGTGCGAAAAGGTTCTTATTGTGCCTTGCCGGAAAGGTCACAAACCTTTGGAAATGTCACAATCTTTCAGAAAGGTCGTCACCTTTCATAAAAGTCACAACGTTCCATAAAAGTCACAACTTTTCATAAAAGTCGCAACTTTTTATACAAGTCACAACTTTTCATAAAAGTCGCAACATTTCATAAAAGTCACAACTCTTCATAAAAGTCGCAACTCTTCATTTTCTATTCACATCTTTATAAAATCCAGCAATCCCCCGCATGAATGGGGAATGACGCGAAGACAAAGCAATGGACAAGTATGTGTACTTTACAAGCAAGAATTAGTTGCATCTGGATAAGTAGGTTTCCCCTTGGACTTTCCGTAGTGAACATATGTCGGACATACTCGGTCAATCTGTAGATGCAATATCTTTGAACCGTCGAACTTTGGTGTATACATAGACAACCATATGTCACACAATTAACCATTTACCATTTATGGTTCTTACGGTTGTGTTCGTTTTAGCCATGAACACCTCCTGGTTTCATGAGTGTATAGAGAGATGGGCTTTTGACAATCATCTTCTTTGAAGCGGCTTACACTTCACACTCACATAGGTGATTTCTAACCGTGTTATCGCGTAGATACATTATTTGGTCAACTCTGCCAAACTTAGCAAATCATTAAAACCATTAAGCTTTATTAACTCATTAACAATCCTTAATGTTGTATGCTTGTCCCTGAGCGTTGTCTTTATCATGAGAATGGATTGAGTTTATTGACAATGCCGAACCCTCATTCACAATTTTGTTTTTCTCCTTGAATCTAGCTCTTGGGATCTCCAGTCTGCTAGATAGAGTTACCACCATGATGACTTGTACTGAGCCGTAAATTCATTCCTTTAGATGATCTTTCAACTTTATCTCTAGTTAGGCCTTTTTGTAAGTGGATCCGACACATTATCCTTTGACTTTACATAGTCAATTCTAATAATTCCACTAGAGAGTAGTTTTCTAACAGTATCATGTCTATGTCGTATAGGACAAGACTTTCCGTTATACGTGATGCTCCATGCCCTACCTATTGCATCTTGACTGTGAAAGTGTATGCATACTAATGTCAATGGTTTAGGCCAAAATAGAACATCTATTAAGAAATTCGGGACTCTTTTGACTTATTCAACAACCTTATCTAGAGCACCTAGCTCAAAGATCATTGTAGATCTAGCGATACATGTCTCTTTTGAAATATTTCTAAGGGACTGCTCCTCTACCAATAGTAAATACATATGCACTTGTGAATTTTACTTCATTCTTCCGATGATTCATTTTGCATCACTATATCTTTCAATATTGTTGGATATTGTTATAATGCAAGACCTAGTTGTAAGTATTATTTTAAATACTCCAAAACTCTATTTATTGTCATCTAATGAATTTATTTGGGATCACTTGTGAACGGACTGAGTTTAAGATAGCAAATGCTATATCTGATCGCACACACTATATTATATACATCATGCTTCCCAAAAATCTAACACAATTCAATTGTGAGTCACTTTTGTTTGTCACTCTTTTGAAATGCAAAGCTCACATTTATTGGTGTAACGACCTATTTAGTCGTTTCGAGCAGTAGAATTACTTTTGATAAAAAACTGACTAGGTTGATGGCTCACGCGACGGACCGTCATGGTCACGACGGACCGTGACGGACTCTATCGTCCCACACTTGTGTAATACTCCTGCTGCTCTCCTCATTACCCTCGACGACTGGTAGGACGAACCGTCATAAGCACAACGGTCCGTCGAGGATCTCCGTTCCAAAGCACTTAAACTCTAAAATCTGGGTACGCGGATCAACTCTCTGAACTTCGCGACGAAATTGCAGCACAGACCGTCGTATATACGACGGACCGTCACAAATCCCTTTACTGAATTCGAGTCTCTGAACTCTGTGACGACCCTACAGGACGGACCGTCGCAGGCACGACGGGCCGTCACGAGTTGCGTAACCTCGACTGGGTTGGATTTCTGCTAAAAGTTTTAAGGGGTGTTTTGGACTATTCCTGATTATAATTAGGAAATTAGTGGGGTAAGTTTAATAATTTATTTACTTGGTGGTTAAAGGAGATAACTTTAAAATAAATAATGGGTTACTTTCATTATAATGAATTATATGATAATTAGGGTAAAAGAAAAAGAATCTGGAGAAGAAAAATAAAAAGAAGAGAAGGAACGAACGAGCGAGAGAGAGAGAGAGAACGAAGAGGAAAGCAAAGGCATTGGGAAGTAGCTTGCTTGATCACGATTCTTCGGTGGAGGTAGGTTCTGGTTTATGCTATTTCATATTAAACTCTAAATAGCGATTGATATGTATTGGGTGGTACTGTAAAGTCTTCTATGCGCTTAATTGTGTTGTTGCATGATTGTGATTATGTAAATAGTGATGGATTATAATGATGATACTGTGGAATCTTAATAACCTTAAATCCACTATATTAATGATGACGCCTTGACATAAAAGAAGGCTTGGTGAACTAAAAGAATGAGGTTAATGGATCGGGTGTCACGAACCGACATGTAGTATTAGGGGATCGGGTGTCACGAACCGACACGTAGTATTAGGGGATCGGGTGTCACGAACCGACATGTAGTATTAGGGGATCGGGTGTCACGAACCGACACGTAGTATTAGGGGATCGGGTGTCACGAACCGACACGTAGTAGTAGGGGATCGGAGTGTCACGTGCCGACACAGTAAAAATGAGGAGAAAGAATCTTGAATTATGGTAATATACTCAACTTTAATGAACCTATTTCCCAAATGAGAATGGTCTGGGGGCTCGAGTCCTCATAGATGTATTTGGTGTTGTTGTCAATGGTCCTTGTACTTGTTGTTGTCATCTGTTGAGTGTTGTAGTTGATTTTATATTATTATTCGATATATATTGCTTTCTATTTTGAGTTGGCCGATGATACCTACTCAGTACGTGTTCCTTGTACTGACCCCTACTTGTATTTTTTTCTTTGTTATTTATGGAAATGCAGCAAACGTGCCATCGACTTCGACTCGTCCGCAACTCTAGCCAGTCTTCAGCATATCAGATTTCAGGGTGAGCTATTATTCCTAGCTCGGACTGGATTCTCTCCTTCACATCTTGATGTCTCGAAGTTCGGACATGGACCATCTCTTTTACTTATTTTAGCTTCTTAAATACTCTTAGATTTAGAAATTTGAGGATAGATGTTCTTTGTGTGATGACTTCCAGATTTTGGGGATGATAGTTGATAAACTGTAGAAGCTTATTATTGGTTATATAAATAAGATTTTGAGTCTTCCGCATTATATTTTGTTCATTATGGTTGAAATATTGGTAAATTTTGGGGTTTAGATTTGTTGGTTCTCTCACATAGTAGGATAAGTATGGGTGCCACTCGTGGCTCGTTTTGGGTCGTGACAAACTTGGTATCAAAGCATTAGGTTCGTTGGTCTCATCACACAAGAACGAGTCTAGTAGAGTCTTGAGGAACGGTAGGGGGACGCCTTTACTTTTCTTTGAGAGGATATAATACTTTAGGAAAATTCGATTGTTTCTTTCTTTCGTGCTATTACTTGGATCAAATTGGTATCTAGGTGATACAAATTGGTTTCTGACACCCTCACTCTATTTCGCAGATGGTTAGAACTAGAGCAACAACTCTGCCAACACCAACACCAGCAAGACAGGGTGCGTCTGAGCCAGCCACTGGGGCTGTAGCTCGAGGAGGAGCAGTGGCAAGAGGCCGTGGTAGAGGTCGCGGGAGGACGTCCTTTAGAGAAAGAGGACAAACACTCGGTCCAGCTAGTACTAGGGCGGTGAATCCTCCACCGACTGATGAGGTAGTAAGAGAGGGTGAGGAAGGGGAAAATGAGCAAATGCAAGATGAGGAATTACCACCCCAACCTACTCCAGATATGATTAACCAGATCCTTGCTTATCTTAGCAGGTTATCTTATCAGGGCCGAACACCTCAAGTGTTTTCTGCACCAACTCCTCAGGTTCCAGGAGTACAACATGCAGCTGCTGTGGCTCCCCGCATGGATGCCTCATTGGAAGTAGGCACGATTCCTCGATTGACTACAGGGCCTATAATGACGAGTGATCAGCATGAACTCTTCACTAAATTCTTGAAGTTGAAACCGCCAGTCTTCAAGGGCGCCGAATCTGAGGATGCTTATGGTTTTCTGGTCGATTATCATGAGCTAATACATAAGATGGACATAGTAGAATGATTTGGCGTTGAGTTTGTGACCTATCAGTTTTAGGGGAACGCCAAAATGTGGTGGCGGTCATATGTTGAGTGTCAACTAGCACAGGCACCACTTATGACTTGGGCATCATTCTCTATCTTATTTTTGGAGAAGTATACACCCCGGACTTTGAGGGATAGGAGGAGAGAAGAGTTCCTGAGCCTAGAGCAAGGCATGATGCCGGTTACTGCTTATGAGGCTAAGTTTCGTGCACTATCCAGGTATGCCACCCAGCTTTGCTTCAGTCCACAAGAGCGGATTCGTTGTTTTGTGGAGCGATTGAGGTCAGATTTGTAGATCCCATCCTTACAGGTAGCTGCTGCAGCAAAATCCTTTCAGGAAGTGGCAGATTTTGTGATAGAGGTGGAGGGGGTGAATCCAGACGACTTCACCATGGCATCGACATCTAAGAAGTTTCGTAAGGGAGGTGAGTTTAGTGGTTCTTACTCATTAGGGCAGAGTTCAGGAAGTTACCCAGCCCGACCTATTCAGTCTTCACTACAGGCTGTAGGTGCGGGTCCATCGCAGACCAGTCAGCATTTCTCTGAGTTTGGAGGTTATCCCCAGACTTCGTCGTTCTCACAGAGACCTATGCTTGACCCCAGAGAGTGTTATGGATGTGGGGAGACTGGACATATTAGGAGGTTTTGTCCGAAACAGAGTTACAGACCCCCAGTAGTTAGAGGTAGAAGTGGTCATGGAAGAGGACGCCATTCTGGAGGACGTGGTGGCCAAGGAAATAGTGGTCACCAAATCAACCGGGGTGGCGGGCAAGCTGGAGCTACAACAGCACAACCTGGTAGGGGCAACGGGCAGACAGGTGATAGGGCCCATTGTTATGCTTTCCCCGGGAGATCTGAAGCAGAGACATTTGATGCTGTTATGACACGTAATCTTTTGGTTTGCGATTGCATGGCTTCTGTATTATTTGACCCTGGATCCACATTTTCATATATATCTTCCTCATTTACTAGTGGTCTTGATTTACATTGTGATTTGCTTGACATGCCTATTCGTGTTTCTACTCCGGTGGGTGAGTCTGTGATAGTTGAGAAGGTGTATAGGTCTTGTCTTGTGACTTTTGTGGGGAGCAATACTCATGTAGGCTTGCTTATTCTAGAAATGGTTGATTTCGATGTAATCCTGGGTATGACTTGGCTTTCTCCAAATTTTGCAATCTTAGATTGTAACGCAAAAACTGTGACATTGGCCAAGCCTGGGACAGATCCGCTAGTATGGGAGGGTGACTATACTTCCACCCCAGTTCGTATCATCTCCTTTCTTCGTGCTAAGAGAATGGTTAGTAAGGGTTGTTTAGCTTTCTTGGCACATCTCAGGGATGATACTTCCCAGGTACCTTCGATTGAGTCTGTTTCGATAGTCCGTGAGTTTCTGGATGTGTTTCCTGAGACCTTCCTGGTATGCCACCGGATAGGGATATTGATTTTTGCATTGATCTGGAGCCGGGTACTCGCCCCATTTCCATACCCCCTTATAGAATGGCTCCCGCTGAGTTAAGGGAGTTAAAGGCCAACCTTCAAGAGTTGTTAGGTAAAGGCTTTATTAGACCAAGTGCATCACCTTGGGGTGCTCCTGTTTTATTTGTGAAGAAGAAGGATGGAAGTTTTCGGATGTGCATATACTACAGGCAACTAAATAAGGTAAGTATTAAGAACAAGTATCCTCTTCTTCGCATTGACGATTTGTTCGATCAGTTACAAGGTGCTTGTACCTTCTCAAAAATCGATTTGAGATCTGGTTATCATCAATTGAAAATACGGGCAGCGGATGTGCCAAAGACTGTTTTTCAAACCAGGTATGGGCATTATGAATTCTTAGCAATGTCTTTTGGGCTTACGAATGCCCCTGCTGCTTTCATGAGCCTGCTGAACGGGATTTTTAAGCCATATCTGGATCTCTTTGTCATTGTGTTTATTGATGATATACTGATATATACTCAAAGAGCAGGAAAGAACATGAGGACAATTTGAGAATTGTATTGGAAGTATTGAGGGAGAAAAGGCTTTATGCCAAATTCTCCAAGTGTGAGTTTTGGATAGATTCTGTGTCCTTCTTGGGGCACGTGGTTTCTAAAGATGGAGTGATGGGGGATCCTTCTAAGATTGAAGCAGTGAAGAGTTGGGTAAGATCTCTTGAGGGAATCATTAGAGAAAGTGAAATTCATTTAGGAAAAGCTTTTAGAGGCTCAAAGTAGGCAGAAAGAATATGCAGATCGAAAGGTTAGAGACTTGGATTTCATGGAGGGTGAACAAGTCTTGCTAAAGGTTTCACCCAAGAAGGGTGTGATGCGGTTTGGTAAGCGAGGTAAGCTTAGTCCGAGGTATATTGGCCCATTTGAAGTTCTGAAGCGCGTGGGAGAGGTGGCTTATGAATTGGCATTACCTCCAGGACTCTCAGGAGTGCACTCGGTATTTCATGTGTCTATGTTGAAAAGATACGATGGGGATGGGAACTACATTATTCGTTCTGATTCAGTTCTTCTTGATGAGAATTTGTCTTATGATGAGGAGCCTGTTGTTATTCTAGATAGAGAAATCCGCAAGTTGAGATCAAGGGAGATTGCATCCATCAAGGTTCAATGGAAGAATCGGCCAGTTGAAGAGTCCACTTGGGAGAAGGAGGCTGATATGCAAGAAAGATACCCACACCTTTTTATAGATTCAGGTACTCTTTTATGCCCTTGTTTTTCTTCGTGTGATTGTTCGAGGACGAACGATGGGTAAATTGGTATCTATTGTAACTACCTGTTTAGTCGTTTCGACGACTCAAGCGACGCACCGTCATGGTCACGACGGACCGTGACGGACTCCGTCGTCCCACACGTGTGTAATTCTGATGCTGCTCTTCTCATTACCCTCGACGACAGGTAGTACGAACCGTCATGAGCAGAACGGTCCGTCCAGTATCTCCGTTCCAAAACACTTAAACTCTGAAATCTGGGTACGAGGATCAATTTCTGAACTTCGTGACGAAATTGCAGCACGGACCGTCACAAATCCCTTTACTGAATTTGAGTCTCTGAACTCTGTGACGACCCTGCAGGAAGGACCATCGCAGGCACGACGGGCCGTCACGAGTTGCGTAACCTTGACTGGGTCGGATTTCTGCTAAAAGTTTTAAGGGGTGTTTTGGACTATTCCTGATCATAATTAGGAAATTAGTGGGGTAAGTTTAATATTTTATTTACTTGGGGGTTAAAGGAGATAACTTTAAAATAAATAATGGGTTACTTTCATAATAATGAATTATATGATAATTAGGGTAAAAGAAAAAGAATCTGGAGAAGAAAAATAAAAAGAAGAGAAGGAACGAACGAGGGAGAGAGAGAGAGAGAACGAAGAGGAAAGCAAAGGCATTGGGAAGTAGCTTGCTTGATCACGATTCTTCGGTGGAGGTAGGTTCTGGTTTATGCTATTTCATATTAAACTCTAAATAGCGATTGATATGTATTGGGTGGTACTGTACAGTCTTCTATGCGCTTAATTGTGTTGTTGCATGGTTGTGATTATGTAAATAGTGATGGATTATAATGATGATACTGTGGAATCTTAATAACCTTAAATCCACTCTATTAATGATGACGCCTTGACATAAAAGAAGGCTTGGTGAACTAAAAGGATGAGGTTAATGGATCGGGTGTCACGAACCGACACGTAGTATTAGGGGATCGGGTGTCACGAACCGACACGTAGTATAAGGGGATCGGGTGTCACGAACCGACACGTAGTATAAGGGGATCGGGTGTCACGAACCGACATGTAGTATTAGGGGATCGGGTGTCATGAACCGTTACGTAGTATTAGGGGATCGGGTGTCACGAATTGACACATAGTATTAGGGGATCGGGTGTCACGAACCGACACGTAGTATTAGGGGATCGGGTGTCACGAACCGACACGTAGTAGTAGGGGATCGGAGTGCCACATGCCAACACAGTAATAATGAGGAGAATGAATCTTGAATTATGGTAATATACTCAACTTTAAAGAACCTATTTCCCAAATGAGAATGGTGTGGAGGCTCGAGTCCTCATAGATGTACTTGGTGTTGTTGTCAATGGTCCTTGTACTTGTTGTTGTCACCTGTTGAGTGTTGTAGTTGATTTTATATTATTATTCGATATATATTGCTTTCTATTTTGAGTTGGCCGATGATACCTACTCAGTACGTGTTCCTTGTACTGATCCCTACTTGTATTTTTCTATTTGTTGTTTATGGAAATGCAGAAAACGTGCCATCGACTTCGACTCGTCCGCAACTCTAGCCAGTCTTCAGCATATCAGATTTCAGGGCGAGCTATTATTCCTAGCTCGGACTAGATTCTCTCCTTCACGTCTTGATGTCTTGAAGTTCGGACATGGACCATCTCTTTTACTTATTTTAGCTTCTTAAATACTCTTAGATTTAGAAATTTGAGGATAGATGTTCTTGGTGTGATGACTTCCAGATTTTGGGGATGATAGTTGATAAACTGTAGAAGCTTATTATTGGTTATATTAATAAGATTTGAGTCTTCAGCATTATATTTTGTTCATTATGGTTGAAATATTGGTAAATGTTGGGCTTTAGATTTGTTGGTTCCCTCACATTGTAGGATAAGTGTGGGTGCCACTCGCGGCTCGTTTTGGGTCGTGACAATTGGACACTTGACAATACTGACATTCAAATATTTGAACTAGTTAAGTACCTTTTCAATGCAATGAGACCGTGAAAATGCTAAACATTATGGAGTTCTACAAATTCTTATATCTAAGATTGCATTAGCAACTCCAATAATTTTCATTCCACTTACTTTATAGCATACGTTTAGTAGCATTTATGTCATTAGTGTCTATTTTGATGATCAACATATCATCAATATACAAACAAACAATGACCTTATGATTTTAATGTGAACACATTTATCACTTCCATCATTCTTCAATCCATTTGCCGACATGGTTTGATTGAATTATGTCATTGTTTTGGTGCTTCCATAATGTGACTTAACAAGTTCATATACTTTCTTTTATTTACCAGGTACCACAAAACCCTCGGGTTGTTCCATGTAAATTTCTTTCTCCAATTCTACATATAAGAAAGTTCTTTTCACATTCATTTGATAAATTTGGAGGTCATATACCACAGTAATAATTTTTGCATCCGAATGGATGTAATTCTAATTTCTAATGAGTATATATATCGACAAGATCAAAATCTTATTTTTTTAAAGCCTTTGACACAAATTCTTGCTTTATATTTTTCAACAGTTCCATCAACTGTAATTTTTCCTTCTAAAGATTCATTTTTAACCCAAAGGTTTATTTTCTTGAAGAAGATCAATTAACTTTCAATATTGTTTATTGACACCATCTGGCCAAAGGTTGAGTCTACAGAAGACACATAAAATGTTACAAAATCATATTTGAAGGAAGTAAATGTCCTTTAACATTTTACTAAGCCTCTGAATCTCTTTATTAAGTACATTATCCTTTTCATTTCCTAATACTTTTAAACTCTTCTCTCTAGACTATTCAAGTCTAATTTTACAGTCCACAGTCATAGGTCATATTTTAATTCTTTTAGGAATAGGATCTTGAACTTTGACTGGATACCCCCACACTTTGAAATATTTCAAGTTGAATTTCCTTTCTTTCCATTTCTCATACGGAAAAGATTGTATTCTGATCAAACAAAATCGCTTTCTTTCTAAAAGGACAAAACTTTTTGTTGATCCCTTTTGCAGTAAGGATAGTTCCTCCACACAAGTTTTGTGTAAACCCGAACTTATAAATAATGCATCCGTCATTTCTTTCAACGTTCAGTTTTTCATTAGATTGAGGTGAATATGGCAATAGTTTGATGGATATTTCACTTTCCAAACATATTTCTGCACAATGAGATTTATACTCTCCATTCTTATTACTTCTTATATTTTTTTCACACTGATTTTCAACTTTGATATTACATTGTCTAGACATTTCTATTGCTTCATCCTTCCCATTCAGCAAATAGACATAGTCATTTCTAATGTGATTCTCAATAAAAGTAACAAATACTTTTTTCCACCATGAGATGGTGTTAGCTTCATATCACAAATGTCAGTGTAAATCAATTATAAGGAATTAAAATTCCTTTCAACAGATTTCTAAGAATGCTCAACATATTTAGATTCCACAAAAACTTGACATTTTTATTTAATGCACTCAAAGTTTATGTTGATCAGTTTTCGTTACAAGGTTTTGTAATTGACATGCCCCAAGTGTTGATGTCACAAACATTGACACAAGCAAGTAAGAACAAATAAAAACATTGAGTTTGAAAAGTTGTTTGCGAGGTAGTTTTTTCCTTACTAATATTTTGTTCCTATTTCTTACAATTTTGTGTGATACAAATATTGTTTAGATTGTCAAATGTCCTTTTCAGAAGGACATTTCCATAACTTTCAATATGATTGATATAGAACTACCCATGAACAAAGTTTCATCGGGTTCAATAAAGACAATATAGTCAAAATGTTATTTTTACAAAAACATAACAAATGACTATTCACCAATATTCATGTCTATGCAAATACTTTTATTATAATAGACATATCTTTTCATGAAAAAATCACAACATTTTAAGTGATATATTTTTCCAGAAAAGAACACAATTATTTTGAACAAGTATATATATAATTTGGATGTTTCATACTAGTCACACTATATACTAGTAATAGAGAAACTCAACAACCACAATACCAAATATACTCCAAGAATTTTGTGGGCATAACATAATACAAAAGTATCATTGAATTTCATATCTTTTTCTCCAAAGTTAAATTAGACACCAAGTCTAATAATAAGCAAATAACACCCACATTTTAAATGTGATCTCAAAAATATTTTTCAAGTATTTGAAAAATATTTTTTCCACATATTTTAATGTTGGAAACATTATTCTACGAAAGAATTATAGTGCTGAAATTCTCTTTGACAATGTCTACACAATGTCAAAGTTCATTCCATAGAGATATAAAATAAAAATTTTTAAGTCACTGGTATTTTTCCTCTATCATAAATAGACATACCACTTAGCATTTTAAATACTAACGATAAGGACAAGAAAAAATTGTACAATTTATTTCCATATTACATTGAAGTTTATAGAAAATCAAAAGTACAACACTGACTTAGTATGTGAAGTTTTCATATTCTTCAAACCAATTGCATAGTCCAATTTATCAAGAGTATAAAATCACAAAAGTTTTTAGTCTATAAAAATCAGACACATTAACATTTCTCATGAAGTACAAAACTACAAAAGTCTTTTTTTTCTCCAAACAGAATAACACATATTCCTTATACATAGAAATGTTTTTCTTATCAAATAGTCTTCCAACTATAACATTTTGACATACTATTTTATCAAACAAAAATATGCATTTCTCATTTTTGCAAGTTAAAGAATTTTAAAAGCAACAATACTTGCGAAGTAAAATTCATTCCACAGCATATCGTTTGCAGATCTTTTTCCAAAGATACACATAATTAAGAAAAAATCAAAGATGATAACTTTTAGAAACTATTTTCCTCCTTAGATAATTTAATAAGAAGGTTACCTGGTAATCTTTAAACGGACTACCATAAAAATTTTCTGTTACATTCTCACTTCGACCTTGCTAAACAAGGCAACGAACTATGGAGAAGTAATGCATTTATCTTCTACTTCCATGATCAGATTCGCTCAATTAGTAGAATACAAACAATACTAACAGTATATTAATTTTCTTAAGATTGTTGTTCATATTGTATTCAAAACATACTTAGAACACAACTTTGAACATCTTTGTAAGAAAACAAAGTTTAAGAACATTTTCACAACTAGAAAATTAAAACTAGTAGCGAAACAAGAATCAGAAACAATTTTTTTTTTAAAAAAATATACGAAATATTTTTCTTAAAGAAGAATTGTAGTTAATATGTGTCTAAAGAATCTTACTGATTCCAACAAACTTTGCAAGAACACGAAGTTACCAAGTTTAATGAACCAGTGAAGAACAAAAGAATAGAAGAACTAAAACTAATTCACAAATCTAAAGTTTGTAAAACACTTACCAAAATTTGGAAAAATTTAAATAGGAAAAAGATCGAGTCCACTGAATTCACAGGGTCCCCTTAAGGAAATTATTCCCCTATAGTATATGAGGTTTGATTTGGAATATGACCTCCTAGGGTAAAATGATCTCAATCACCAGAGTATAGATACCAAAAACTCCGGTGTCAGTGAACCACTCAACGGCAGTAAAGTAAACTTAGAATACTAGATTTAGTAGTTGAAGAAGAAGTCTATGAATTCTATTTAAAATCAGAGGAAATCCCTCAATTTATAGAAATCAAAGGATAGTGCGAAAAGGTTCTTATTGTGCCTTACCAGAAAGGTCACAAACCTTTGGAAAAGTCACAATCTTTCAGAAAGGTCGTCACCTTTCATAAAAGTCACAACTTTTCATAAAAGTCGCAAAATTTCATAAAAGTCACAACTCTTCATAAAAGTCGCAACTCTTCATTTTCCATTCACACCTTTTTAAAATCCAGCATTATTATTAATGTACTTAAGTATTTTCGGACAATATAGTGAAGTATTAACTTAGTTTGAATGTTATAGATTATACTTTAAAAGCTTCTTAATTTATTCTTGAGTAAGTCTTCCGCAAATAGTCAGTCAGGTCAATGGTTCAATTGGGGATCATAAATGGTTTTCGAGTGTCGACCACAAACCAAGGTGTAGGCTCGGACCATGACACGAAGTTCTTATCCTTTCCACAGTCTGTAAACTGTTACATGGACCCTGAAGTCTTCTAATCCTATTGAAGACAAAATATCCCATTTTCAGATCCTTCATTCCACGACAAGGTCTATGGTTTGTGGATCCTTACACGGTCTGTACAAACCTATTTTAAAACCATCTTTAATTTCATCTTCCCTGAGGTCGAAGGGTATGGTCTACGGACCCATCCACAGTATGTAGAACCATCCACAGGTTGTGCATCTCAATTTTCATGTCATTCCAAACATATCACTTTATGAGGTGTTTGGGTCTATGGCTCGTGAACCCATATACTGGAAATCAAGACCACGGTGTTAGAAAAATTATCAATTTCCTTAATTAATGTTTCTTTCTTAAGAACCTATGCTACTGAACAATTTTCGGGTTGTTGAGGATCTGCCATATCAAGGTGGCCTACTATTGTCAATTGAATTATATAGAAGACTTTAACCAGGAGGCCAATATGCAAGACAATAAAAGAGTTCTTACTCCTATATATGTTTGTCACTAATGTTATGAGTGTAGACCAAACTGATCTTATTGATCATGGCTATTTCTTATGGACAATTGTTGGAAACCTTCACCAGAGCTTACATTGTGTTTGCGAAGAGTGAAGTGACGTAGACAGAATCCTTTCCAAAAGTTAAGTTTGTCCCCATTTCACTATTTTGAACCTTGAGAGTTCGGTAGAGGCGATTTTAAAGAGGTTCTTTGAGATTCGTCAATTGGGTACTTATATTTTTCTCCCCATATTCATTACCCACCAACTATTTCATTATTGTTACTATCAAATCACTAAATTTGAATTTAGGGTGTGTTTGGTATGAAGGAAAATATTTTTCATGGAGAATATTTTCCTAGAAAATGTTTTCTTCAAAAACAAGTAGATTTTTGACTTGTTTTCTAATGTTTGGTTGGTGAGTAGAAAGTCTATGAATATGATCCTAGGTTTATTGGAAAAAGTCGGGCATATTTTTTGTGTGCAAGAGCAAGGGATAAGAAATTCATATTAGGTTTTGATATTCTACTCTTTCTTTAATTTCTAAGTGCATGAAAACAATTGTATTTGCTTTTTTGAATATTATGAGTGACTACAAGCCTTTATTATGGAGGTGTAGCTATGGGTAATTGTTGAACATCGATTTTTATGGATTAATTTGTCACTTGTTTAGATTCATGTAAGGATTCACACTCGGATGAACACCGAGCTTGATTATGATACAAGATGGAAAAAATGATCGTCAATGAGTGTGTTTTTCCCATATCAATGATGTAGTTAAACATTCAATGTGAAGAGGCGATTAGAGGTCGAGAGATCATGATCATAACACGTATACTTTTATGTGCATTTGAGAGCAACACTACTGATCAGGTTCTTGATTTCCTAACCAAGCCACTTCTACATGATTTTTTCAGTCCTATGTTTAACAAGTTGGGTATTGTAGATGTCAACACCAATTTGTGGGGCCGTGAAAGAGATATACGTGAATAATTTTTAATTATGTTATAGTTATCTACTTGCACAACTGGGACTAGTTGTCGTATCACTTTAGGTCTCATTGTAGTATCAACTCCTATATATTCTTCTTGGTGTATGACCAAAATATAATTCTTTCTCAATCTAGTCTTATTAAATACTTTTAATTTCAAGTCGTAAAGTTAGATAGATTATGTTGATAGAATGGAGTGCTACAATATTTACAATCTACACGTTGTTTTATTGTTATTACATTGTTTCATAATGCATCATATCATATTCAAATATTAATTAGTTTGTTGGGTAAAAAAACAGAAACAAATTCGATGTATCGCTTTAAAATTTTATAATAAACTATAAAGTGTATGGGAATACTCTAAAGTGATTTATACATGTTAAATTGTGTTGGGATTTTGATTTTCTTATTATGATATCCATCTACAATATTTTACGAGTTGCAAAGTCTCTGGAACACACAGAAATAACTTAAAATTTTAAAGTGATGTTCTTACACATAATTGTACGTCAATATAGTTAGAAATTAAATATTTTTGTATTATGAAGCTAATATTGGAAGGTATTTGACCAAGCATGTCTACATCAGGAAATATACATAGTTGAACAAGAGAAAATTTAGAAAATATACAACTATGATTTTAAAAACATCAATCTACATATTAACTTACTAAAACATATATCACAAAAGAATGACACAATAAAATCTTTTCCAATAATTCATTAAATAAACTTATCTAAAAACAAATATGTTATTTGTAACTACTATAGTTCGATTGACAAAGATATAATTAAACAAAAAAGGAATTTCCTTAATATTATGATTTGGGTCAAATCCTACTGAATAAGGAATCATCATAAATATTTTTATTTTTGTATTATTTGTGTTCATTTTTATCAAATAATATGATGATTCTATCACCATAAATATATCTATCAAACAAAGACTCAACATCACATTTTCTTACATTATCAAATCAAAAGCTTAGTCATGAGATGATCTAATGGCCACAAAAGAATTGAAATTGCACGAAATTAAAATCAAACCAACATACAAGTAACATTATCAATTGTGGTTAGATTTCTCGAAGAAAATCCTACACCCAAAATTAATGATCCTAACCCATCCTCGTAGCTCATCAAAATGTCAATGTCGATGAGATCAATAGAAAGCTGAAAAAGATGGAGAGACAACTCGAAAGAGAAAGAAAACACGGACAAGTACTTCAAGCATTAAGGACAAACCTTCACATAAAAAACTTAGCATCTTTCACTTTAAAATCCTGTGCGAGACCTTAGAAGATGTGGATGAATAAGTTGAAAGAGCGTGGTATTGAATTTCCATGTAAAACCATTGGAAGTGCGCTCGCTCCTTAAGAGTTAGGGAAAGCACTTCGTCTGATTTCGACGAAGGGTCATCTAGATCCGGTAAATGGTGGTTTTCTTTCATAATATAAGTTAAATGAAATAGTTTGATATTTATATAGTTAAGATGTCATATCAATAAAATATCATTAAAATCATATTTTATCTGAACGCATCCTTAATTTAATCAAAATCTGAGTTCAAAAGGCGTGTATGTGAAAATAGCATAATTGTGATCATCAAAATACTTGAATGTCATAGGTTCATAATAATACCATTGAGATAATTATCTAATAACAAATTCATGCATTATAAGATCCATCCTGAAGAAGAAACTGAAATTCAATAAACACTAATAAGAAATCATGAAACACTAAAATTTAATAGGATAATAAATTAAGAAATTAAGGTTTTCAGGGGACTCAATGGTTGAAAAAGGACCCATTGATGAAATTCCCATATAGAAATACTAGGTAAAATCCTTCAATGGAGACGTGAGATCATAAAGCCTTGGATTGCTTGAGGGAGAAGACCCGAGGGAGAGAAAATTGGAATTTGGGAGAATATATGAGAGCAAATTGGATAGTTAGGGGTTTTAGGAATATGGTAGTCTTCAAAATAATCCTGAATGGCGTAGTATATGTTTTGAAAGAGTGAGAAAACACTCAATTAATTCTGAAATAGAAACTGTTGAGTAGGCTTAACAAGACCATCTACGGAACGTGAAATCCGTCTGTAGGAATCAACTTAAAATCATAAGTTTCAGAACTCTAAACCACAAACCCCTTTTATGACTATAATGTCCAGTCGTTGAACCAAGTTGGTTAAAAATCACGAAGTATCTAAAGATGAACTAAGAAAGAACTTTACGACATGTATTCCTTTGTATAACTCTTAATACCTTCCCGTAGAAGCTATTGTACTAAAATTTCCCAATTCTGACGTCTGACTCTACAAGACCCAACTACGACTCGTGGTTCCTTTCACGAGCCGTAATTTGGCTCGTACATGACATATTGATGTTCTGAAGTCTCACGGCTTGTTTCCATGAGCCTATTCACGATCCGTATTAACATCTAGAATCTGTAATTCCTTCCCAACTGATTAAGACACATCTACAACATGTAAACCCATGTATTACCTGTATACTTTCTTGTATTCCCTGAAATACTTAGCCTGATTTGTAAAAGCCTCAGCCACGGATGGTTTCCATGAGATGTAATACATTATATGATCCGTAACATGATTTTGTAAATACCACAAAACTATAAACTTCAAATATTCTTCTGTACTTTCTAAAATTTTCTGAGTTATACGCATCCAAGGTATTACACTTGGGGTGAGTGAGGTTGTTTTAATTGTGGCGAGGTTGGAAACTACGTTAGAGATTGCCCCAAGTATAGGGTTGTAGCACATACGAGTAGAGGCGGTTCTTAGGGACGAGGGGTGGTCCCCCATGTGCTTGAGAAATTACTTAGGTAGGTAGAGTAGGAGGAAGAGTAGGACTCCTATTTGTGGGAGGATGTGGGCATTTTTATGTGGTTCTTGCTAGGTCGGAGTGTAAGGCTTTAGATTAAGTGATTTCAAGTATGGTCTCATTTTTTTATAAATCGACCTTTGCTTTATTTGATTCAAGATCAACTTATTCGTACGTATATGTATATTTCTCACCTCGATTAGAGTTGCATTTTGAGACCTTGGAAATATTGCTGCATGTATCGACTCTCATGTCGATTCTTTAGGAGTGGATAAGGTTTGTGACAGTTCAGGAGTGCAACACGCAAGCTGACCTTATTTTGATTTATATGCTTGATTTTGATGTTATTCTGGACATAAACCGGTTCTCCACCTTATGTGCGGTCCTGGATTGCTTTCCCAAGACTGTTATCTTTGTCATGCCTAGTATTTCCCCGGTTGTGTGTTAGGGTCCTCGTAGCCGCACATCAACAGAGATTACTTTATATGTTCGGGCTCAGAGCTTAGTATCTAGCAGGTTTTCGGCTGGTGATTTTAGAAGGGAGGGACCTATAACTGATTTTGATCCTGTTGTGCAAGAGTTTGTCGATGTATTTTCTACTGACCTACTTGGCCTTCACCCTGAACGTGATATTGATTATCTATTAACCTTGACTCG
Organism: Solanum peruvianum; assembly: GCA_027705065.1. NCBI lineage: Eukaryota > Viridiplantae > Streptophyta > Magnoliopsida > Solanales > Solanaceae > Solanum > Solanum peruvianum. The sequence goes on from JAKWJD010001755.1 coordinate 68,695,827, forward strand.
AGCACTAATTTTATTTCTATTCCAGCGTCTTGTATAGAACCGATTAGCTTAAAGAGCTCAATATTCAACTTCAAGATCTTTTAGCAAGGGCTTTATTAGAACGATTGTCTTACCTTAGGGTGATCCCATACTGTTTATGAAGAAGAAGGATGGGTCTATGCATATGTGAATCAATTACTATCAGCAAGAATAAGTACCATATGCCTCGTATCAATGACTTGTTTGATCAGCTTCAGGGTGTTATGGTGTTTTCTAAGATTGAGTGGATGACATGTTATCTTCAACTAAGAATTAGGGTGAAGGATATCCACCTTTATGTGTTTTATCTACTGTGAAAAAAGTACTCTCTTGATTGCTAAATCACCACATAAGTGATGATAACTCATAAGACTACATTCAAATACAACTTGACACTTATACTTCATAAAAAAATTGGGCCAGTGCGTTCACGGTTAACATCATCTAGTAAATGAAACAAAGATCAATAGAAAGTTCTGTCAAGGACGTCAGAGTGAAGATAGAATCAGTTACATGTCATGCACATAAATGACTCTTTATTTTCCTGTAGCAAGATACAATAAATTATTCGGAGTTATCATTCCATCATTTATTGCAACTAAAATGCTAACCCTCGGCATATAGTACTATACATGATTCAAGGTAGCCAATTGTAGGTTAATTTTTAACTCGTACAGTGTACCACCTTTAGTTGATCAGCCCTGTTCTAGTAGCAGCAATGGTCTGTAACATTTCCAGTTGCTCATCTAAGATCAACTACTCATCTAATGTTCAGAAACTCAACTGATATATACAGAGTCAAAAATGCAAGTCTTCTTGCTCGAAAACTCTCCTATCATGATGATGTTTCTTCAGATTTGAAATCGTTACAACTTTATAACATCATAATGAAGGAGTAACACCCTTGGGATTAAAATATACAGAGATTCTGGTCTCTACATAAGCACAACATTACATTCAATAGAAGCACTAGAACATATCCACGAAAGTAGATTTATTCTTGTGCAAACATCTAATAGTACATTATCAATTTGGGTTTATTGGCATTTGAGTATTTATTTACTATTACCAAAAGCATCCTTATAATTTCACTTCAACTCTAGTTACATTCTTATAATATTTCACTTAACATGAAATATGTCTGAAATTTTCATAAAGTAAGCAGAAAGATCCTCCTTTATATTTTTCATCCATTTTTGCGGGAACTCATAACACTCCTTTTGCTTTCATCCCTTTTTAGTGGCTAAATTCTATTGTAGGTTCCTCTTTCTGTAGTGTTCTTCTATCACCTCTCGTTTTCCTCCTTCATATATCATATCACTAATCAGTCAAAACCCCTTATGTCTTTTACTTATGATTTCTACAGGACGTAAATTTTTAAATTGAGTTTAAACACCTTTTAGTTTTTTATTTATGCCTTGTGTTTTTTTTTTAGTTGAATATTATCTAATTATGAATCGAGTCCTTGATTATCCATGCCTTAAGTGATTTCTTGTTCTAAAAAAAGGCTGGGGTAATCCTGAAACAGAATCTTCCCTAAACAGTGATTACTCAAGGAAAATGAAAGATGGATAGCCTAAGGATATGGGTGTCCAGATCAATCTTGTTCATGTTTTGCTTCTTTCTGAGAATATTCTAAAGTGTTTTATACATGTTTAAATTGTGTTAGGATTTAGATTTTCTATTATGATATTCTTTAACTCGTCATAAGTTACAAGTATATTTTATGAGTTAGCAAACGTGAGTCTTTTGTATAACGGTAAAGGTATAGATGGACCACTTTCATAACAAGGAGCATAGCAGCTTCAAATGACAGTTAAGGGGTATATCAGACCCTTTTCCCCTTTTTTAATGAACGAGAAATCCACATGTGACCCGGCGCACTTTGGACCAATCACATTCTTCTAAGCTCGATGGATAATGGACCCCCCCTCTACTCTTCTCTATGTAAAAATTGAGCTTCGATTTGCATGGTGTGGGGCTTGAACCTGCGACCTAAGCCACAAATTCTCCACCTTTTGCCACTCAAGCTAGGCCTTAGGGGCATGTTTAAATTTTTTATACACTATTATGAGTAAGAAGATAAATATTTTCGTGTTGTTCAAGCTAATAGTGGAAAATTGTTAATTAAGCATGTCTACATTAGGAAATATACATAGTTCAATAAGAGCAAATTTAGAAAATATACAAATACAATCAAAAAAATTATCCCAGAAACTGATTTACATATTAACTTTGCTAAAACATATACTTTAGTTATGGATTTTGACAAAGATACAATGAACAAAAATTTAATTAATATTATGATTTGGGTCAAATCCTACCAAATAAAGAATATCATCATAAATATTTTTACTTTTTTTATTATTGAATTCCTTTTCATCAAAAATATAGTGGTCCTATCTTTATAAATACATCTTTAATACAAAGACTCAACATCACATTTTTTTACATTCTCAAATCAAAAGCTTAGCCATGAGAAAACCTAATGGCCGCAAAAAATTGAAATTGCGAAGATTCAAAATCAAACCAACTTGCAAGTAACATTCTCAAAAAGACGTGTTGGCCTATTTAAAAAGGCAAGTGAGCTCTCGACTTTGTGTGGTGCTAATGTTGCTATTGTAGCTTTTTCTCCTAGCAACAAAGTATACGCATGTGGACACCCTTCTCGTCGAGTCAATTGTGGATAAATTTATCGGAGAGAATCCTCCACCTGAAACTGATGATCCTGACCCCATCATTGTAGCTCATCAAAATGACAATACTAATGAGATCAATAAAAAGCTGAACAAGTTGGAGAGATCACTCGAAAGAGAAAGAAAACATGGGCAAGCACTTCAAGCATTGAGGACAGAACCTTCAAATGAAAAACATAGTTCTTTTGACCTTAAGATCTTGTGCGAGTCCTTGGAGGCTGCGGATAAAAAAGTTGAAAAACTAGCAAGCCAACTTATGGAGTGTGGTATTGAATTCCCATATAAAACCATTGTAAGTGCGCTCACTCCTTTAAGATCTAGGGAAAGCACTTCGTCCGTTTCCGGCGAAGGGTCATCTGGATCCGGTGAATAGGTTTTTCTTGCTTTATTTAAAGTTCAATAACTTAATTTGCTATTTATAGAGTTAAGTATTCAATATTGATTATTAAGTTTTGATCTTAATTTTATCTTTCAGTATGTTCATCATGAAATGGAATAAGCTTTTATGTTGGTACTTCGTCGTTCGTTCGAATTTTTTTGTCTTGCTATTTTGTGGTCCATTTAAAAAAGAATGTCTTTTTACAACACCTGGTTTATAATTTTTACATAATTTATCCCCTCTGTTTTAGAGAATCTACCCAGCAGTTTAACCTTCAGATTGCTTCAAGACAAGCACCACAGATCAACTACAGAGTGCTATTATAAGACTAATACCAGTTGCTAGGGCGACAACGAAGGGCCTTCCTTCCCATGACAAGCACTATTATATATTTATAAGTGCATACAAGTTACACGATAGAACGCACACAAAAAATTATAACATACTAACTAGGGAGAGATTCACATTGAAGAAGGTAACTAGAAGGGGATGAAATAATAGAACAACAAAAAGAGATGCGAGATAACTTACCACAATAGTTTCAACATAATTAACAAATTGTTATTGGGCCTTGATCCGAAACAAAATTTTCTAATAGCCCATAGACCCTTACAGATTTAGCTTGGTTCATAACTTAGTCCATAAGGTTTTCAAGCTAGGTACTTCCTTTCAGCTCATGAGTTGTTATATATATATTGTGTGGTACTTTCTTTTTCTTCTAAATCTTTTTGCAACATGTCTGTGAATTCAGCATTTGTCTCAACATGACTAGTTAGTATGTGGCTACTACTAGATTGTTTACACTTTTAATCTAAAGGAGATAGACGATAAAGGTGGATAATACAAAGGAACATGTACCTTTAATACCTGTATACAACATCATCTTGTGCATCACAAAATAGATGAACCCTGATCAGTTTCGTCGCCAAAGTAAGGAGAGACAAGGCTGTCCACAAGTCCGAGCTTGGTACATAACATGATATACATCAATCAACAGATACTTACGCCAAATCTCTTTCAGATTGAAGACAAACCATTCTTCGTCGACTTCCAATAAAACATCATCATCATCATCAGTAATGGAAATCAAAAGCAGCAATTGCAGTTGAATATTCAAAAAGGCAACCAATGCAAAACGTCATTAACCAAAAACCTCAGAAGCACGGTCTCATAAGGAGAAACCCCAATCACCCTTTCTCAGAGAGTACAAATCCACGTAAGTATTAGACATAATTCATCACGATATGAAAGAGAAACCACCTTATAATCATCACTAACAATATCATTCCCTATCGACCCAGCTACAGAAATGTATGAGCAGCTGAAAAGTAACCTTTATTGAAATGCTATCGATGAATTCATCTTCGAGGATAAGTATGAAGTTGGCCACGCTAACTGAATTCCCTTCTTGTCTATGGGCGTATAGGTCTGAGAGAAAATTGCGCCAGTGCTTTGATAGGCATTATATTTAGCGTTACAGGGAGGCGATAGAGTATTTCAATTATGACTTCTTCGGGTAGCTATTTAGCTTTGCCTCATTGCCATTGTTGGATTTTCGAGTGTATTTCAAAGCGTCAATCTAGTGAAATTACGTGCGCTGCAACATTTTTTTCACTTATTTGACCTGAAACAAAATCCTAAAAAATAATTTTTATTTGTATTTCATGGCCAAACACAATTAAATATTATAATATTATTTTTCATTTTAAAAAAAAATTGTTATTTGATGAATAGGGGAATCGGTGAAAGAGGGAAAGTTGAATAAATTTGTTATCATTAAAAAGGGGAAAAATATTATTTTTGAGTTGATATGAAGTTTTGATAATTTAACAAACTTCGAGTTCAACAAGGATTTTGTAAAAGGCCTTAATCAATCAGTTTGCTATAAATTGCAAAGGATTGAGAAAGTTACAACTTGAAATAGACAAAGTACTGGATTATAATCCAAATCCAAAACATGATGAAAGGTAAACTTTAGAAAATCTTCTTTTAACCACCGCAGCTACACTTGAGTTTCTCCAAATGGGCTTAAGTTGACTTGAGGTAAGCATTTGACATGTCGTTATACTTATATATCTTAAAGGAATTGTATTCATGCAATTCTAATTTTTGTTGCTCCTAAGCGTTTTGACTGCTGACAAAGTTCTTAAGGGAGCTCAATTTACGAGCATGCATGAGTTTTCATTAGGAATAGACTTTGGAAAACTGTGTCAGATTACTTGTGTTCCACAGTTGATTAAGAGTTGCCCCAATTCTAGTATACTTCAGATTTTTTGTAAGTAGCAATAAATTGTGTTGGGATTTGGATTTTCTTATTACGATATCCATCTACAATATTTTACGAGTTGCAAAGGCTCTGGAACACACAGAAATAACTTAAAATTTTAAAGTGATGTTCTTACACATAATTGTACGTCAATATAGTTAGAAATTAAATATTTTTGTATTATGAAGCTAATATTGGAAGGTATTTGACCAAGCATGTCTACATTAGGAAATATACATTGTTGAACAAGAGAAAATTTAGAAAATATACAACTATGATTTTAAAAAACCCTCAATAACTATCATCAATCGACATATTAACTTACTAAAACATATATCACAAAAGAATGACACAATAAAATCTTCTCCAATAATTCATTAAATAAACTTATCTAAAAACAAATATGTTATTTGTAACTACTATAGTTCGATTGACAAATATATAATTAAACAAAAAAGGAATTTCCTTAATATTATGATTTGGGTCAAATCCTACTGAATAAGGAATCATCATAAATATTTTTATTTTTTTTATTATTTGTGTTCATTTTTATCAAATAATATGATGATTCTATCACCATAAATATATCTATCAAACAAAGACTCAACATCACATTTTCTTACATTATCAAATCAAAAGCTTAGTCATGAGATGATCTAATCAAGAGAATTGAAATTGCCCGAAATTAAAATCAAACCAACATAAAAGTAACATTATCAATTGTGGTTAGATTTCTCGAAGAAAATCCTACACCCAAAATTAATGATCCTAACCCATCCTCGTAGCTCATCAAAATGTCAATGTTGATGAGATCAGTAGAAAGCTGAAAAAGATGGAGAGACAACTCGAAAGAGAAAGAAAACACGGACAAGTACTTCAAGCATTAAGGACAAAACCTTCACATAAAAAACTTAGCATCTTTCACTTTAAAATCCTGTGCGAGACCTTGGAAGATGTGGATGAAGAAGTTGAAAGAGTGTGGTATTGAATTTCCATGTCAAACCATTGGAAGTGCGCTCGCTCCTTAAGAGTTAGGGAAAGCACTTCGTCTGATTTCGACGAAGAGTCATCTAGATCCGGTAAATGGTGGTTTTCTTTCATAATATAAGTTAAATGAAATAGTTTGATATTTATATAGTTAAGATGTCATATCAATAAAATATCATTAAAATCATATTTTATCTGAACGCATCCTTAATTTAATCAAAATCTGAGTTCAAAAGGCGTGTATGTGAAAATAGCATAATTGTGATCATCAAAATACTTGAATGTCATAGGTTCATAATAATACCATTGAGATAATTATCTAATAACAAATTCATGCATTATAAGATCGATCCTGAAGAAGAAACTGAAATTCAATAAACACTAATAAGAAATCATGAAACACTAAAATTTAATAGGATAATAAATTAAGAAATTAAGGTTTTCAGGGGACTCAATGGTTGAAAAAGGACCCATTGATGAAATTCCCATATAGAAATACTAGGTAAAATCCTTCAATGGAGACGTGAGATCATAAAGCCTTGGATTGCTTGAGGGAGATGACCCGAGGGAGAGAAAATTGGAATTTGGGAGAATATATGAGAGCAAATTGGATAGTTAGGGGTTTTAGGAATATGGTAGTCTTCAAAATAATCCTGAATGGCGTAGTATATGCTTTGAAAGAGTGACAAAACACTCAATTAATTCTGAAATAGAAACTGTTGAGTAGGCTTAACAAGACCATCTATGGAACGTGAAATCCGTCTGTAGGAATCAACTTAAAATCTTAAGTTTCAGAACTCTAAACCACAAACCCCTTTTATGACTATAATGTCCAGTCGTTGAACCAAGTTGGTTAAAAATCACGAAGTATCTAAAGATGAACTAAGAAAGAACTTTACGACATGTAGTCCTTTGGATAACTCTTAATACCTTCCCGTAGAAGCTATTGTACTAAAATTTCCCAATTCTGAAGTCTGACTCTACAAGACCCAACTACGACTCGTGGTTCCTTTCGCGAGCCGTCATTTGTCTCGTACATGACATATTGATGTTCTGAAGTCACGGCTTGTTTCCATGAGCCTATTCACGATCCGTATTAACATCTAGAATCTGTAATTCCTTCCTAACTGATTAAGACACATCTACAACATGTAAACCCATGTATAACCTGTATACTTTCTTGTATTCCCTGAAATACTTAGCCTGATTTGTAAAAGCCTCAGCCACGGATGGTTTCCATGAGATGTAATACATTATATGATCCGTAACATGATTTTGTAAATACCACAAAACTATAAACTTCAAATATTCTTCTGTACTTTCTAAATTTTTTTGAGTTATACACATCCAAGGTATTACACTTGGGGTGAGTGAGGTTGTTTTAATTGTGGTGAGGTTGGAAACTACGTTAGAGATTGCCCCAAGTATAGGGTTGTAGCACATACGAGTAGAGGTCGTTCTTAGGGACGAGGGGTGGTCCCCCAAGTGCTTGAGAAATTACTTAGGTAGGTAGAGTAGGAGGAAAAGTTGGACTCCTATTTGTGGGAGGATGTGGGCATTTTTATGTGGTTCTTGCTAGGTCGGAGTGTAAGGCTTTAGATTAAGTGATTTCAAGTACGGTCTCAATTTTTTTATAAATCGACCTTTGCATTATTTGATTCAAGATAAACTTATTCGTACGTATATGTTTATTTCTCACCTCGATTAGAGTTGCATTTTGAGACCTTGGAAATATTGTTGCCTGTATCGACTCTCATGTCGATTCTTTAGGAGTGGATAAGGTTTGTGACAGTTTAGGAGTGCAACACGCAAGCTGACCTTATTTTGATTTATATGCTTGATTTTGATGTTATTCTGGACATAAACCGGTTATCCACCTTATGTGCGGTCCTGGATTGCTTTCCCAAGACTGTTATCTTTGTCATGCCTAGTATTCCCCCGGTTGTGTGTTAGGGTCCTCGTAGCCGCACATCAACAGAGATTACTTTATATGTTCGGGCTCAGAGCTTAGTATCTAGCAGGTTTTCGGCTGGTGATTTTAGCAAGAGGGACCTATAACTGATTTTGATCCTGTTGTGCGAGAGTTTGTCGATGTATTTTCTACTGACCTACTTGGCTTTCACCCTGAACGTGATATTGTTTATCTATTAACCTTGACTCGAGCACTAATTTTATTTCTATTCCAGCGTCTTGTATAGAACCGATTAGCTTAAAGATCTCAATATTCAACTTCAAGATCTTTTAGCAAGGGCTTTATTAGAACGATTGTCTTACCTTAGGGTGATCCCATACTGTTTATGAAGAAAAAGAATGGGTCCATGCATATGTGAATCAATTACTATCAGCAAGAATACGTACCATATGCCTCGTATCAATGACTTGTTTGATCAGCTTCAGGGTGTTATGGTGTTTTCTAAGATTGAGTGGATGACATGTTATCTTCAACTAAGAATTAGGGTGAAGGATATCCACCTTTAGGTGTTTTATCTACTGTGAAAAAAGTACTCTCTGGATTGCTAAATCACCACATAAGTGATGATAACTCATAAGACTACATTCAAATACAACTTGACACTTATACTTCATAAAAAAATTGGGCCAGTGCGTGCACTGTTAACATCATCTAGTAAATGAAACAAATATCAATAGAAAGTTCTGTCAAGGACGTCAGAGTGAAGATAGAATCAGTTACATGTCATGCACATAAATGACTCTTTATTTTCCTGTAGCAAGATACAATAAATTATTCGGAGTTATCATTCCATCATTTATTGCAACTAAAATGCTAACCCTCGGCATATAGTACTATACATGATTCAAGGTAGCCAATTGTAGGTTAATTTTTAACTCGTACAGTGTACCACCTTTAGTTGATCAGCCCTGTTCTAGTAGCAACAATGGTCTGTAACATTTCCAGTTGCTCATCTAAGATCAACTACTCATCTAATGTTGAGAAACTCAACTGATATATACAGAGTCAAAAATGCAAGTCTTCTTGCTCAAAAACTCTCCTGTCATGATGATCTTTCTTCAGATTTGAAATCGTAACAACTTTATAACATCATAATGAAGGAGTAACACCCTTGGGATTAAAATACACAGAGATTCAGGCCTCTGCATAAGCACAACATTACAGTCAATAGAAGCACTAGAAAATATCCACGAAAGTAGATTTATTCTTGTGCAAACATCTAATAGTAAATTATCAATTTGGCTTTATTGGCATTTGAGTATTTATTTACTTTTACCAAAAGCATCCTTATAATTTCACTTCAACTCTAGTTACATTCTTATAATATTTCACTTAACATGAAATATGTCTGAAATTTTCATAAAGTAAGCAGAAAGATCCTCCTTTATATTTTTCATCCATTTTTGCGGGAACTCATAACACTCCTTTTGCTTTCATCCCTTTTTAGTGGCTAAATTCTATTGTAGGTTCCTCTTTCTGTAGTGTTCTTCTATCACCTCTCGTTTTCCTCCTTCATATATCACATCACTAATCAGTCAAAACCCCTTATGTCTTTTACTTATGATTTCTGCAGGACGTAAATTTTTAAATTGAGTTTAAACACCTTTTAGTTTTTTATTTATGCCTTGTGTTTTTTTTTATTTAGTTTAATATTATCTAATTATGAATCGAGTCCTTGATTATCCATGCCTTAATTGATTTCTTGTTCTAAAAAAAGGCTGGGGTAATCCTGGAACAGAATCTTCCCTAAACAGTGATTACTCAAGGAAAATGAAAGATGGATAGCCTAAGGATATGGGTGTCCAGATCAATCTTGTTCATGTTTTGCTTCTTTCTGAGAATATTCTAAAGTGTTTTATACATGTTTAAATTGTGTTAGGATTTAGATTTTCTATTACGATATTCTTTAACTCGTCATAAGTTACAAGTATATTTTATGAGTTAGCAAATGTGAGTCGTTTGTATAACGGTAAAGGTATAGATGGACCACTTTCATAACAAGGAGCATAGCAGCTTCAAATGACAGTTAAGGGGTATATCAGACCCTTTTCCCCTTTTTAATGAACGAGAAATCCACATGTGACCCGGCGCACTTTGGACCAATCACATTCTTCTAAGCTCGATGGATAATGGACCCGCCCCTCTACTCTTCTCTATGTAAAAATTGAGCTTCGATTTGCATGGTGTGGGGCTCGAACCTGCGACCTAAGCCACAAATTCTCCACCTTTTGCCACTCAAGCTAGGCCTTAGGGGCATGTTTAAATTTTTTATACACTATTATGAGTAAGAAGATAAATATTTTCGTATTGTTAAAGCTAATAGTGGAAAATTGTTAATTAAGCATGTCTACATTAGGAAATATACATAGTTCAATAAGAGCAAATTTAGAAAATATACAAATACAATCAAAAAAATTATCCCAGAAACTGATTTACATATTAACTTTGCTAAAACATATACTTTAGTTATGGATTTTGACAAAGATACAATGAACAAAAATTTAATTAATATTATGATTTGGGTCAAATCCTACCAAATAAAGAATATCATCATAAATATTTTTACTTTTTTGTTATTGAATTCCTTTTTCATCAAAAATATAGTGGTCCTATCTTTATAAATACATCTTTAATACAAAGACTCAACATCACATTTTTTTACATTCTCAAATCAAAAGCTTAGCCATGAGAAAACCTAATGGCCGCAAAAAAATTGAAATTGCGAAGATTCAAAATCAAACCAACTTGCAAGTAACATTCTCAAAAAGACGTGCTGGCCTATTTAAAAAGGCAAGTGAGCTCTCGACTTTGTGTGGTGCTAATGTTGCTATTGTAGCTTTTTCTACTAGCAACAAAGTATACGCATGTGGACACCCTTCCGTCGAGTCAATTGTGGATAAATTTGTCGGAGAGAATCCTCCACCTGAAACTGATGATCCTGACCCCATCATTGTAGCTCATCAAAATGACAATACTAATGAGATCAATAAAAAGCTGAACAAGTTGGAGAGCTCACTCGAAAGAGAAAGAAAACATGGGCAAGCACTTCAAGCATTGAGGACAGAACCTTCAAAGAAAAACATAGTTCTTTTGACCTTAAGATCTTGTGCGAGTCCTTGGAGGCTGCGGATAAAAAAGTTGAAAAACTAGCAAGCCAACTTATGGAGTGTGGTATTGAATTCCCATATAAAACCATTGGAAGTGCGCTCACTCCTTTAAGAGCTAGGGAAAGCACTTCGTCCGTTTCCGGCGAAGGGTCATCTGGATCTGGTGAATAGGTTTTTCTTGCTTTATTTAAAGTTCAATAACTTAATTTGCTATTTATAGAGTTAAGTATTCCATATTGATTATTAAGTTTTGATCTTAATTTTATCTTTCAGTATGTTCATCATGAAATGGAATAAGCTTTTATGTTGGTACTTCATTCGTTTGAATTTTTTTGTCTTGCTATTTTGTGGTCCATTTAAAAAAGAATGTCTTTTTACAACACTTGGTTTATAATTTTTACATAATTTATCCCCTCCGTTTTAGAGAATCTACCCAGCAGTGTAACCTTCAGATTGCTTCAAGACAAGCACCACAGATCAACTACAGAGTGCTATTATAAGACTAATACCAGTTGCTAGGGCGACAACGAAGGGCCTTCCTTCCCATGACAAGCACTATTATATATATTTATAAGTGCATACAAGTTACACGATAGAAAGCACACAAAAAATTATAACATACTAACTAGGGAGAGATTCACATTGAAGAAGGTAACTAGAAGGGGATGAAATAATAGAACAACAAAAAGAGATGCGAGATAACTTACCGCAATAGTTTCAACATAATTAACAAATTGTTATTGGGCCTTGATCCGAAATAAAATTTTCTAATAGCCCATAGACCCTTACAGAGTTAGCTTGGTTCATAACTTAGTCCATAAGGTTTTCAAGCTAGGTACTTCCTTTCAGCTCATGAGTTGTTATATATATATTGTGGGGTATTTTCTATTTCTTTTAAATCTTTTTGCAACATGTCTGTGAATTCAGCATTTGTCTCAACATGACTAGTTAGTATGTGGCTACTACTAGATTGTTTACACTTTTAATCTAAAGGAGATAGACGATAAAGGTGGATAATACAGAGGAACATGTACCTGTAATACCTGTATACAACATCATCTTGTGCATCACAAAATAGATGAACCCTGATCAGTTTCGTCGCCAAAGTAAGGAGAGACAAGGCTGTCCACAAGTCCGAGCTTGGTACATAACATGATATACATCAATCAACAGATACTTACGCCAAATCTCTTTCAGATTGAAGACAAACCATTCTTCGTCGACTTCCAATAAAGATCATCATCATCATCAGTAATGGAAATCAAAGCAGCAATTGCAGTTGAATATTCAAAAAGGCAACCAATGCAAAACGTCATTAACCAAAAACCTCAGAAGCACGGTCTATAAGGAGAAACCCCAATCACCCTTTCTCAGAGAGTACAAATCCACGTAAGTATTAGACATAATTCATCACGATATGAAAGAGAAACCACCTTATAATCATCACTAACAATATCATTCCCTATCGACCCAGCTACAGAAATGTATGAGCAGCTGAAAAGTAACCTTTATTGAAATGCTATCGATGAATTCATCTTCGAGGATAAGTATGAAGTTGGCCACGCTAACTGAGTTTCTCTTCTTGTCTATGGGCGTAGAGGTCTGAGAGAAAATTGCGCCAGTGCTTTGATAGGCATTATATTTAGCGTTACAGGGAGGCGATAGAGTATTTCAATTATGACTTCTTCGGGAAGCTATTTAGCTTTGCCTCATTGCCATTGTTGGATTTTCGAGTGTATTTCAAAGCGTCAATCTAGTGAAATTACGTGCGCTGCAACATTTTTTTCACTTATTTGCCCTGAAACAAAATCCTAAAAAATAATTTTTATTTGTATTTCATGGCCAAACACAATTAAATATTATAATATTATTTTTCATTTTAAAAAAAATTTGTTATTTGAAGAATAGGGGAATCGGTGAAAGAGGGAAAGTTGAATAAATTTGTTATCATTAAAAAGGGGGAAAATATTATTTTTGAGTTGATATGAAGTTTTGATAATTTAACAAACTTCGAGTTCTAACAAGGATTTTGTAAAAGGCCTTGATCAATCAGTTTGCTATAAATTGCAAAGGATTGAGAAAGTTACAACTTGAAATAGACAAAGTACTGGATTATAATCCAAATCCAAAACATGATGAAAGATAAACTTTAAAAAATCTTCTTTTAACCACCGCAGCTACACTTGAGTTTCTCCAAATGGGCTTAAGTTGCCTTGAGGTAAGCATTTGACATGTCGTTATACTTATATATCTTAAAGGAATTGTATTCATGCAATTCTAATTTTTGTTGCTCCTAAGCGTTTTGACTGCTGACAAAGCTCTTAAGGGAGCTCCATTTACGAGCATGCATGAGTTTTCATTAGGAATAGACTTTGGAAAACTGTGTCAGATTACTTGTGTTCGACAGTTGATTAAGAGTTGGCCCAATTCTAGTATACTTCAGATTTTGGTAAGTAGCAATAAATTATGTGGCCATGATATGAGTATGATCTCATTGATTTTTTCACTCCCTATATATACTGTGCATAGCATATTACCTTATTCGATGTTGGTTACAACTGCAGCAACGAAAAACACTATATATAATGCTCCTGAATTTCTTAATGTAAACATTTCATGTTGAATACTGGTTTCAGTACTCTCTAAATTTCTTTTCCCGTAATCTTATGTATTCCGTCAAACCTTTAACATGATATGGAATGCATTCACTTAGTAAGGCAGGTATATGTGGTATATATACATATAGGTAAGCACGAGAAGCTTTACCTTATTCAGTATTTGTTTATAGGTATGTGGTTTCAGCGACAATGCTGATGACACTGTTTTGAAAAACCTGGACAGACCGATTACCATCTTGGACCTACAACTGAACTATCTCAAGTATGTGTGCCCGCAGCACGACAGATGACTGGTGCCCGCAGCATAATAGTCGTCTCACAATGTGTGCTTGAGAGGCTCATTGTAACGCGATCAAATATCTTACTACTTGTATGAACTGGAATCATAATTAGAAGAGTATTAATTGAAAAGTGGATTTATGGGGCACACCTTATTTTTTGTGCTGCAAACTGAAATCTGCAGTACAATTGGAACTTAGAAACAAAGATTTCCTATGTCTTAAATGTCAATAGTGTCCACCAACAAGGCAATAATGTGAGGATTCAATACTTTTTCAGTATGAACGGATCCATCTGGTTGTGTTTGTAAAAATGCGATTAAGATGAAGAATACAAGTGAGAATATCTAAAGACACGGGAGTTGGGCATAAAATGCCTCATTTGTTTGCGTTGCCTAGCCTACAGGCAGACTAAGTTTATTTAACGCTCCTTCCGCCTTTATGATTTTATATTTTTATTAGATCATATTATTAAGGGAAAAAAAGACCATATCACACAAGTATGAATCGTGACTTCTAACAACACATTCTCATTTCCAATCAATAAAAGAAAAATACAGAATTTGAACAAAAACCAAAAGTGGTGGTTTCATTGGAGCAGCCCAGCAGGCGTTATTGGACTTAGGAGGGCACCGACTCGTTATCCTTCCACTACATAGAGCAGGAACTGTTCGTTGCTCTGTGAAACCAGCCTCACGCAGTCCGCTCCACTTTAGGAACCCAGCAGCCCATTCCTTCGATTGGGTAGCAAGGCCCAACTCTATGCTTGGACAGGGCAGGCCAGAAATTAGCCCACCAGGCCCAACCATCTGGAACAACCCAACATTCCACCACACTAATGCCCCCACTTGGGTTACAAGCCCATGTTACTAAGCTCGGCAAGCAGTATTGCTTCATAAATTCATATAAACAAAGAAAGATTACTATTCAATAACGATGTGGGACACATTTTGTAAAAGCATAAAATCTAATTAGTGGAATACTTACTATCTTAAGAAAGTCAAAACATGCAATTAATTCTTAATTCTGCTCTATAACTAATATGTAAAAACATGAAATCTATTAGAGTGTTACATGAAAAACATCAGAGATTATGGTAGGAAAGGGTAGAAGTTAGATTGAGATTAGATTTGAGTGTTACATGAGAGATTATGGTGCATCAACAAAAAAGTGGTAATGGAAAAATTTCAAGAAATGACTCAGATATCGTGGAAGTATTTAATTGAAGGAATTCTACAAAATCTCTTCAAAGATTCTCACTCATATTTTCAATCTTACTCGCATAATTTATGTATCAATTTTCTTTTAGCTAGACAAATCTGAAAATGGAGTGAATGAATAGTCTTCGGCAGTTTCAATTCTCACCACAAGGAAATGAATTGTCAAATAATAGCGTGTAAATGTCAGAATAAGCACAAGACTAGACATCAAAATGTAAAAGCTAACCACTACACCAAAAATTATCTGCAACTAATTAACGACAATAACTTAATTACATCTAAATATGTCCCGGAAGTCTATAGAAACATTAAATCCAACTATATATTATCGGTAAAAATTAGTACTCTTTGTTAATATGAATATTTTTCGCCGCTGAAGTTGTTTTTATTGTAGTTAACTCCCAAATATCTCAAGACTTGATAATTCTCAACCTTTTTCTTATGAGTCCATCTAATATCGTTCTGGCCCAAAAGTACAACTGATGACACTTATATATGTTCCCAACCAATAGGTAGGACAATTTAATATTAACTAGTTCAATTCAATATATAAAGTAGAAAGTAAGTGACAAACAAAATATCCAAACACTAAGTCTTTTAAAATGAAATGCGGAAAAACAGACATACCACACAAGATTGGTGTTATACGTACAAGAGCTTCTACAATAAGATAGATGTCTGAAACTTAAATGACAAGTCTAAATGTAAGAATATTTGTGTATGTCATTTGTAGTTTTGATGATTTGACAAACTGAGGGACCTTATGAAGGAACCTGGTTCTTGGCTCAATATACTTTTTGGCTGCCAGGTGGAGAATGTACAAAAAGTTGGTGCACATTCTCCAACAGTGGCAGAAGTGGGAGACGCGCCCGAATCCTTAGCCAATGGGATTGTTTTATGTTTTGTGACCTTTCTACATACACAAAACATCCCTATATTCACAATTAGTTTTTGCAACTTGAAAAAACATTCATGAACTCTTGCAAAGGACTAGAAAATCAAGGACAATAAATATTCAACAACAACAGAAGCTCATAAGAACATTGTGTAGTTGTTTGGAATACTTTCTTTCGGTCTTACATTGTAAACCAATCCTAAAACTATAAAGGAATCAATGTGGTTTGATCTAAAATTCTAATTTAGTGAGTTGAACTAATTTAGTGGGCAACCTTTGTGTTGCTTAGGAAATTCTAAATCATTAGTAGGTTAGTGCTTTAGTGGGTAGTCTATGAGATTGCTTAGAAAATTCTAAGTTGTCTATAGTGATAGCTTAGTGGGTAGAGTAACATCTACTTAGGCTCATCAAGCAGTAGAGTTATTGCTTGTTGGTGAGATTAAAAACTTTTTCTCACATTTTGTGTAACCTATTTCCTTTTGCTTGTGAAGATTAGTCATATGCTTGTGAAAATCCTTTGAGACAGGTCATGGTTTTACTCCCTTGAGTAAGGAGGTTCCACGTAAAACTCCTCTGTTGTTAAACTGCATTTACTTTCTGCTATATCCTTTTCTGTGTGTCAAGGTACCTAGTCCATTGACTGATAGTGGACGCACAAATTCTAACAATTTGTATCAAGCGGGTACCCTCTATCTGGTTAATACCAAGAGAGTGAGTCCTGTTCTAGAATGGCTTCTCCACTCAATCTGGAAGAGGTTTAGTCTTCGATTCGACCTCCTCGTTTCAATGGACACTTCTATAGCTGGTGGAAAGTTAGAATGCATTCCATTCTTATGGATGAAGACAGTGAACTATAGGACATTGTCTTGGATGGACCCTTCATTCCCATGATTGAAGAGAAAGATGGTGAAATCACTAGGCTTGTTCCAAAGCCTAGACGCAAATATGATGAAGCTGATAGGAAAAGGATTGAAAATGGATACAAAGCAAAGAATCTTCTTGTCTGTGGTATAAGACCTGATGAGTTCAATTGTGTCTCAGCTTGTGAATCTTCAAAGGAGATCCGATATTGCTTAAAAACAGCTCATGAAGGAACTGAACAAGTAAAAGAGTCAAAGATTGATATGCTTACCTCTTAGTATGAAAATTTGAAAATTAGATAAGGTGAAACTATTCATGAGATGTTCACAAAACTGTCATCAATCACAAAAGAGTTCAGAAGTCTTTGAGAACCTATCAGTATGAGCAACCAGGTCAGGATAGTGCTTCGAATTCTTCCCAAGTCTTGGGAAAGTAAAGTAGATGTCATCACTGAAGCTAAGGATTTGAAAGTGTTAACAATGGATGCTCTCATTTGAAATCTAAAGACCAATGAAATGAACCAAAGTTATGATCAGTAAAAGAAGGAAGTCAAGAAAGGTAAGTCCTTGATGCTAAAATACAGATCTGAAGAGGACTCCAATGATGTTGATGATATGGCCTATATTATCAAGTGGTTTCAAAAGTTTGTGAGGAAAAAAAAGGCTTTAGAAAGGGAGCAAATGTTCCATGAACTACCACTCAAAATGATACCTGTCACAAGTGTGGAAATGCTGGACATTTTATAAGAGAGTGTCCCTTACTCAAAGCTGAAAACAAACAATATCAAAGACCAAGAGGTGATAAAGAAAAGCGAAGGGACCTGGTACTCGATAAAAATGATAGAAAAGTTGTTGCTGACTATGTGGTAAAGAAAACCCTTGCTACATGGGGTGATTTTTCGAGTGATTCATAAGAACCTGATGAACCAAATGATGTGTCAATGGTGGTGGTTCATGAGGATGAAACCATATTCAATGAGATGTTTGATTTCATGGCTCATTCAGAGAATGAAGATGATGAGGATAAGATAACTCTTCTTGAGATGAAACATGATCTGAATACCTTTTCTCTTAAAAAATTGAGAACATTAGCAAATGTTATGATTTATTCAGTGATTGAGTTATCTTCTGAAAGAGATACCATAAATGATGAGTTTGAAAGTTAAATGAAAACAGAGATAAAATGGTTGCGAAAATGTTGAAAATTGAAGGCAAAATGATTGTTCTAGAATCTGAAAAACTAGAACTCAAAAATCAATTGTATCTGATGACCGAGAAGTCTGAAAAACCGAAAGGAAGGTCTACTAATTTACATGTGGAGCTGGAGGAAAAACTGAAAAACACTAAGACTAACTTTGTCTTAGCCTTGGAATAGAACAAAAGCTTAGAGAGAGATATTGTCAAACTTAAGGATGACCTTGAAAATTCTCTTAAGTGGACAAAAATCTTCTAAGTTGCTTTCAAATGTGACAAATCAAAGCAACTACAACAAAAGGGGTTTAGGAAGCTTGAATATTACTCCTCCTTTGAATACTCACAGCAAATATGTTTTTGTGTCAGATAATTTGTTGTGTCTTTACTGTGGTAGGAATGGACATTTAAAAAGGGAATGTACAGCCTGGAGAGAGACACATGAAAGATTCTCAAATTGTACAAAAAAGAAAAGGATTTCAAAAGGGGGACCTGGTTCTGTCCAAAAGCCCTTGTCAAAAAGAGTCTAAAATTACCTCAATGGGCAAGAAATACTTTGATTACTATCTGCCTTCTGGGAACTTAAATTGAAATGGATACCCAAGTCTAATAAGTGATTTTCGCTCCAGGTGAGTGAGAGGAGGATCAGTCAATGTTTGTAAATGGATAATGGATTCTCCAAACATACGTGTGGATATACAAAAAAATCCTGTTGCTGAAGGTGCTTCAAGGTGGAGGTTCCTCTTTTGGTGATGGAAAAAAGGGGTATATTTTAGGTGTTGATAAAGTGGAAAAATCTCTTGAAAAATCCATTGACAATGTGTACCATGTTAGAGGGCTGAAGTACAATCTTGCGAGTGTTTCTCAAATTTGTGACAAAGGGAATGAAGTAAAGTTTACATCTGAGGAGTGTACTGTAGTCAATCTCACTATAAAGAAAGTGATTCTCACAGCTCAAAGATGTAAAAACATGTATGTGGCAAACTTAGAAACATCTTGCGGAGATGATCTGACATGTCTAAGTTCTCCAAATGAAAATGGTGATATGTGGCATCAGAGACTAGGTCATGTGAACTCATCTATATTGAATAAGCTGATATCTAAGGACCTAGTACTTGGTCTGCCAAAGCTGAAATTTTATGAAAGTAAAATCTGTGAAGCATGTGTCGAAGGAAAACATGCAGGTAACTCAGGTGGTGTAACTCATATGCAGGTACCAGTGTAACTCAAGGAAAACATGTAGGTACCAGTGTAACTCAGGTGCAGGTACAAGTGTAACTCAAGGACTTTGTAAAGGTACCTGGTCCATGGTGTAGGAAACCAAGGAGTGTGTCTTCTTGACAGGGGGAAGAAATGCAGGTATTGGTGTATGGTTTGTCATCATCAAAAAGGGGGAAATGCCTTATTGATATTTTAATGAGTTGAAAACTTCGAGATGATGAAACTCCAAATACCCCAAGAATTCTTGCTGATAGGGGGAACTGGTGAATATGTTTGTCATCATCAAAAAGGGGGAAAATGTTATTTGTAGTTTTGATGATTTGACAAACTGAGGGACCTTATGAAGGAACCTGGTTCTTGGCTCAATATTCTTTTTGGCTGCCAGCTGGAGAATGTACAAAAAGTTGGTGCACAATCTCCAATAGTGGCAGAAGTGGTAGACGCGCCAGAATCCACAGCAGATGGGATTGTTTTATGTTTTGTGACATTTCTACATAAACAAAACATCCCTATATTCACAATTAGTTTTTGCAACTTGAAAAAACACATTCAAGAAGTCTTGCAAAGTCCTAGAAAATCAAGAAGAATAAATATACAGCAACAACAGAAGCTCAAGTGAACATTGTGTAGTTGTTTGGGAATACTTTTTTTCGGTCTTACATTGTAAACTGATCCTAAAACTATAAAGGAACAGTGTGGTTTGATCTAAAATTCTAAGTTAGTTAGTTGAACTAATTTAGTGGGCAACCTTTGTGTTGCTTAGAAAATTATAAATCATTAGTAGGTAAGTGGTTTAGTGGGCAGTCTATGAGATTGGTTAGAAAATTCTAAGATGTGTAGAGTGATAGCTTTGTGGGTAGAGTAACATCTACTTAGGCTCATCAAGCAATAGAATTATTGCTTGTTGGTGAGATTAAAAACTTTTTCTCACATTTTGTGTAACCAATTTCTTTTTGCTTGTGAAGATTAGTGAAACGGTTGTGAAAATCCTGTGAGACAGGTCCTGGTTTTACTCCTTTGAGCTGGGAGGTTTCCGCGTAAAAATCCTCTGTTGTTAAACTGCATTTACTTTTTGCTATATTTTTATTTGTGTGTCAAGGGACCTGGTCTATTGACTGATAGTGGACGCACAGATTCTAACAGTGTACACAGTGCACATACTAAAAAATTATTCCATTACATATGACGTGCACGTTGTGGTTCTGAATTTCTTAATCCGGAAAATGGAAGGAGAAGCTTTGAGGAAACAGATCAACTTTTTGTGGATTTTGCTCTCCTTTGTGGAAGCAATTGTTTTTTTCTGCTCAATGCACATCCTTACCATAGATGGAACACAAGCGAACAACAGTTTTGTAGAAGCAATTCAATTCTGAGCACTCATAACAATTGATCGCGACATAATTGAGGTTGTTGAGTTGTAGGTCCAAGCAAGTAATTGGTCTGTCAAGGTATTTCGATATCGTTTCAGTATTGTTACAAGAAGAATATACCTGATGGTATAAAACAAATATTGAATCAATTATAACTTCTCGTGCTTACATAAACATACCACATAAACCTATCTTACTTAGTGGATGCATTCCAGGACAAAAAAACATAGAGAGGAGCGGAACTGGTATTTAAATTGGCAGTCACAACTACAAAGAAGTACATAATATCATGTTATGATTACATTATAATTGTCTATACTTACCAAAATCTGAATTATGCTCAAATTGGGGCAACTATTAATCAACTGTAGAGCGCAAGTAGTCTGATGTAGTTTTCTCAAGTCTATTCCTAATGAGAGCTTTTGCAAGCTCTCAAAAGGACCCCACTTAGAAATTGTGTCAGCCGTCAAAAGTTTCAGAGCAACAAAAAATAGAATTACATGAATACAAATCCTATAAGATATACAAGTATAACAATATGTCATATGCTTCCCTCGTGGCAACTTAAACCAATTTGGAGAAACTCAAGTGTAGCTGCTACGCTTAAAAGAAGCTTTCCCAAAAATTGATTTTTCGTCCTATTTTAAATTTTGATCGCAATCTAGCACTACGTCTATTTCAAGTTGTAACTTTCTCAAGCCTTTGCAGCTCATAAAGAGATTTAGATCAAGAAAGGGACAACCATGAACAACCAAGTGTTCCAATTGTGATGAGACAACAATGATCAGGTATTGAGTTCCACAACAGTCCACCAAGGCGAAATTGACAAGAATAGGACAACTGATAGCATAAAACTCAGTGGTTCGTACAATGGTTATCTTTTGCAGATGAAGGTCTATTAGATGTTTGAAAGAAACAAAGGGCTTTGGTGGTTTAAACAAACACTTATAGAGTTCAAAATGTGTCAGAGTTGGACAATTAAGTACACAGGACGACACTTTATAAGTGCAATTATCTGACATGTAAAGGCATAACTCCTTCACAACTTTTCTAGGGACATAAACCAATCATCCATCAGTATGTGCATATAAAGATGAATATATTGATTTTACAAGATGAAACTTCTCCATATCTCCAAGATGTTGTAACAGAATTGTATTCACTCTTTCTCTGAAAATTTGTTGAGTTATGAAATACATCCAAAAGGCCCTGCTCAGCCACAGATTTGGAAGCCTAGCCCAAATGTATCTCCATTTTTTGGAAAAAATACTGGGTTTTGCTGTGTCTTCAACAGGGTGAAGCTCTACGATACGATGCATAACATTTCCTGGCAGTTTAGTGATCCTATCTTCTCTTTCCCCTCCACCAACAACTCTTTTAGCATCTGCGAGGAGAATGAAAAATTTTATGGCATGTTTGGTTAAATGTATTGGAAAAAATAATCACAGTACTAGAGAGTACATTTGTTGCGAAAAATTAGTTATACATGGATAACATATTTAACATGACAATAATTTTTGTAAATGCATTCAAGTTTTTCATATATTGCCAAATAAAATAAAATCTCATTGCATCCACCACACGAGAACACATCTATATACAATAATGCCAAGACTTTTATGAAAAACCAAGTCACATAAATGTTGTCTCAAACATGTAATTTTCTTTAAAAACTAACACTTGTATGGTTATTATTTGTAAATCCGCTAAAAACTTATTTTAGAGTCTATTGTAACATTTTCATTGCAAAACTCACATTAGTTTCCTGAATAAATTAAAGTACAACATAAAAGAGATACAAAGGCATCAAATAGTATTGATATTATTTTACCATCATGGATCTCGATAAAAAGAAAGGTATCATTTTAATTAGACACTAAACCTTAATACGATCGAAAGAACATAAATACTGGAAATCAATTATTTCATGTTTGTGTCACCACTTGCCTAAATTGACTTCCATTAGCTGCAACTTTGTGCCAAAGTATTCAATTTTTTTGAAGACTTAATGTCGTTCATTATTTATGATTTTTATTTCTCGCTTGATGTTCATAGCACAAAATGAAAACCCTACAATTTTAATGTGAAACAAATTTGTAGATGTATATCACTCAGTTGATTATTAGAGAATCATACTGATAACGTATTATAAAATCAAGAACAGATCACCCAAAGATTACAAAAGTTTCAAGTGTATATATATAAGTTAATATTCATTGAATGGACATTCACCAGATGCATTGGATTCATATAACACCAAGCACATTTTCACCAATTATTTTTCTTTATTTTAATTTTCAAATGCCCTTTTTCAATTCTAATTTTTCTTTTCTCTTCAAATATCATCAAATTCATGCCCAAAAGCCCAAAGAGGAAGAAGAGAGAATGACATATACCTGGAGTCATGCTAATTCTTGATGTTTGCAAAAGTTGTATATCCTTTTGTTGAATTTGATTTCTCTCTCTTTCCTTTTCTTGACATACAAAAAGTATAAGATGAACTAATGTAGAGTGGATTTGTTTGACTTTTTTGGTCCAACAACCTATATCTATATATATTAATAAAAATCTAAACATATACAAGATGGTGGAATGTTTCATGTGGTTCCCAATTGGATCAAGTGCCTTTTTGGTGATTTGATCCCTCTTGAGTTGAGAATTCATGATAGGGTTGACCTCGGCCAACATTTTGAGTTACGAGTGTTATATAGGAATTTCGTTACTAACATCGCGTAGAAACGTCGAGTTTGAGTTAGTAGGATTATCACGACCCGAGCCTACACCTTGGATGTGGTGTCACGATCCAAATTCACAAGTCGTGATGACACCTATGTTCCCAACCAATAGATAAGTCAACCGAACATCTTTCCAATTTAAACTAACTAATAATGTAAAAGGTAAACAACAAGTAAAAATGTCCAACACTAAGTTCTTTATAAATACAAAATATGGAAGCTAAACATACCACCCAAGCATTGGTGTCATAAGTACAAGAGCTTCTAAATATGATACAAACTAATAACAAACCTAAACATAAGATAAATCTTGTCTAAATGCTAAAACAACAGAATCAATAAAAGATATACGTGTACCTAGTATATCTCATAGACTAAAAACAAAGAAGTAGTGACGAGAACTTATATAAGAAAAAAAACAATTCTTTACTTATACAAGTCTATATTACACTTACCAGTCAAGTTTCATCAATAAAGAATCAAACTTCACGTAATGTATAACCACCAATAAAGCACATAATCAACAAGAATAAACAATATAATGAGATGCAATGCAATGTGACACCATGAAATGCTATGCCTCAGATGCGAAGTAGTCTCTCACCATATATACATGATACTCCTCGGAATTACATCGAGAGTTCATGATCCATGGGGGACTTGCAAGGTCCATATACGGACACGAACGATCTCCACATGTCTATGCGGACGATCTCAACGCACTATCATAAAAACAAATAACTTCCGCACGGACGGTCTCCACGTGCCCAAATTATAATCTTAACATCTCACTATTCTCAGTACGGATGATCTCCACGTGCTCGACTTATACTCGACCTCATGCCAATGCATGTGCACAATATGATTTCACATAAAGGGGATGATGGTGCATGTCAATTAATCAAATATCAACATAATATATAACCACCTCAACTATCACAACTATACGAGTTCAAATAAGAACACAATCACACATAATAAAGTAGTCATATATCAGCTAATGCCCATATGCTTTGGCTTTCTCGATTACAATCCGCATACTATAGTAATAAATTTTTCCTTAATAACATGGTACTCGTACCAATGCCCGTCACACCATTGATATGAGACCCCCCATCTTTCGCCTAACCTATTGTCTATTCCACTTTTAGTCTTTCAATTAGGAAAACGTTCTCCAACGAAGTCTGAAAGTCTTAACATACCTTAATGCAGAACCCCTGCCATAATTCTCAAGATTTTTCCTTCCTTTTCGCAAAGTTTTGGAACGTTCCCAATCTACAATTATGCAATATTCATAAGTAAGAGATTTGATAGACACTCACATTACTTTACTTCTAACCTAACAAAAACTCATTACGTTGCTATAATCAAGCTCCTAATTTCGTGCTTACTAATATGTCACATCTTGTATTCCTAAATTTTAAGTCTAAGGTTAAGTCTAAATTAATAAAATATACCTTATTCGTATGTAAAAGGATTCACTACACATCCCATTATATAACCCGAATATTCACTATTTTTTTTATCAAAGAAGTAACTATTCAAAATAATAATTATAATACTAAAAGTAACAATGGATCTAAAAGCTGCTCACTGTTTCTGTACCAGCACTTTTTGTATTATTGCTAAGCTTGCAACATATTCACTTTTTTTCAGTATAATGTTCATTTATGAAAGATTTCTGTTGTAATAAAACTCAAATTCAGATATAAGTTAATCTGTGAATGGCTTAGCATATTTGAACTTTGAAATGAAGACATCGAGTATGGAATAAACACTATAAAAAATATTAAAGTATATGCCTAAATCTATTGGACCATCTCACACCAAAATTAATGTTAAACAACTTTGGAGCAATTAATTTATTTACAGTATTTTAATCCACATGCATTATCCCTATCAAATGATCACAGTAGGAATTATCTAATGACTAACCATTTTCACTGTATAAAGATTCTCACTATAGTCAAAAAGAGTTTCATAAAAATCGATAATTTCCAACTAAAATAGCATTCCAATTCCCTCCCATCAAATAGCAATAAAATTAAAGTATACCCAGTAACCCACTATTCATAACTCCTCCTATTTAAACAAATTGTTGAGATATTTAATGCTTAACATTACTACAACAGTCAATTACATGTGGTCGATTGAGATTAAGTTATTGTCATTTGAAGTGATTCAAAACTTAAAAGAATTAATGAATGACTAAAATGAATTATCTTTTATTCTTAGAGCTGTCAATATGGGCTAGCCCACCCAATCCGAGCTAATCCATATAGGCTTTGACATTTTACAGGTCAGGCCGAGCTAACCCAATTTTGGCGTGGCAAGAAAATGGTAGGCCCAACCCACAAGTACGTGGGCTACAGGCTTGACGCGCCAGCCCACTTTTTCTTAAAAAATTATATTTTTTTATAATTATTAAATTAAATTTTAAATTATAATTTGAAATATTATCATAAATATCGACAAAACAATATTGCATGATGTTAATGTTAGTACTTGTTAATCTAATCAATTTTTTTTTTTATAATATTTATCAGGGATAATTTCAGAGACCTCCATGTTCGTTCTATAACATTCACCTCCCCTTTGGTTTATGATATTACGTCTACCTCCCTTGTTTTCATTTACTAGTAACCATTCATTAAACCTATTTAAAATAAATATAAATTAATATAGATTTGACAATTTTACTCTTTTTTTATTTAAATTTCTTCTTATTAATAAATATTATATATAAAAAAACTCATTTAGCAAATACTTTAAAAATAAATTAACACAAAGACTTGTTTTTTTAATCCAACAAAGATCAAAGTCTTCAACTAAGCTGACCCACATTTTCATCAAATATTAACTCTTTATCTCTATTTCACCTTTACCAATTCATGAAAATTTTTTCCCCACAATAACCCATCATTTTCCGGCAATAATTTCTTCTAATAGAAGACAAAATTGAACTTTCCAAGAAAGAAATTCGATAAGAATGATAAGATTTTGTTCTAGTTAAACATTTGCACAAGCGAAGAAGAAACATGATCCAACGAATAAAGATAAATAATTGAAAATTAGACCTAAATATTCATAGATAAGGGTAAATTTAACAAATCTAAATTAATTTATATTTATTTAAATAGGTTTAAAGAATGGTTACAAGAAAATGAAAATAAGGGAGGTAGACGTAATATCGTAAACCACTGGGAAGGTGAGTGTTATAGAGCGAAACCTGGAGGGAGGTCTTTTAAATTATCTCTATTTATTATGTTTTTTTTCAAGTTAAAGTATAAATATATAAATAAAAATATTAACCTAATTATTTTTAATTTTAACTCTCTTTAATTTTAAATTTTCATATTATATTATATTTTTTTAATTAATTATTATTGGCCCAGGGGCCGGCCCTACCTATATTTCTCAAGCCCATCAAATCAACAGGCTTATTCAGGCCGGGCTAGAAAGTCCTTTTCTTAGATGGGCTCCAAAAATCATAGCCAAACCCTATTAAATCCCGGGATAGGCCAGGACGGCCCAACGGACCTAGATTGACCGATCTATTAATTCTTTTTGAAACTCAAGATGCTATATCTAGTGACCTGACATTAATAATTAATAAATTTTATATTCCTTAGTAAATTCCTACTCACAATGAAGGATGGTTTGAGTCTTAGTTCAAAAATCTTCTGGGTGTTATAATATTTTCCCCTTGGGATCATTCATCCTCGAATGACGGCTGGACTGGGTATGGAACAAGATTACTGTTATCGTCTCTGCAATACCAACTAGAGTTTGCCTGCATAACTATTCGAAACCGTCTAAGGGATCTCATATAGCTATTTCTCATAGTAACCTCATTCTCTTCTTCCTACTCATTTATAACTTTAGACATAATTATCACACCAAAAGAATAGGCATGGAGGTGTAATGGGGTAATAGAGATCAATCTTCAGCAGCTCCCCAAATAGAGTTATACCTAGAGGAGCCACTTTAGGTACATAGTAAGGAGCAAATCGTCTCTGTGTTATCACTAGTCTCCAAGAGCAAGAGAATTCACCAAATGATGTCACTAGTATGGTAAAAGTCTTTAATTTTGATGCATATGCACTGCTAGATCCAACTGCGAGTTTTTCTTTTGTGACTCCTTATGTTGTGATGAGATTTGATAATATCCCAAACAACTTCTTGAACTTTTTAATGTTTCTACACCTGTTGGTGAATCTATTCTAGCTGAGAGAGTTTATCATGATTGTACTATATCTATCAATCACAAGGACACTATAGCTGACTTAGTTGAGTTAGACATGGTAAATTTGAATATTATTCTAGGTATGGACTGACTTTATTCTTGTTATGCCTCAATTGATAGTAGAACTCAAGTAGTTAAGTTCTAGTTTCCTAATGATGCAGTTATAGAGTGGAGGAGTAGTTCAATAATTCCTAAGGTCATTTTATTTGGTTCCATAAGGCGAGAAAGTTAGTTTCCGAGGGGTACATCTATCACTTAGTCCGAAATAATGACTCTAGTTTTAAGACACCACATATTCATTCAGTTCTAGTTGTGAGTTAGATTCCAGAGGTCTTTCCAAATGATCTTTCCGAAGTCCCTCCTAAGAGATAAATGAACTTTGGTAAAGATATTCTTCCTGATACTCATCCCATCTCTATTCCGCCATATAGAATGGCTCCAACTAAATTGAGAAAGGTTACTATTTGATCAAGTGTCTCATTTTAAGGAGCTCCAGTCTCATTTGTGAGGAAGAAAGATGGTTCTCTTAGAATATATATTGATTACCGACAATAGAACAAGGTTACTATAAAGAATAAGTATCCTATTTGAGAATTGATGATGTTTTTAATGAGCTCTAGGGTTCACTTGTTTTTTCTAAGATAGATATCAGATCAGGCTATCATCGGTTAAGTGTAAGCGAGAATGATATTCCAAAGACAACTTTTGGTTTGATGAATGTTACTGCACCGTTAATGGGTCTTATGAACATAGTGTTTAAGCCCCATCTTGATATGTTTGTTATCATTTTCATTGATGACATTCTTATTTATCAAAAAATGAGAAGGATCATGCTAGTCGTTCTCCAGTCTCTCCGAGATAGAGAGTTGTATGCCAAATTTTATAAGTGTGAGTTTTGGCTTGAGCCAGTGGTATTCTTGGGCCACATCTTTTCTGGTGATGGGATTCGAGTTGACTCTCAGAAGATTGAAGCACTGTAGAACTGGCCTAGACCCACATCCCAACTGATCTTAAGAGTTTCTTCGAATTGGCTAGTTACTATAAGAGGTTAGTCAAGGGGTTTTCATTACTCCATACCCGTTGACTAACCTGACTTTGATAATAGTTAAGTTTTAATCGTCCGAAGCTCGTGAGAAAAGCTTCCAAGAATTAAAGACTAGGTTGACTACTGCCAGTGTTAACCTTACCAGAAGGTACGCAAGGTTTTATTGCTTATTGTGATGCATTCAAAGTTGGAATAGGTTGTGCATTGATGCAAAATGGCAAAGTAATGAATTATGCCTCTAGACAGCTTAAGATTCACTAGAACAAATACCCATACCCTGATCTAGAGTTGGTTGTTGTAGTGTTCACTTTGAAAATATGGTGTCACTATCTTAATGGTGTTTGTATAGATGTTTTCACCGATCAGAAGATCCTTCATAATGTATTGCGTTAGAAAGATATTAATCTAATACATATCAGGTGGTTTGAATACTCAAGGATTATGACATGAGTATTTTATATCAGTCAAGTAAGGCTAATGTTGTCATTGATGCTTTGAGCATATTGTCTATGGGTAGTACCATCCATTTTGAGGAAGGCAATAAATAATTAGTCAAAGATGTGTACATATTTGCACGATTGGGAGTCCAGTTAATGGATTATAATAAAGGAGGAATGATGCTGATGAATGGGGCTGAATCATCATTAGTGTACGAAATGAAAAAGAAATAAGACCAAGACCTAACTTTGCTTGAATTGAAGGTAAATGTTCATAATAATAAAGTTATGGCTTTTAAAAAAGGGGAAAATAGAGTGTTGAAGTATCAAGGTAAATTGTATGTACCAAAGGCACATGAACTACAACACATGATCATGGAGGAAGCTCAGAGCTCCAAATATTTTATTCATCATGGGTCCACAAAGATGTATCGTCACTTGAGAGAAGTCTATTGGTGGAGTAGTATGAAGAGGATATTTAAGAGTTCATTGCTAAGTACCCGAATATCCAAAAATTCAAGGTATAGCACTAGAGGTCCTGTGATATGGCTCAGAATATAAATCTTACGAAATGGAAGTGGAAGACGATCAATATAGAATTTATTACTGGTTTACCATGGTCTGCCAGGCAACTTGATTATATTTGAGTGATTGTAGATCGAATTACTAAATTGTAACACCTCGGATCTCAAAACAAAGAAAATCCTAGTTTTTAAAAAATCTCGTGACAGTACCAACAGAACCATCCAGGAATCATAGGTAGGACCACTAATCATAGGTGGGGTTCCGTCATTAATGACTAAAACCTTAAAGTCTCTGATTCCACCACGGTCTACCAATATGGTTTATGGCAGGACCTAAGGACCATAGGTCTGACTGTAGATGAGGGTGAACAACCACTTAGAGGGAATTTGTTATTAGTCAAACTTCAAACTATCATAACTCTTAGCACAAAAAGACTTAGGTGGAAAATAACCTATCAAATGAAATATAATTGAATCCTTTTTCCAACGCCGTCGAGTTTGATAAAATTTCATCTCTGAGTAAAAGTTATGCTCATTTTAGTGAAGCCCTATTGGGCAGACTTCACTGACGACCCCTACCTATGGTTGGTAATTCAACCCATGGACCATAGGTACCTCTGTTGGTGGCCTTCGACATAATTAATTCAGTCATTTTAGTCATTTTGTTTATGTTTTGGTCACTTAAACTACATCGTTTGATCCTTAAACAACGTAGTTTTGGTCAGTTAAAGCCTAGTAACTTAGTAAGATCTTTTGCTAAGTGATGCCTTCACTAAATATTTATCAAACTTAGAACAAAAGAGGAGAAAAGTGTCACCCTAAACCCTTCCAAATGTAGAAGATATTCTTCAGTACCAGCCCCGAAATCGGAAGATTTCTCTGTGAATTTTGTCACCAGGTTTGTGAAATTTCACTAGTAGGTTCCTTTCATCCACTAGGTCTCTAGAATTCAGTCAGATTCTTAACTCGTATATACTTTTTAGACCTTGGGTTTCTAAAACCTTAGAGATTGGTTGTTATTTAGCTGTTATAGAAGTAGTAATTGAATTATCATGTTCTTGTGGAATCATTGCTTAGTTCTTTGCATGAAACATAGAACCCTAGTTGTGTCGATTAGTTAGTTCATGAATTATACTAGCTAGGTGAGTTAAATAGATATTTATGCCTCAGATTTTGAATGTTTCATTTCCAGTACATTAATGTTGCATTGTTATATTTGCTTTTTCGAATATTGAGCTATCTAATATTTCATTTCAGTTGTGTTATATATATTTCCAGTTGGGAGTAAGCTTAGCACCGAGTTGGACTAGGGTTCACCATATCCTCATAATCCTAGAACTACATGCCCCAAAAAAGCATAAGTCCTCTTGGTGGGTATCAAATTTAGTGATCACGCCGGTAATGACTTTATACCCAGTGCAAGGTATATTGGGTCCACTAGATGAGACATATAGATCGTACACCAAAGTTAGCTAGCGTGGTGGTTATGTTGGTTAATAGTATCTTCCGTAGTCACTCTCTAGTGCATTCGCCTAGGTTTTCAGTTTTACTTCAGTATTTAGTCTCAGAATGCTACATACTTGGTCATTGCATTCAATTTAGTTCTATTCAGTAGATATAAGTGATTCTATTACGTTCAGATTGCATCATTGCTTAGTTATGCTTTGTTCAACTTTTATCCTATCACGCATGCTCAGTATCTTTCAATTACTTACTCACGCTCTGCGCTATATCTTTTCATGATTTAGGTTTAGGTCTTCTACATACTCTTTGTTACATCTCCCAAACAAAGTTATTTTTATATCTTTACATACAAACTGAGTTATTATTGTATTTTAAATACATTGAGTTGTTTTCTACTGTTTTGAAAACTTTCTTTATATTGAATCTCTATTGTTGCTTTTTATACTGAAGTGAGTTGAGTTGACGTGAGTTTGGTTTCCATTTTATCAGTTCAAGCTTGCAGGTTATGTTTACTGTTTCCCTTTTATGCTCGTTTATTTAGTGTACTGACATCATTTTACCTATATTCTTTATCTGCAAATATGGATAACCAGGATCATCAACCAGTGCTTCGTTGATCCAGTCAAGTTCCAGATTATGCTTGGTGATTCTCTTTGCTTCCAAAGGATTTCCATTTACTTTTCAGTTTAGTTAGGATGTTGCGGGTCTTGTATCGACTTCCATCATATCTATTAGAGGCTTCATACATAGTTCATAAGTCTTTTCCATTTCTTTGTTAAATGCTTAAAAGACTTAAGTTGCCTATTTCGGGCTAGTTGAGTACTCTATTATATTCTGAGTTTATTGTTTGAGACATTTGAGTTAAAGTTGTGTTTTTGAGTTTATCTTATGTCGAGTAAGTCTCACGCTAAGACTTGAGCAATACCAAGGGTTCGCTTGGGTCCAACAATGATTCTCGAGTGCCGGCCACGTCCAGGATGTAGGCACGGGGCATGACATATTTGACTTCAGTGCATTGTTAGAATGTTGTTGATGACATGAATTGCATTGTTTTTCCATTCACAGTGTTTTAGTATGGTCTCCACTCATGTATTGGCATAGTTACCGTTCATAATGAGATATTATTTCATGAAATTTTATTCTGAATTGGTTTTCACGAGAGTGAGTCATACTACGTGGATCACTTGATTTACTAGTTTTTGAGATTACGAAAGCTTTACGGATGTACTTCATTACTACTTTAAATATTAGAGGAATCTGGAATGTGATTAGTTTCAGTTTACTAACCTTCATGTCGATGCCTTTCTTGCATGATTTGTTATACATATGCCCCTAGGTTTATTCTTTCTAGTTGGGCGGCTAACGCCCCTGGCAGTTTACTGTCTGACTGGGCAACCTTGATTTGTTATACTTATGCCCCCTGATTCGCTCTTGTTAGCTGGATGGCTTACACCCCAGAGAATTTATTGTACGGTTGAGTGGCCTTGATTTGTTATATTTACCCTCCTGAGTTTACTCTTGCTAGATAGGTGGCTTACACCCCTAGAGTTTCCTATCTTCTAGAAAGCGCATTTATGGGATTTCTTGTAGTAAAAGGTTAAGGATGGTCTTACTACCCACCCTGCATTCATATGAATCACTGTCACTTATATAGTTGTTTGTTAGTTTGTACCCTTCCGTTTATGTCAAATCCATCAAAATAAGGAATCATTATAAATTTACCTTTGTCTCAAATCTTTCCAAATAAGGAATCATTATAAATATTTTTTATATTTTTGTTATTTGAGTTAATTTTCATCATACAATATGATGGTTATATCTCTATAAATACATCTTTAAAACAAAGGCTCAACATCACATTTTCTTACATTCTCAAATCAAAAGTTTAGACATGAGAAGACCTAATCACCGTAGAAGAATTCAAACTGCGAGGATGCAAAATCAAACCAGCAGGCAAGCTGTATTCTCAAAACGACGAGGCCTATTTAAGAAGGTAAGTGAGCTTTTTACTTTGAGTGGTGCTGATGTTTCTATAGTAGTATATTCTTCCAGCAACAAACTATATTCATTTGGCATCCTTTCGTCGAGTCAATTATGGAGCGATTTCTCGAAGAGGATCTTACACCTGACACTAATGATCCTAACCCCATTATTATAGCTCATCAAAATGCTAATGTTGATTAGATCAATAGAAACCTGAACACATTGGAGAGAGAACTTCCAAAAGAAAAACTTAGCTTTTCTGGCCTTAAAAACTTGTGTGAGGCCTTGCAAGCTGCGGATGAAGAAGTTGAAAGAGTAGTGAGCCAACTTTTGGAGGCTGATGAGGTATTCCCATATCAAACTATTGGAAGTGCGTTCGCTCCTTTAATAGTTAGGGAAAACATTTTGTTCGACTTTGGTGAAGGGTCATATCAATTAAGTGAATAGATTTTGCTTGCTTTATTCAAAGTTCAGTGGCTTAATTTATTATTTATAGATTTAAGTTTGTCATTTCGATGATTAAGTTTTTTCAATAGATGATTTTAATTTATCTTTGGGCATGTTTATGATCATGGAATGGAATAAGCTTTTATTTTGGTACTTCATTCGTTTGAATTTCTTTGTCTTACTTTTTTTAATCGACTTAAAATAATGTCTTTTTACAATACATGGTTTATAATTTTCACACGTCATGTTTAAAACTGCAAGAATAAAGATCATTCTGTTATATTTCACATATCTTCAATTTAAGACCATACGATTCAACAATTTTCTTTATTGTTTTATCTTTTATGTCAAGTAACAATCAGATTAATAAATTAAAACAAAGGAAGGATGTGATAATTTGTTTGTTGTTATCATTGATATTGATGTACAAGTGTGTAAAGCACAAGTAGAAAATGATTATTGAACACGACATTGTCAATAGTTTGAAGTGCAACAACTAATTTAAAAGAAATGAGGTTCTTATTATCTGTATCTATATTAACATATAACAAACAATGTCACTTTACTATGTTTGGTAAAGTAAGGATGACCTCCTTATACTTTTTTTTTTGCATTCGGTGTCCAGAGCCCATATTAGAACTCCAGACTAAATTTGGATTGCGCTTTGCAGGGCCCTTTTGAAGCTGGTGTTCCCAACATGATTTTCTCCACATCCAGGGCTTGAATCCGAGACCTCTGGTTAATGGTGAAACACTTTCATCAGTGCGCAAAAACCCATATCGATCTCCTTACTTATACTCAATCATATTGATAAATTATTATTTTTTTCATTAATAAAATGTCACTAGACGTATTGTCTAGCGATATATTTTGATCAAAAATAAAGTAAAATAAATATATCATAAACAATACTAACTCAAACAAAGAATTAAAAGCTCATCAAATCTTTAAATGCCAGCATCACTCAAATGAAATAGCTTTAATGCAATAATATATTTTGTTTCATTAGATTTCTCATTGCTCTTTCTTCGTATTTGTAAATAAAGGGAATATGCCAGTATTAACTTTCTAATTATGTGTTTTAAAATATTTTCTTACATTATATTTCTTCACTAATCATTTATTGGGATGGATATCTTATATTACTGTTTTTGTCACATAGTCATAAAACCTGATTTCAACCTGCTAATTTTATGAGATTTAGTGTCTAAAATAATGTAAAATGTAATCAATATTATACTTGAATTATGAACAACACACTTCAAATATTTATATTTTTACTAAGTATAGTGAATAAGAATCATAAATTTATATAAAAGATAACCTTAGGCTCGCCTATGTGGCGTCACCACAAAAAAGAATTCCCTTTTACATTTATTTATTTATTTCCAAAACTAGCCTTCCCTTTTCATGAAAAGTTCTGACTTTTATGAAAAGTTGTTACTTTTATGAAAAGTTGTGACTTTATGAAAAGTTGTAACTTTTTTGAAGAATTGTTACTTTTACGAAGATTTGCAACTTTTATGAAAAACTATGATTTTGTGAACGGTAGTGACCTTTATGAAGGGTTGTATGTTTTTCAAAGAGTTGTGCCCTTTCCTATAAGACACAATAAATATTTGTTCACACTATCCTATATTGTCTATATAAATAGATGAATTTCTTGCTGCTGTAATTTGTAGGGTTTTTTCCCACTTTAGGGTAGTCAAATTCAAATACATTAACTGAGTTTTTATGAAGTTCGTTTCATTCTTGAAAGTTTTCATGGAGCTTAATCTTTATTAAGTGAAAGTTATTCATCTAACTATGGTTTTTTTTTTTTCTATTTTGGCGACCTTTTTTAAAATATAATAAAGTGTCAGCAAGGATGATAGAAAATTGATCTTCTCTTTTATCCCTTTCTACATGCATCTACATATAAGCAAAGCAAATTGGTTTCAATTGCAATGCGACATTACGACTCTTGGACCTCATAGTGTACAACTCATAACGCTGTTGAAATGATTGATGGTTGAATTCATACATTTGGTTCTTAAGTAAACAAATCTTTTATTTCTTTCATTATTATTTGTATGGTTTTTTGAATTCAAATACATTAATTAAGCTTCGCATAAAGTGTTTCATTTTTCAAAGTTTTCTTCCTCCTATTTCATGAAGCTGGATTTTTTCGTATAAATCATAGTGATTCATGTACCGATTGCAAATTTTTTTTGCTATTTTGGTGACTTTTTTTAATTATCTTGAGAATTTCAATGAGGAAGATTGAAAATTTATCTTCTCTTTTTCCCCTTTTACAATGTTTCTTCATGTATTTTTGGGGAAATTGTTCGTAGGTTGTGCTATATTTGATAGCACACAACAATAAATATTTGATAACTAATACGGAACAAACAATGAAGTTTTTTTAATCAACCAAAATGATTGCTCTCTTACTTGCCACACTTAGTATATTATTTAGATTGTTTTTTATTAGGTACAAACATTTTATATGTCATTGCACTATTGCTAGAATATTTCTATAAAAAGAATTTGTCCACATATTTTACTGCAGTTAACTAATTAGTTCAACTTCTTTTTCTCTCTTATTTTATCCATACTGAGAGATCAAGTTTTCATGAAACTATCAAATGTCCAAAATACACTACATTAATTTTTTTTTTATCGGCAATAAATATGTACATTCACAAAAAGTGCTACAACCTTTAACGACATTAATTAATTGTCATTGAATTCAATGTTGTTATAGACTTTAGAGATATTTATACAGAGTACCAATTGCATTTGAAAAATACATATTTAATGATAATTAAGCTATTAATTATGATTAAAGATCATATTTTGTAGTTATAACTCATTCTTTTGATAATCTTTTTTAATTTTTGATTAAGAAGTAATAACTCTTTGTGGCTTCTTTCAATTAAATATGTGAAATGTAAACTTGGATACTACCCGAAAGACTATCTTTTTGAAAAATTTATTAAGCACATGCGTTTTTCTTCTTGATTATTAGGAAGTGAGGCCGTCTTTATTATTATTTTTGGATATTTGTGAATTCAAGTGATCACAAAATTATATTGTGAGATTTTAATATGTTATGTGTCAAAATATTAGTATACCCCGTTGAAAACATTTAGACGTCACCTAGTACTTGGATGATAATTGCATTAAATTTTTGTAACTACATACTATAACTATAACAATAACTATGTTTTAATTCACATAAGTTGGGGCCAGTGATATGAAACCTTAAAAATAGTAATGACTATTTTGAGACATTGCCAAAAACTTTTATGGTAATAACAGTTTTAGGGTCATTTTTAACATATACTCGATATGTCATACAATAATAAAAAAGATATTGATTGAGGTTCACGAAAAAGGAGTCCAAGATCGTCCATTTGAATATAATTAATTATGATCTTGTGTGGATGTGATGTTCCCCTTTACTTGGGAGTGTTGTTTTTCAATATTTTATGGTCTCTTTTTTAACTTATAATGTTGTTCTTTATGACTTCTTAGAATTTATAATTTTTCATTACATCTTACCAACTATTTCGAGGGAGATTTTCTTAGACTTCTTACTAATACTTAAAATTTATCTATGACTCATAATTTTGTATGACAATTTTTTTTAAAAAAATATGCACTTTAAGATTTTAGAGAAACACTTTGCCTTAAGATAAAATGTTTTTGCCAATTATGTATCAAAATTACAAATATTATCTAATGATAATATGTAAGCCTAATAAAATAGTTCAATCTCGAGCGAAGTACAAGTAATTTGCCTAGTATTTAATAAGTACATATTTTTGTGTATCTATTATTTCATATGTAGAAGTCATTGCTGATAGAAATTTTTAGTGAAAGTAATATAAATTATTTACCATGCAAATATCTAAGGATTAAAAAACATCAAATTAATCCTATGATAAGTTTCAAGTTAAAAAGGCCTGAAATATGAAATAGAGTGGGAATAATGTCTTCTTTTTTTCAATAGTCTGTTCAATAGTCTATTCAAGGAGTTAATAATGTTTTTCTTTCTTGTTTTATAATTTAAGTAAACCTGAGAAAGAGTGGTATTTTTATACATTGAGCAAAGGTAAATAATTTTGGAGTAGTACTGAGTACCGATATACGAGAGAGTTTTGACAACTCACAGTCTCCATAAACCATGTCTTATCAACATGGGTACATGATCATACGTTTTAGATGAATCCTTAGAGACTTCAGGCATAGCTTAGTGGATCCACTTAGTTGAGGTGTCATATATTCTGACACGATATAAGATAATTCTGGGAGCGAGTGAACAAAATGTTGTATCATCACTTGACTCATAGTAATGTTTGTCAATTAAAGAATCTCCCAATAAAGTTAAAGTGTATTTTATGTATCATTTATTATGCTAACGTCCAAAGATTGAGAAAGTATAGTTGTAAAGTTTTATGATTTCACTTCCTTTCTTATTTACATTCAGTTTGATATAAATCTACATCTACTGCAACCCTTGTTTTCAATACATACTCGTACTTTTAATAAATTGATGTCATTCGACGTGCATCAGTTTCATTGAGATCACTTTGTGCTTCAGACAACTTTGGTGAGTCTCCTTGCTTTTCAAAGGATTTCACAATATACTTTCATGTTATTGTTGAATTGTCGTGGATCTTGTCCCGACTTCTATCCAAGTATTAGAGGCTTCATAGATAGTTAGTGTTGATGAGTCTCTCAGTATTTCCCTTTTGTTTGAGACATTTTGAGATTGTTTTGCAAAGTATTATTATTAATGTACTTAAGTATTTTCGGACAATATAGTGAAGTATTTACTTAGTTTGAATGTTGTAGATTATACTTTAAAAGCTTCTTAATTTATTCTTGAGTAAGTCTTCCGAAAAAAGTCAGTTAGGTTAATGGTTCATTTGGGGATTATAAATGGTTTTCGAGTGTTGACCACAAACCAAGGTGTAGGCTCGGACCATGACACGAAGTTCTTATCCTTTCCACTGTCTGTAAACTGTTACATGGACCCTGAAGTCTTCTTATCCTATTGAAGCCAAAATATCCTATTTTCAGATCCTTCATTCCACGACAAGGTCTATGGTTTGTGGATGCTTACACGGTCTGTACAAACCTCTTTTTAAAACCATCCTTAATTTCATCTTCCCTAAGGTCCAAGGGTATAATCTACGGACCCATCCACAGTATGTAGAACCATCCACAGGTTGTGCATCTCAATTTTCATGTCATTCCAAACATATCACTTTATGAAGTTGATTGGGTCTATGGCACGTGAACCCATATACTGCAAATCAAGACCACAGTGTTAGACAAATTATCAATTTCCTTAATTAATGTTTCTCTCTCAAGAACCTATGCCACTGAACAATTTTCAGGTTGTTGAGGCTCTGCCATATCAAGGTGGCCTACTATTGTCAATTTAATTATATAGAAGACTTTAACCTGGAGGCCAATATGCAAGACAACAAAAGAGTCTTACTCCTATATATGTCCGTCACTAATGTTATGAGTGTATACCGAGCTGATCTTATTGCTCATGGCTCTTTCTTATGGACCATTGTTGGAAACCTTCACCAGAGCTTACATTGTGTTTGCGAAGAGTGAAGTGACGTAGACAAAATTCCTTTCCAAAAGTTATGTTTGTCCCCATTTCACTATTTTGAACCTTGAGAGCTTAGTAGAGGCGATTTTAAAGAGGTTCTTTGAGATTCGTCAATTGGGTAGTTATATTTTGCTCCCCATATTCATTACCCACCAACTATTTCATTATTGTTACTATCAAATCACTAATTTTGAATTTAGGGTGTGTTTGGTATGAAGGGAAATATTTTTCATGGACAATATTTTCCTAGAAAAGGTTTTCCTAGAAAAAAAGTAGATTTTTGACTTGTTTTCTAATGTTTGGTTGGTGAGTAGAAAGTCTATGAATATGATCCTAGGTTTATTGGAAAAAGTCGGGCGTATTTTTTGTGTGCAAGAGCAAGGGATAAGAAATTCATGTTAGGTTTTGATCTTCTACTCTTTCTTTAATTTCGAAGTGCATGAAAACAACTGTGTTTGCTTTTCAGAATATTATAGTGACTACAAGCCTTTATTCTGGAGGTGTAGCTATGGGTAATTGTTGAACATTGATTTTTATGGATTAATTTGTGTTGTCTTATAAATAACATTAATATTCTTGTCACTTGTTTAGATTCATGTTAGGATTGACACTTGGACGAACACCGAGATTGATTATGATACAAGATGGAAAAAATGATTGTCAATGAGTGTGTTTTTCCCATCTCAATGATGTAGTTAAACATTCAATGTGAAGAGGCGATTAGAGGTCAAGAGATCATAATCATAACACGTATACTTTTATGTGCATTTGAGAGCAACAATACTGATCAGGTTCTTGATTCCTAACCAAGCCACTTCTACATAAATTTTTCAGTCCTATGTTTAACAAGTTGGGTATTGTAGATGTCAACACCAATTTGTGGGGCCGTGAAAGAGATATACGTGAATAATTTTTAATTATGTTATAGTTATCTACTTGCACAATTGGGACTAGTTGTTATATCACTTTAGGTCTCATTGTAAGATCAACTCCTATATATTCTTCTTGGTGTATGATCAAAATATAATTCTTTCTCTATCTAGTCTTATTAAGTACTTTTAATTTCAAGTCGTAAAGTTAGATAGATTATGTTGATAGAATGGAGTGCTACAATATTACAATTTACACGTTGTTTTATTGTTATTACATTGTTTCATAATGCATCATATCATATTCAAATATTAATTAGTTTGTTGGGTAAAAAAAGAGAAACAAATTCGATGTATCACTTTAAAATTTTATAATAAACTATAAAGTGTATGGGAATACTCTAATGTGATCTATACATGTTAAATT
Organism: Solanum peruvianum; assembly: GCA_027705065.1. Classification (NCBI taxonomy): domain Eukaryota; kingdom Viridiplantae; phylum Streptophyta; class Magnoliopsida; order Solanales; family Solanaceae; genus Solanum; species Solanum peruvianum. The sequence goes on from JAKWJD010001755.1 coordinate 68,736,699, forward strand.
GTGTTGGGATTTGGATTTTCTTATTACGATATTCATCTACAATATTTTACGAGTTGCAAAGGCTCTGGAACACACAAAAATAACTAAAAATTTTAAAGTGATGTTCTTACACATAATTGTACATCAATATAGTTAGAAATTAAATATTTTTGTATTATGAAGCTAATATTTGAAGGTATTTTACTAAGCATGTCTACATTAGGAAAATTACATAGTTGAACAAGAGAAAATTTAGAAAATATACAACTACGATTTTAAAAAATCCTCAGTAACTATCATCAATTTACATATTAACTTACTAAAACATATATCACAAAAGAATGACACAATAAAATCTTTTCCAATAATTCATTAAATACATTTATCTAAAAACAAATATGTTATTTGTAACTAAACGAAAAAGGAATTTCATTAATATCATGATTTGGGTCAAATCCTTCTGAATAAGGAATCATCATAAATATTATTTTTTTATTATTTGAGTTCATTTTCATCAAATAATATGATGATTTTATCAGCCTAAATATATTTATCAAACAAAGACTCAACATCACATTTTCTTACATTATCAAATCAAAAGCTTAGTCATGAGATGATCTAATGGCCACAGAAGACTTGAAATTGCACGAAATTAAAATCAAATCAAAATACAAGTAACATTCTCAATTGTGGTTAGATTTATCAAAGAAAATCCTACACCCAAAATTAATGATCCTAACCCATCCTCGTAGCTCATCAAAATGTCAATCTTGATGAGATCAATAGAAAGCTGAAAAAGATGTCGAGACAACTCGAAAGAGAAAGAAAACACGGACAAGTACTTCAAGCATTAAGGAAATAACCTTCACATAAAAACTTAGCATCTTTCAGTTTAAAATCTTGTACGAGACCTTGGAAGATGTGGATGAAGAAGTTGAAAGATTATCAGGACAAATCATGGAGTGTGGTATTGAATTTCCATGTCAAGCCATTGGAAGTGCGCTCGCTCCTTAGGAGTTAGGGAAAACACTTCGTCTTATTTCGACGAAGGGTCATCTGGATCCGATAAATAGTGGTTTTCTTTCTTTATATAAGTTAAATGACATAGTTTGATATTGATATAGTTAAGATTTCTTATCAATAAAGTATCATTAAAATCATATTTTATCCGAACGCATCCGTAATTTAATGAAAATCAGAGTTCAAAAGGCGTGTATGTAAAAATTGCATAGTTGTGATCATCAAAATACTTGAATGTCATAGGTTCCTAATAATACCATTGATATAATTAACTAATAACAAATTTATGCATTATAAGATCAATCCTGAAGAAGAAACTGAAATTCAATAAACACTAATAAGAAATCATGAAACACTAAAATTTGACAGGATAAAAAATTAAGTAATTAAGGTTTTTTTGGGACTCAATTGTTGAAAAAGGACCCATTGATGAAATTCCCATATATAAATCCTAGGTAAAATCCTTCAATGGAGACTTGAGATCATAAAGCCTTGGATTGGTTGAGTGAGAAGACCCGAGGGAGAGAAAATTGGAATTTGGGAGAATATATGAGAGCAAATTGGATAGTTAGGGGTTTTAGGAATCAGGTAGTCTTCAAAATAATCCTAAATGGCGTAGTATAAGTTTTGAAAGAGTGAGAAAACACTCAATTAATCCTGAAATAAAAACTGTTGAGTAGGCTTAACAAGACCATCTATGGACCGTGGAATCCGTCTATAGGAATCAACTTAAAATTCGAAGTTTCCGAACTCTAAACCACAAACCCCTTTAACGACCATAATGTCCACTTGTTAAACCAAGTTGGTTAAAAATCACGAAGTATCTATAGATGAACTAAGAAAGAATTTTACGACATGTAGTCCTTTGTATAACTCATACTACCTTCCCGTAGAAGCTATTGTACTAAAATTTCCCAATTTTGAAGTCTGACTCTACAAGACCCAACTACGACTCGTGGTTCCTTTCGCGAGCCGTCATTTAGCTCGTACATGACATCTTGATGTTCTGAAGTCTCAGGGCTTGTTTCCATGAGCCTATTCACGATCCGTATTAACATCTACAATCTGTAATTCCTTCCCAACTGATTAAGACACATCTACAACATGTAAACCCAAGTATTACCTGTATACTTGCTTGTATTCCGTGAAATACTTAGCCTGATTTGTAAAAGCTTCAGCCACGGATGGTTTCCACGAGATGTAATACATTATATAATCCGTAACATGATTTTTTAAATACCACAAAGCTATAAACTTCAAATATTTTTCTGTACTTTCTAAATTTTATTGAGTTATTCACATCCAAGGTATTACACTTGGGGTGAGTGAGGTTGTTTTAATTTTGGCGAGGTTGGAAACTTTGTTAGAGATTGCCCCAAGTATAGGGTTGTAGCACATACGAGTGAGGCGGTTCTTAGGGACGAGGGGTGGTCCCCCAAGTGCTTGAGAAAGTACTTAGGTAGGTAGAGTAGGAGGAAGAGTTGGAATCCAGTTTGTGGGAGGATGTGTGCATTTTTGTGGTTCTTGCTACGTCGGAGTGTAAGGATTTAGATTAAGTGATTTCAAGTACGATCTCAATTTTTTATTAATCGACCTTTGTTTTGTTTGATTCAGGATCAACTTATTCGTACGTATATGTTTATTTCTCTCCTCGATTTGAGTTATATTTTGAGGCCTTGTAAATATTGCTGCCTGTATCGACTCTCATGTTGATTCTTTAGGAGTGGATCAGGTTTGTGACAATTCAGGAGTGTAACACGCAAGCTGACCTTATTTTGATTTATATAATTGATTTTGATGATATTCTGGACATAAACCGGTTATCCACCTTATGTGCGGTCCTGGATTGCTTTGCCAAGACTCTTATCTTTGTCATGCCTAGTATTCCCCCGGTTGTGTGTTAGGGTCCTCGTAGCCGCACATCAATAGAGATTACTTTATATGTTCGGGCTCAGAGCTTAGTATCTAGCAGGTTTTCGGCTGGTGATTTTAGCAGGGAGGGACCTATAACTTATTTTGATCCTGTTGTGCGAGAGTTTGTCGATGTATTTTCTAATGACCTACTTGGCCTTCACCTTAATGTGATATTGATTATCTATTAACCTTGACTCGAGCACTCATTTTATTTATATTCCAGCGTCTTGTATAGAACCACTTAGCGTAAAGAGCTCAATATTCAACTTCAAGATCTTTTATCAAGGGCTTTATTAGAACAATTGTCTTACCTTAGGGTGATCCCATACTGTTTATGAAGAAGAAGGATGGGTCTATGCATATGTGAATCAATAACTGTCAGCAAGAATAAGTACCATATGCCTCGTATCAATGACTTGTTTCATCAGCTTCAGGGTGTTATGGTGTTTTCTAAGAATGAGTTGAAGACTGGTTATCATCAACTAAGAATTAGGGTGAAGGACATCCACCTTTAGGTGTTTTATTTACTGGAAAAGTACTCTCTGCATTACTAAATCACCACATAAGTGATGATAACTCATAAGACTACATTCAAATTCTACTTGACACTAATACTTCATCAAAAATTTGGGCCAGTGCGTGGACGGTTTACATAATCTAGTAAATGAATCAAAGATCAATAGAATGTGTCGTCAAGGACGTCAGAGTGAAGATAGAATCAGTTACCTGTCATGCTCAGCAATGAATCTTTCTTTTCCTGTAGCAAGATATAATATATTATTCGGAGTTATCATTCCATCATTTATTGCAACTAAACTGCTCTCCGTCGGCATCTAGTACTATACATGATTCAAGGTAGCCGATTGTAGGTTAATTTTTAACTCGTGCAATGTAGCACCATTACTTGATCAAGTCTGTTCTAGTAGCAGCAGTGGACTGTAACATTTCCATCCAGCAACATAAAGAAGAAAATTAGACAGTGATAAGCTGAAATATAGAATGTTAGAAATATTGGTACTGCAATACAAAAGACAATGTTGCACATCTCAGATCATCTACTCATCTAATGTTCAGAAACTCATCTGATATATACAGAGTCACAAATGCAAGTCTTCTTGCTCAAAAACTCCTATCATGATGATCTTTCTTCTGATTTGAAATCGTAACAACTTTATAACATCAAAAAGCAGGAGTAACATCCTTTGGATTAAAATACACAGAGATTCAGGCCTCTGCATAAGCACAACATTCCATTCAGTAGAAGCACTAGAACATATCTATGGAAGCAAATTTATTCTTGTGCAAACATCAAACAGTACCGTATCAATTTGGGTTTATTGGCATTCGAGTATTTAATTACATTCTTATAATATTTCACTTAACTTGAAATATGCTTAAAGTTTTCATAAAGTAAGCTGAAATATCCTCCTTTAAATTTTTCATCCATTGTTACGGGAGCTCATAACACTCCTTTTGCTTTCATCCATTTTTAATGGCAAAATTATATTGTAGGTTCCTCCTTCTCTAGTGTTATTCATTCCCTCTCGTTTTCCCTTTTCATATATCACATCACTAATTAGTCAAGACCCCTGATTCTTTTTATTAGTGATTTCTACAGGACGTAAGTTTTTAAATTGAGTTTCAACACCTATAATTTTTTTATATATGTCTTGTGTTAATTAGGAGAATCTTTCTAAAAAAATCTCTTTGGCAAAACGCAATTCGTCGAGTTCAATTCAAGATTTATTTAGTTGAATGTTATCTAATTATGAATCTAATCCTTGATTGTCTAATTAATATCATGCCTTAATTGATTTCTTATTCTCAAAAAAGGCTGGGTAATTAATTCTGAAACAGTGATTAGTCAAGGAACATCAAAGGCGGATAGCCTAAGGATCTGGTGTCCAGATCAATCTTCTTCATGGTTTGCTTCTTGCTGAGAAAATTCTAAAGTGGTTTATACATGTATAAATTGTGTTAGGATTTGGATTTTCTATTACGATATTATTTAACTTGTGATAAGTTACAAGTATATTTTATGAGTTAGCAAATATGAGTCGTTTGTATAGATGAACCACTTTCATACTGAGGTGCATATTAGCTCCAAATGACAAAGTTGACGGGTATATTAGACTTTTAATAATCGAGAATTCCGCATGTGACACGTTACCCTTTGGACCAATTACAACTCGCTGGATAATGGGCCCGCCTCTCTGCTTTTCTTTGTTTAAAAATCAGGCTTCGTTTTGCATGATGTGAGGCTTGAACCTGCGACCTAAGCCACAAATCCTCCACCTTTTGCCACTCGAGCTAGGCCTTGAGGGCATGTTTGAACCTTTTTATACATTAATATGAGTAAGAAAATATATATTTTTGTATTGTTGAAGCTAATAGTGGAAAGTTGTTTATTAAGCATGTTTACATTAGGAAATATACATAGTTAAATAAGAGAAAATTAAAAAAAAATACACAAACAAAAATTAAAATAAATTATCCCTGAAACTATCATCATTTTACATATTTACTTTGCTAAACTTTAGTTATGGATTTTGACAAAGATACAATGAACAAAAAAAGAATTTAATTAATATTATGATTTAGGTCAAATCATACCAAATAAGGGATATCGTCATAAATATTTTTGCTTTTTGTCAATGGTTCTATCTCTATAAATACATCTTTAAAACAAAGACTCAACATCACATTTTTTTTATATTCTCAAATCAAAAGCTTAGCCATGAGAAAACCTAATGGCCGCAAAAAAATTTAAATCGCGAAGATGCAAATTAAACCAGCTTACAAGTAATATTCTCAAAAAGACGTAATTGCCTTTTTAAAAACGCAAGTGAGCTCTCGACTTTTTGCGGTGCTAATGTTGCTATTGTAGCATTTTCTCCCAGCAACAAAGTATACGCATGTGGAAACCCTTCCGTCGAGTCAATAGTTGTTAAATTTGTCGGAGAGAATCCTCCACTCGAAACTGATAATACTAACCCCATCATTTCAGCTCATCAGAGTGCCAATATTGATGAGACTAATAAAAAGCTGAACAAGTTGGAGACATCACTCGAAAGAGAAAGAAAACATGGGCAAGCACTTCAAGCATTGAGGACAGAACCTTCAACAGAAAAAATTGGCTTTTTTGACCTTAAGATCTTGTGGGAATTCTTGGAGGTTGCGGATAAAAAAGTTGAAAAACTAGCAAGACAACTTATACAGTGTGGTATTTAATTCCCATATCAAACCATTGGAAGTGCGCTCACTCCTTTAAGAGCTAGAGCACTTCCTCTGATTCAGGTGAAGGGTCATCTTGATCCGGTGAATAGCTTTTTCTTGCTTTATTTAAAGTTCAATAACTTAATTTTGTATTTATAGAGTATTTCATATTGATTATTAAGTTCTGATCTTAATTTTATCTTTCAGTATGTTCATCATGGAATGGAATAAGCTTTTATTTTGATACTTCATTTGTTTGAATTACCCAGCAGTTTTACCTTCAGATTGCTTCAAGACAAGCACCTCAAATCAACTACAGATTGCTATTATAAGACTAATGCCAGCTGCTAGGGTGACAATGAGGGGCCTTCCTTCCCATGACAAGGACTATTTTATATATATTTATAAGTGCATACAAGTTACACTCACAACAAAATAATAAAACACTAACTAGGAAGAGATTCACATAGAAGAAGGTAACTAGAAGGGGATGGTACTAAAACAGATCAAGGAGATGAGAGATAACTCACCACGAGAGTTTTTACATAATTAACAAATGGTTATTGGGCCTGGATCCGAGATAAAATTTTCTAATATCGCTAGACCCTTACAGGGTTAGCTTGGTTCATAACATAGTCCCTAAGGTTTTCAAGCTAGGTACTTTCTTTCAGCTCATGAGTTGTTATATATATTGTGGGGATTTTCTTTTTCTTTTTAATCTTTTTGCAACATGACTGTGAATTCAACATTTGTCTCAACATGATGGGTCTTGACCCATTCTAGTATGAGCAGCCAAGATGCTAAAGGATTTATACCTGAATAACTGGTGAATGACATGACTCAATTATTTTTTTCTTTTCTGATTAAGTATGAGTGCTTTAATTAATTACAGTACCAAAAAGCAATGACTTGACTCAATTCTTTTTTAGACAAATATGCTCCCATCGATAACATGACATGAAGTATAGTACGATGAAGATAAGATAAAAGGTTACATGTATGTAACACTAAGATTATAAATTCTCACATCCAAATACTCTATCCACTCAAGAAAGTACCGAGATTCAAACATTGTTTTCATTGTATGATACTGATTTCTAGTCCCATTCAATTAAAGGAATTCAAAAACTGTGAATTCTCAATGACGTCAGAGTGATAGTGAACCAAGACATGAAGTGTAATGCAATAGAACACCTTGTTTCTGGAGACTTCATGCAGTGCAAGATGAACAAGGAACAACTTGAACTAAGAGGAAGCAGATTAATTCTTGTGCAAGCATAAATCTAGTAGTATGTGGCATTAAAATAAAGTAATGTAAATCCATGAAAAGTTGTGTTTTACACTTTAGGCTACCGGTTTATAGACTATATTTTCTAACATGAGAAAAATAAAACAAGTAATACTCCTTATGAAGGCAACTTAATTGGCTAAAGGGTCATCCTTGAAAGTACCGTTCAAATTTCAAGCATTGATATCCTAGACAAAAGGATATACAGAGTCTTTTGAATAATAGGATTTACATCAATCAACTGATCCTAACGCCGGTTCTCTTTAAGATTGTAGACAAACCATTCTTCGTTTACTTCCAATAAACATCATCATCATCAGTAATGGAACACAATAGCGTACTTAAATCAAAAGCAGCAATTGCAGTTGAACATTCAAAAGTTGTACAAGCCAACCAATGCAACACCCGATAAATAAAAAACCTCAGAAGCACGGTCAGTAAGTGAATGATCATACGGAGAAATCCCAAGTGTCTCCCAATGACCCTCTCTCTCAAAGTACAAACCCGCATAAGTATCGGACATAGATTCATTATTCATATGACGATAAGAAAGAAAAACCACCTTATAATCATCATTAACAATATTATACCCTAAACCATACGCTAGTTTTTGTAGGAAGAGCCCAATCAAAAACATGAAATTTATGGTATTATAAGGTAGTTGGGTAAATAAAAAAATGAACATACAGAAATGTATGAGCAGCTGAAAATTAACCTTTGTTGAAATGCTATCGATGAATTCATTTTCGAGGATAAGCGTGATTGTATGAAGTTGTATACGCCAAGTGAGTTTCTCTTCTTATATATGGGCGTGGAAGTTTAAGTGAAGTTTGATGATCAGTGCTTTGATAGGCACCTACTCCTCCCAATGGACTTCACAGGGAGCCTGTAGAAAATGTCAATGATGAGTTCTTCGGGTAGGTGCTTAGCTTTGATCGTCGCCATTGTTGGATTTTTGCGAAATGTCGATTGGTTAAATGTATTAATAGGGTCTTTCTCAAAGAAAGTAACGTGAAAGGCAATTGCATTACGTATACAATTCATTCTCTCCTGATCTTTGCCCTCTCTCGCTCGCTTCTCTTCTCTCTCATAGTGTCGCTCGCCTTTCTCCTGTCTATAACATATAACTACGAATTGTAATTATCAAACTATAGTTATCGATAGTTTTTAGGCTATTTTTGAGTGGCTTTATTTGAAGTTCCTCTTTTTTATATATCATATCACTTCTGGTAAATCTGTCAAAATGGGCTGACCCAACCCAGCTCAATTCAACCTTAAGGGGCTAGAGAGTTAGACTGGTTAGGACGAGCTATCTCTTTTAATTAAAGGACTTATAAAATAGCCGTCCAATCCAAATCTAAATGGGCCACAAGTTGGGACGAGTTGTCCTTTCACCCAAAAAATGAACAATATTGATTTCTTAGAAAGAGTGTCTAAAAGTAATGAAAATTGATGTCTGACGAACATGAAATCAATACATACAAAACAAAATTAGGTATGAATTACATACTTTCGTAAAGATATAAAAAAAATACATAATAACCAAGACACACCTTCCTAAAATTCACCCGAGCATAAAATATTTTATGATCAACTTTTTCATGAACAAGACAACAAAGGGAAAATGAAATATTAGGCACAAAAACAAAAATATGCTTGATTTTAGTAGGCTAATGGCCCCTAATATTTATGGTATTCTAAGAAATTGAACACTTTCCCTATCAATCATTAAGACCAAAGTCCCAGCTACAAATGTATGAGCAGCTTAAAATTAACATTTATTTAAATGTTATCGATGAATTCATCTCCGAGGATAAGCGTGATAGTATGAAGTTAACTACGCCAAGTGATGATAATGAGTTTCTCTTCTTGTGTATGCGTGGAGGTCTGAGAAAAAATTCCGCCAGTGCTTTGATAGGGATTATATTTAGCTTTATAGGGACACGGTAGATTATTTCAATTATGAGTTCATTGGGTAGCTGTTTTGCTTTGCCTCATCGCCATTGTTGGATTTTGAACCGTATTTGGAAGGGTCAATTTTTCACACTAGTGAAATTACGCGTTCTGCAACATTTTTTTTTCACTTTTTGACCCGAAGAAAAATTTAAAAAGTAAATTTTTATTTGTATTTCACGGACAAACACAATTAAATATTATAATATTATTTTTCATTTTAAGATTAAATTGTTATTTGAAGAGTCATTTTGATAGGGGAATCTGTGAAAGAGGGAAAGTTAAATAAATTTGTTATCATTAAAAAGGGGGGAAATCTTATTTTTGAGTTAATATGAAGTTTTGATAATTTAACAAACTTCGTGTTCTAATAAGGGACCTGGTCGAGGAAAGACTTCGTACATGAAAAAGGACAAAAGACAACTATCTAGAAGTTGTCAAACCTGTTGTGGTTGGTGCATGTCTTTTTAGAGAACCTTGCTCCCAACCAATGGCTTTGCTCCAAGGTTTTGTGTCCATATTGTACTAAAGAAACAACCCAAGTTTTTGGCAAATGAAGTTTTGAAGTTTCAAAATTCATAAGCTCAAAAAGAAAAAAATCATCTTCAAGGAAAAATACTGCTTATACTCAACAAGGAATTTGATGGAGTGTTGAAATGCCATTTATTGCATTTTCAGCTATGTTGTTTGTGGTCTAATATTGTAGGATCTATTCTGATGTTATAAAGGAATTAGATCTTTTGTTAAGTGTTCCTATTGCTAGCTAGAGTAGTTATGTCGGGTTGTTTAAGTCAATACAACTAGAGTTAGTTGGTGTAGTGGCAATATAGTTATTGCTTAGTGCAGTAGAGTTGCTTCTTGTGTATGCTAGAGTTAGCCTTGTTAGGTTCTTGAAGTCTAGATGGACAAGATCTAATGGGTTTAGTGGGCAACAGAGTTATGGTTTAGTTTTTTTACTTGTTGTAGAGATACTACAGTAACAGGAAGGGATCAAAAATTTATTTCCTAGGTTACAAGTGTTCTCCTCCCCTGATCAAGAGGTTTCCACGTCAAATTCTTGAGTCAACTTTAACTTGTGTGATTTACTTGTTGCACTTATTTTTTGTCAAGGGACCTGGATCATTAGTATATGCATATATTCTATCAGACTGTATCAAAGACGCAAAAAAAACCAATATTTTGTCCAAAAAATGGAGATGCAATTGGAGATGCTTCCTAATATGGGGTTGATCAAGTCCTTTTGCTATGAATTGGCAGTAAAACTCAATCAGTTTTCAAAGAAAACGTAGTTACGATTCTCTTAAAATATCTTTGAGATATTGTAAAGTTCCATTTTGATGTTTCATATGCACATCTTGATAGGTGGATGATTTTTGTCACCAGAAATGGTGTCAAGGAGCTCTACCTTCACATATTGCTTATAAATTGTCCTCATGTACTTAATTGTCCAACTCTTGACACATTTGGAACTATTCGACTATTTTTTCAAACTATCAAATTCGTTTGTTGGCTTCAGTCATCTAATAACCTTTGTCTTGAAAGGATAACCTTTGTACCGACCAGTGATTGGTGTTATCAATTGCTTATGGTGGCGCTTAATACCTGAGCATTATTGTCTCATCCCGATTGGAGTCCTTGGTTGGTCATAGGTGTCCCTATCTCGATCTAATCTCTTTATTAACTACAAAGGATTGCGAAAGTTAGAACTTGAAATAGATAAAGTACTTGTTTGAGCATGGCTTTTAAAAACTATTTAAGAAGGAGCAGAGATTGCTACAATACAAAGGAAACTAAATATAAGGAATTATGTCTTTTAGGTGGAAAGCTACTTAATATGTTGGGTAAGAAAATAAATCTGTTTTGTTTGCACGAGGCTTTTACAAACTATTAACTCCATTGGAAATCACTCTTCAAATGTTATGTCTTTGCTAAAACACTGGAATCTAATATATTGATCCTTGCTTCCTGAATGCTTATTCTTGTTGCGCCTCTTGGAAAATTGATAATTGAAGTGCCTCATTTGTTTGCGTTGCCCTAGCCTATAGGCAAACTAAGTTTATTTAACACCCCTTCCGCCTTTATGATTTTATAATTATTAGATCATCCCATTAAGAGAAAAATGACACTATAACACAAGTATGAATCTTGACTTATAACAACACATTCTGATTTTTAATCAATAAAGAAAATATTAAATTTGAACAAAAATCAAAAGTGGTGGTTTAATTGGAGCAGCCCATCAAGTGTTATTGGACTTAGGAGGGCAATGATTAGTTATCCTTCCATTGCATAGAGCGGAAACTATTCGTTGCTCTATGAAACCAACCTCACACAATTCCCTCCGGCTTTAGGAACCCAGCAGCCCATTCCTTCGATTAGACAACCACACCCAACTCTGTGCTTGGACAGGGCAAGCCAGAAATTAGCCCACCAAGCCCAACCATATGGAACAACCCAACATTCCACCACACTAATTGTTAATCCCCGAGCTACCCCCGAGACGCGGACATGGAACCTAGGACCACATGTGATCCCAAGCTAACCCTGCTAGCATGATCATGAGAATACTAAAGATAATAAACTGTTGCGGAATTTAAATCATACTCAAAATGAAAATATAGGGAATACCCATATTCTATAACTAAGATATTTGAAAACAATGAGTTTAATACAAAAGAAATATTAACTCAATAATAAGCTGAATCTAACTATGTCAAAAAATAGCCTCTAAACTAGACTAGAAATACTGGGACAAGCCCCAGCTAAATCTAGCAAAAACTGAAACTAAATGACTAAACACTGAAATGAAACTCATGAGTGTTGTCCTCGGAGAATGAGGACTCACCACTGAATCTGCTGAACTGGAGATCGGGAAATCAACATATGGATGATCTGGATGCTGAGAACCTAAACCTACATCACGAGAAGATGTAGCGTACGTATGCGTCAATACTTGAAAGGTACTAGCATGTAGGATAGAGTAAAACTGAAATAAAACATAACTGATCAAGCACAAAAACAAGTATAATAATCTGAACGTGATGTGATGATTTATGAGCTAACTGGATGCAATGATCAATTTATAACATGCTGAAACTGAATACTGAATATACTGATAAATGGTCAATGCAGAGAGTCTGACTGAACTGTTGGAGCTAGTAATAACCGATAATAAAACCACATGAGCTAAATGTGGACTCTGATGTAGACTCTTCATCGAGAGGACCCAATATACCCTGCCAAAAGGTATAAAGGCATGCTGGCATGATCATTAAACTGATTGCCCACAGAGGGGACTTACAACCTACTCGACTAAACCCTAGTCCAACTCGGTATTATGCTACTCCCATTGAATTCTATAAATTAACTGAATATTTTACTCTGAATTTGTGTAAATACTAGATAGCTTGGAACTGAACATGCAAACTTAGAATGCAACAATTAATATGGCAATTATGCATTTATAACTGATGCATGTATTTCTGAAGTGTCTGAAATATATGACCTAGCATGTGTAATTCAAGAACTAAAGAAATACGAAGCTAGGGTTTTGAAATTCATGCTATAATCTGAGTAATAACATGATAATCTTATTTGGAACATATATTTAATAAATTCATGAAGTTATATCAAAGTTCTAGAAACCCTAGGTTTAATCATGATAAGAGAATCAAGAACTGACAGAAACTAAGGACCCTGTGGGTGAAACAAACCCACTAGTGAAATCCCACATACCTTATGATGAAATCCATGGAAAAATACTTAAGCTTCGGGGCTGGAACTTCTGGAGCTTGTGGTTTTCTTGAACTATGTCTTTTTGAACTTTTTTCTCCTCTCTTGCTTCTAATTTTCTAAGTTTTGATTTAATATTTTGACTTGAATATGTTTTAATTATGTTTCTAGGCTTAAACTAACTAAAATTTGATGATTTAGGGTAAAAACAATGTAACTTTGGGTTCAAACGGAGTGGGAAAGGTCAAAAAGACCTCTGGGAAGGTTTCTGTTGGGCCTCACGATGGCCAGGACTGACGGTACGTCGTGCGCCCGATGCCCCGTCGTTGGGTCCGCCGTGAGGGCCTATTCCACAGGCCTTTAATAAAATGGGCATAACTTTGTACTCGGAGGTCCGATTTTAGCAATGTCGGTGGATATGGAAAGATAATTTAATTATCTATCTCTGGGTAGGTCATAGCAGACCTAATGCATTTTGTGCAAAGAGTTATGATCATTTAAAGTTAACCAAACTACATTTCCCTTAACTGGCTGCGAATTCTCCACCTACGGTCAGAACTACGGACCGTAGGTCCACCTACGAACCATGCTAGTCATTCACAGCTCTTGTCAGAGAGTGGTTGAAGGGAGTCTTCATCGGCTGTCACTGACTACGGACCGTCGTTTGACCTACGGACCTTAAGTCCATCTGTCGTCCAAGACTTAATCAATTTTTCTAGGCTGAAATTTTTGAGAGTTTGTGATCCCATTGACGGTTGTGCAGGACGGACCATGGTTCAGGCTACAATCCGTCGATGCCACTGTTAGTAGCACCTGCAGATTTTTCTGAAAAAATTAATTTTTGGTCTCTTTTGGCTAAGGTGTGTTACATTATCTCCCCCTTGGGAACATTCGTCCTCGAATAAAGACTAAAGTAGCTGAAATAGAGGGAGAGAGATGCAAACTCCACTACTAAACACTAAGAACTGAGTTCTGACTTAATTGAGTTCTGAGTTCATGCAATTCCGTTAAAAATGAAAGTACAAACTGAGGGAACATGATTCTATAACTTAACTTACGCATGAATGGCTGTAAAACTTAAGAGGAACTATTACCTCAAGCTGGAGTTGAATCGGAAGGAAAAAGGTAAAAAATACTTGGCTTTCATGGCTGCTTCTACTTCCCAAGTAGCTCCCTCTAGGGACTGACTCCTCCACAAAACCTTGACTGAAGCGACTTCTTTGTTTCTCAACCTTCTAACCTGATGGTCAAGAATCTCAACTGGTACATCCTCATAAGAAAGACTATCTTTCACCGCAACACTCTCTAATGGCACTAGTCACCCACACACTTCTTCAAGAGTGAGATGTGGAAGACCGGATGCACTGCTGCTACTTTTGCTGGAAACTCTAACTCATATGCCACCATGCCAATCCTTTTCAAGATCTTGTAAGGGCCTACCTATCTAGGACTGAGCTTCCCATTCTTTCCAAATCTCATCACCCCTTTCATAGGTGAGACTTTTAGAAAAACCCAATTATCAACTTGGAACTCTAGTTCCCTTCTCCTTACATCTGTATAAGATTTCTAACGACTTTGAGCTGTCTTAAGTCTATCTTTAATGAGTTTCACTTTCTCCATAGCATAAAGGACTAAATCAGTCCTATCAAAGCTGCTTCACCTACTTCAAACAAACCAACATGGGATCTATATCTACGCCCATATAAAGCCTCATAAGTGGCCATCTGAATGCTGGAATGGTAGCTATTATTGTAGGAAAACTCAATAGGAGGAAGGTGATCATCCCAACTACCTTTGAAATCAATCACACGAGCTCTCAACATATCCTCAAAGGTCTGAATGGTACGCTCTGCCTGCCCATCCGTCTGTGAATGAAATGTTGTACTAAGGTTAACTTGAGTACCATGACCTTGTTGAAATGACTTCCTGAAATGAGAGATAAACTGAGGACCTCTATTTGAGATGATAGAAAAAGAAGCCCCATGCAACCTCACAATTTTATTAAGGTAAATCTTGGCATAGTGCTCTGCTGAATATGTTGTCTTGACCGCCAAAAAGCAAGACGACTTAGTCATCCTATCAACTATCACCGAAATTAAGTCATGCTGTCTGTGAGTATGAGGTAACCCTGTGATGAAATCCATATTGATCACATCCCACTTCCAAGTAGGAATATCGATCTCTTGAGTCATACCTCCTAGGTTCTAATGTTCTACCTTTACTTGCTGGCAATTGGGGCACTCACTCACAAAGTCTGCTATATCCCTTTTCATGCCATTCCACCAATAGACTGCCCGCAAATCGTGGTAAATCTTAGTGGCACCTAGATGAATAGAATACCTAGATTTATGATCTTCTACAAGAATATGCTGCCTAACTCTTCCACATCAGGAACACACAATCTACCTTTGTAGCGAAGTACACACCATCTCAACCTTTGGACAAAACCTCCACTCTCTGATTGTTGACTGCACCCTTTAGTTCAAGTAAGATAGGATCACTCTCTTTCTTTTCCTTAACCTCCACTACCAAAGACGATTTTTCCCCATTCTGAACTGTTACACCGCTTTCTGATATGCTTATAAGGCGAACTCCCAAGCGAGCAAGCCTGTGAACATCCTTCACTAGCTCTTTTTTTTCCCTCAACATGGGATACACTACCAATAGATAATCTACTAAGAGCATCGTCCACTACATTCGCCTTTCCAGAATTATAATGCACACTCATATCATAATCCTGAAGGAACTCAAGCCATCTCTTCTGGCGAAGATTCAACTATTTCTGGGTGAACACATACTGAAGGATCTTATGATCGGTGAACACATCTACATGAACACCATACAAGTAGTGTCTTCATATCTTGAGTGTAAACACCACTGCTACAAGTTCGAGGTCATGAGAAGGATAGTTCTTCTCATGCACCTTAAGCTTTTTAGATGCATAAGATATAACCTTACCTCTTTGCATCAACACACAAACCAAGGCCAACTCTGGATGCATCGCAATAGATGACATAACCATCTGAACCCTCATGTAGAGTCAAGAAAGGAGCTATAGTCAATCTAGTTTTCAATTTTGTAAAGCTTTTCTCACAATCATGTGACCATGGAACTTGACCATCTTCTGAGCCAATTTAATAGATGGTGAGGCTATGGATGAAAATCCTTCAACGAACCTTCTATAATAACCTCCTAGACCTAAGAAACTTGTGATATCTGTAGCAGATCTACGTCTGGGCCATTGATTCAGTGCTTCTATCTTTTGTGACTTGCATGTTCTTCTCACTCCTATAGTAAATGAGGATATCATCAATGAAGACGATAACAAACAAGTCTAAGAAGTAAAGCTGTCGTATCAAGTAAAGAACCCAACTAATGAGGTTGGGATCGTTCCCAAGAGGAAAATAGTTTGCACTTAACTTTAATCTATTATTACGCTTATTTAGTCAATCATTTCCTTAGAAAACAAAGACAATAAAAGGGGTTTTTTATGTCTAAATGAATGAAAATAACTAGATAAATTAAAGTATACAACTAACATATTCAAATGTTGGAGTTTAATCAATTAATAAAAGTAACTAGGGTTTACGTGTTCCCCACAGGTTCCTAACTTGATAATTCTAACTATAACAATTCTTTCCTAGTAACTTGCATGCAAAGTGATAAGTTATGTATTTCTAAATCCTTGATTCAGCATCTAGAAAATTTCACTCCGCACCTTGGTCCGGCTACGTGTGTTGCTATACTACCCTTACCTTTACCTCATATTAAGCATTTTATTCGATATTTGACTAAGTTATTACCTCGTACCAATAAATACTAGCCTATTAGATAGTATACACTAAAGCTATGTTGATAATTCTTTTCCTATTATCTACCTCCTTGGTCCGACAAGTAGTATTAAGGCAAGTTCTAACGTTAGCCATCTGTTAAAAAGAATTCTAAGAGAAAGAATTATCAATACATGCAAGACACTATTCTAGAATTGTTATTTTAGTTAGATTTTATCTTATTATTCAACCATGGTTCCCACAACCCTATTATGGAGTTTAGTTATCCATAGTCATAATCACAATATTCATATATGTAATATAAGAATTCATGCACTTACTTCAATGAGAAAGAATAAAATCCAGAAATTTACTTGATTAATCGACAAAATCACCAACAATCAACTCCAGGGAAAAGTGTAACAATCCAAAGTGTAATAATCAAAATAATCTACTCACAAAGAATTTAACATTAAAGTGTCTAATAACCAAGAGTCTTACCCTAAAAACGTGTTTTTTTGAACTATTTATAAAACACAAAAACCTAATCAAAGAAGGACTCTATTTGCTTAAAATATGTCAAAACGCGGTTGGGTCGATGGACCTCGTGAAGGGTCGTCGTGGTCATGATGAGCCGTCATGGACTCCGTCGTCCCGTACTTTGCAAATTTTTCTGTTTCTCTATTGATTACCCTCGACGGCAGGTAAGACAGATCCTCACAGGCACAATGGTCCGTCGAGGGTCTCCGTTCCATAACACTTAAACTCTTCTAATTTTGTTGCAGGGACTACTTTTCTGATTATCATGACGAACAAGCAGGACAGACTGTCATGGCTACGACGGTCCGTCATGCACTTAGTAACCCCACACTTGATCAGACTTCCCCATCTTCCTTCGGCAGCTTCACTACGATTCCACCTACGGACCGTCACAGGCACGACAGATCATCACATGCTCCGTAGGTGTAACTTTTCTGCATTTATTGCTCAAAAACTTTCACGTTCATCTTTAGACAGATTTCCTGCAAATAAAGAGAAACTTACATACAAATTAATACAAAAAGGCTTTTGGACACACACTAAACTTATGAAAAAAGCATTAAAAATACCGTGAAACAACGGTATATCAACACCCTCAACTTAAATTTGTTGTTTGTCTTCAAGCGACGCACTATGACCTACCACAAATCTTTGTACAATAGTATCCATGTTTTATCTTTCGTAATCATTTGGCAATCAATCCCGATTAGTCTCATCATATTCATGCATGTTATCACTATTAGGCTTGAATTATGTTGTATCAGACCATGACACAGACTCACCACACGCTAACACCTATCCTCTTCAATCTCACCGAGGTGCTAATATTTTAGTAATTGCAACTAGTTTCCTCACTTCAAAGCATCATCCTCATTTTTCACAGAATGATTTCAGTTTGAGTATAAGGATTACTTTTTAACACTTACTCTCAGAACCAATTCACAACTTATTCATACATATTGCCATAAGCTTGCCCTTATTTTCACTGCTTTAAGTTCGCTATACAACTCTTAGTATCACGATAGGATTTTCTTAACTTGTAACATAGGCTCAGGGTCAGGTAGGGTATATTTAGGTATACTTTAGTAAATTTTTGCCCTCCCTGACATATCGGCTAAACATACCTCTTTTCATCATTGTATTTCACCTATTTTCTCATATTCTTTTACATTGCTATTTTCCCCTCTTTCTCCATTTGTGTAAGTGACTCTCTTCTTTTCTTGCTTGTATTTGTTGTATCGATTATTTTTTTATTATTTCACTTTTCTTCAACTAATTGTTGAGTCACTTTACTTTTTTTCTTTCTCTCTCTTTGTTCATTCAACCTCACTTTCCAGAGCATTCCTCATAATAGCAACCCTAAACTCATGGCTTTGCCATGAGTCAAAGTACACAATACCCAAAGTTGGTTCAAGGCCATAAAAAGGTTCTTTACTGCATTAGCCACCTTAAACTTATGGTTTTGGGATAAGCTGAGGTGCACATGTCCAAGGAGGGACTAGGGCCAATACATTATTCCCAGAAAAGATCAGTTGGGGTGAAAAAGAAAGGTTTAGTTTAAGCTCAAATCATTTGGATCAAAGAAAGATTAATTTCATTTGGTTTTTTTATTTAGTTTAAAAATGGGCTATATTTAACAAGGGCCTATGATCCATTCCAAATTGTCTATTACAACTTACTTTTAGCAAGGCTAACCAGGCAAGTTTTGGCTCAGTACAAATAGTGGACTATTCAAATCTCTCTCACACATACTTGGCATCTCATTACTCTACCAGATTATCAGACACCTAGTTCAAATTTTAAACTTAGTGTCATGAAGTGGTGTATCTCTATGTCATGCTTAGAGACACACATTTATCAATTACTATGCCTAGTCATGCATCATTTTCATTTCATTAGGATATCATTTAAGCCATCATGCTTCAGCGTTAAACTCTCAGTTTCTTAGGGAAAAAGAACACAGGCAAGAAAACCCCAAAAGAGGATAGTGAATTGGGCTACTCAGACTTCACCCTAGCACTTACTTTCCATTCACCCCAGCCCCAACAAAAAGACATGCAATTGTCCACAATGCATAAAAAAATGAAATACGAGAGTGGTAGGTGAAGCTAACCTGGGGCACAAAGCGCCGACGATCAGCAAGTAAGTGGGTCCGGTTCCTCGGAACCCACTACCTCTGTAGTCTGGACACCCTCAGTAGTGTCCTCATCAGCAACAACACTATCAGCAGTGCCTCCCGCTATCGCCACATCTCTGGAGCTAGATTCCCCAGCAGATGACTCTAGAACCCTGATCCGACGCACCTCCTCATCCGCAAGCGAGGCTCTCCTCGCAGCCTTCATCTCACATCTCTCCTTCTTCTATGCTCTATACTCGTCCTCCTCTCGACCCTTACGCCAGTTGGGATTCTCTCGTGGGGGAGGTGGTGGAATCTTAGAAGTGGCGAATAAGGCCGCCACCACTGTGTCCTCGGCAAGCTCTGCAGAAGGGGCCTCTAACTCAGGCACCGTAGCCTCTAGGATCATATCAATGTTCGCTCGAAGACTCTCAACCGCAGCCTGAATGGTTGACACCTCCACTTAAGTGGCTGGCTGGGCTAGCACTCGCAACTCAAAAGCGTCAAAGCGCTGATGAAACTCAGCGATCTTATGCTCTGTGTGCTGGACCATTCTCCGCTCCAAGCGCTCTTTTGCCTCTGCAATAGACCTCTGCATCCAAGGATGGATGTGATCCATAAGTGTAGCAATATGTGCCTCTAGTTTCTGGACCCTAGCAAGCAGGACCAGAGCGGGGAAAAGGGATAAGCGAGAGGAGCTCGTGGCAGTGCTACTACCCAGGATAGACTCGATCGGGGTAGTGTCAGTGGTGTCTGAAGCAGCCTGTGTAGCCGTGCGAGCATGTGCTACGTATAAGCCACATTTTCACCAAGTGGAGGCAACTCTGGGCGGGGCCCTCTGGGTGGAGCCAACTCATTGGCCTCATCTTGATGAGGCCGATATCAACGTTGCCCAGCGGAGTCTTGAGCTGATCAATGTGCCAGATGGAAACACATGCGGACCTGCATAAAGAAAATATCATGCACGAAAAAGGGTAAGTAGTTGTGACCTTAAAAGCAATCTCGTGCATGACCGCCTATAGAAGCCAAGCAAAGTCTACCTCAAACCCGGCTATCATCGCCGCCATTAGTACTGCACGATCCCATATGACTATATTATCAGCGGTTGTGGGGGAAACGAAGTGGCGGACAGTCAACCATAAGAACTTAGCCGTGAAGGTTAGGTTAGCCTTCTTGATGGCTCCCTTCGGCTCGGTTACCTAGTCGGCACCCTCTTCATCAACAGACAAGTGCAGGGCCATCCACCTCTTGGTGGTCTCTCTCAGCGAAGACTCACATAAGAATTGGCAATCTTTGATAAATTTCAACCGGTAGTCAAACTCGACGGTGAGTGGGGTCCGATTGGCATCAACATCCTCTCCGTGTTGATACCGGCGGATGGTAGGAAGGGAGATATGAACGTGAATGCAATGTACTCAGACATGATGAAGTGGGGCCTATTTGGCGGGGGCAGCCCGCTATCAAACTGTGATATGAGAGTAGCCACGTAGGAGACGTAGAACTCTTGGACCAACTATTCACTATAACGGTCCAAAGAACGCGCTGTCCAATCCAATCGGTGTCTGATAAAGAGATTGTAGATCTCTGGAATAGTAGGGAGATTTCCCATAAGGACCCGCCTCTCCAATGTTAGGGTCCGTGTCATGACTCGTTTATCATTCAGAAACATTGCGTCTAAATAAACTTGATACTACACGTCGACCCCCCCCCCCAGTTGGGATGGTCGGCAACCAGACTGAGAGCACGAGTCGGTGAGCCAAGAGTGGATTCAAAATTGTTAGCCTCATCAGACGAGGAAGACTGTGTAGCTGTGGCAGGTGCAGAAACATTAGTAGACCCGGATGCTTCCTACGACCACGAAACTCGTAAGGAGCTAGACAATTCTTCTGCATGAGTAGCTGACCCAGAAGGTGTGCCGGTCAGTGTGAGCTCCTCATCAGACTGGGAGGCACTGACTATGCCGGACGCCACCTTTTTGGGCATATCTCTTGCAGCACATGCAGCTCGGGATGGATTAGTAGTGCCTGGGTCACGTAATCGGGGTCACGCTCATAATTAGAGCCAAAGACTAGGCAGGAAGACGGGGCGACAGACTTTGATCGCCCATGCGCGTAAACTTGATCTTGTTTTTGGTGCCATAATAGATAGTTACTTTAAAGAATCAATATTAGTACGGAAAGAGCAAACAGGACGAGCAAAAATGAAACCAAATAAATATAAAAGCTAAGTTGTAATGACTTTTCTGCAGTAACATTGAAACACGACGGACCAGGTGACGGCTCGTCGTGAGTACGACGGACCGCCACGGGGTCTGTCAAGTCTTACTTCAAATATGTTGATGTGTAGACCCCTGAAGGAAAGTGTCTGAAAAGTATGAAGGATAAGCAGGATAAACCGTCGTGACAATGACGGTCCGTCATCGATGTCCATCGTGGAGAGGTCTCTCACCGACACGATGGTTGTGCAAGACAAACCGTCCAGGGTATGATGGTCCATCATAGATGTCTGTCAGAGGGCACTTAGAAACAGTGAGAGACCCTTAGGATAAAGGTCTCTGAAAACCATGACGGTTGTGCAAGACAGATTGTCGTTAAAACGACGGTCTGTCGTAAAGGTCCGTCAAAAGACACTTAGAGAAAGTATGGAGACCCTCAGGAGATGGTCTCTGACCGTGACAATGGTTCTTTAGGATGGAACGTCGAGGGTATGAAGGTCCATCGTAGATGTCCGTAAGAGGACACTTAGAAAAAAAGTAGGAGACCCTTAGGCGAGGGGTCTCTGACCATCACTACGGTTGTGCAGGACGGACTATCGAGGATGTGATGATACATCGTAGATGTACGTCATAGGACACTTAGAAAAAGTAGGATACTCTTAGAAAAAAAAGTCTCTGACTACCTGAACAGTTGTGCAGGACAGACCATCGTAGGGACGACGGTCCATCGCATGTATCTGTTGGTAGACAATTGGAGAAAAATGTACAATGGGATGTTGGAACAGACCCTATGACGGTCCATCATCGGGGTCTCGTTCTATCTTTCAGTAACATAACTGGGGATGCCACAGTCATCCCCTACAACCCAAATGGAATTTTTAGTGTTTAACCTACATGTGTCTAACCCAAATACCTAGTACACTAGCAATGCTAAAGCAGATATTTCTAGAGTTTAATAATGCAATTTAAGGATTCTTAACCTAGGTCAAAAAAATTGGATCAAAGCACAAGACCCACAAAAAGAAATAGGCTAACACGAATAAAAAAAATTCAAGGTATATAGGTCAAGATCAGAGACACATACATAAGAATTCGAGAAAAACAAGCAAGGAAGGTAGTTGGTTAGGAAGAACAGAACCACAACAGTAGACTCCGACTAGTAGAGGGTAGATTTTCAGAATTTGGGAAATTGGTGAAGTGATCAATTGATAGAGAAGAGAGGTAAGAAGTCGGAAATTGAAAATGGAGGGAAATAGGAGAGGGAAGGAAATGTATGAAATAAAGGGGTTGGGTTTTTTAAAGGTTGCCAATTTTTTTAAATTACCCCAACCGGGTCGGGTTGGGTATGCTCATTAATGATGCAACTAGACCTCAAAGGCGGTCTATCGTAGGTGAGACGGTCCATCATTAGTTCCGTCACGTGTGCCCTAGTTTTCAAAATAATTGAATGACGTACCTGGCACGACGGATTCATGCGATTGTCCGTCGCGTGCGTGATGGTCCGTCGATGTGTCGTTCAGTGACTGTTGCAGAGTGATTTTCTGCTGAATTTCCTGATGATGTGATTCAAAGTTAAAACCCATTAGTATAAAATGCTACCATTACTAAAAACAAAAACTATAAGTATTGGGTTGCCTTCCAACCAGCGCCTGATTTAACGTCGCGGCACGACTGAGGACACTTGATTACTCATCTTTCATCAAGATGGTATGCCTCTATCACTTCATTCACCGAGTCAGCATGCCCAAAATAGAGTTTTAGTCGTTGTCCATTTACCTTAAACCGCACACCCTCCTTGGTTTCTAACTCAACTGCTCCTTGAGGGAATAGTTGGGTAATCAAGTAAGGGCCATTCCATTTGAACTTGAGCTTGCCCGGAAGCCAACACAACCTAGAATTGTCTAAAAGCACAAAATCCCCAACCATAAACTCTCGTTTTTTACTTTTTAGGTCATGGTGCTTCTTCATATTTTCTTTGTAGGATATAGCAGGTACTGGTTGGAGCTCACCACCCTGCCTCATGGACCTACAAATGTTGAAGGTCTCCTCTTCATTGTTCAATCGAAATTTCATCTGTCCTTTTTCCATATTAACTAAGGCTCTACCCGTAGAAAGGAATGGCCTCCCAAGAATAATAGGCACTTCAAAATTGACTCACAATCAAGGATAACCAAATCTTCTGGAAATATGAATGACTCCACTTTTACTAGCACATTATGGAGTATCCCTATAGGCCTTTTCACTGTTCGATGGGCCATCAGTAGCCGTATTGCAGTGGGCTTTGGGTTACCCAAACCTAACTTCTTTTAAACTTAGAGGGGAATGAGATTTATGCTTGCCCCCAGATCATATAATTCTTTTGCAAAATTTAATGACCCGACTGTACAAGGAATAGTGAACGCACCCGGATCTTCTTTCTTTTGTACGAGAGATCTTGTAGAAATAGCACTATAATGCTGCATTCTATCATCATCCTTGAAAGTGACCGATCTATTATTTGTAACCAGATCTTTCATAAACTTGGCATAACCCGGCATTTGTTATAGAGCTTCTACCAAAGGGATATTGATAGAAATATGATTCAACATTATTATAAAACACCGATATTTACCATCCTCGATTTTGTATAAAAAGCCGATATTTACCATCCTCGGTTTTTTTGAGGAAATGAGGCTGGTGGTTTAGGCATGGAAGTTACCTTTTTAGTCAATTCAGCATCTTTTCTAGTCATCTTCTACTTCACCATTAACCTTTACCACTTTATTAGTTCTTTTATCACCTTTTCCTCCTTAGACGTCATAGGTCGGTCAATGGTCTACTTACCACCCCAAGTAGTGATTGCCATACAGTGACCGTCATTTTTTGAATTTTGGACAGTGTTGCTAGGAAGAGTGGCCAGTTGCCGTATGTTCACAGTCGCAGATAATTGGGCCATTTGCAACTCAATCTGCTAAATCGATATTGCATGTGTATCGACTTTCTGCCTAATACCCGCTAAATCACTCCTTAACTCTTTAATGTGCTCATCATTAGCACCGAACCTGCTCATCATTTTGTGCAACATATCCTCATCTCGTGCCATACTATTGCCACCATCCCTAGGAGTAACTTCACGATTTTGAGGAGGACCATAGGGCCCATTCCTATCATTTCTGTTACCATAGTTACCCCTGTTGAAGTTGTTGTCGCGGTTGTAGTTTTCATCTTGGAAATAATGACCCTCACGGTTATAGTTACCATAGATCCGACCTTGGTTTCATTGACTTTGGTTCCAATTCTCCTGATTTGAGCCTTGTGCACTCGGTCATAAACCCCCCGTCTGCTCATTTACTACATAGGAATCCTTCGCATAATAGCATTCATCATGTGGTGGTGGTGGTTTAGACAAGTAGTTAAATGCATTTATCTTTTGTGCACCCCAGTGATATGTTTTAATACCAACCCAAGCTCAGTTCTCATCTGAGCCATCTCTTCACGAATCTCATCTGTGGCTGGGTTGTGACTGGATTGCACTGGGAAAGTATTTCTTCCAGCATCTGACTTTTTAGTACTCCAAGATTTATTATTCCGGGAGATTTTCCCTAACTTTTCAGTAATCTCAGCATAAGGACACTCCCCATAAGAAACACCCGCAATAGTATCCAACACCGCTTTATTTTTATCATCCTGTCCCCGATAGAAGTATTCCTTTGGTGAATCATCATCTATGTGGTTATTGAGGATGCTTATAAAAAACGAGGTGAATCTATCCCAAGAACTACTAATTGACTCTCCTGGTACTGACACAAAGTTGTTCACTCTGTCTTTGTGGTTTAGTTTGTTGGAGACTTGGTAGTAGCGTGATAAGAAAATGTCCCTTAGTTGGTTCCAAGTGAAAATTGATTAATAAGGTAGATCAGTGAACCAAATAGGAGTCTCTCCTGTCAGTGAGAGAGAAAACACTCTTAGCTCTATTACATCCAAGTCCAAGTCAGGCCTCCCTACATAGCTTTTACATCGTGTCCTTGCCTTAGCTATATGGGCATGTGGATACTATGAAGGTATCCCTAAAAACAAACCTCTGGCAGTGAGAATTTTCGTCAAGCTACTAGTTACCACAAAGGTGTAGCCTGGTGGTAGACGGGGCAAGACAAGTGGCCCATCAGAGTTTGCTATATTATCATAGCCTCTGTAGTATTCTTGAGGACATGGAGCGGGATTTTGTCCCCTATGTTAGTTTTCCACCCGGAGCATCGGGTCATAACTTACCATGAACATCAACCAGAGCTGGGATGTTTTGGTTTGGATCATCATCATTAATACCCAAGTTTTGATTCATGTTGCGTAGTGTAAGCTCTAATTTGTGATCGTAGGGAACCAAGAGTTCTCTTCCTCTTCATGTATATGGCATACAAGGAAGATAGCTCTGCAAGAATAAAAAATAAGAAACAAAGTAAAATTAAGGAAATATTGACTAAACTTTAGCAATAAGTTTAAATTAATCTAAAAACTACTTTTCTTGGCAGCGGCGCCAAAAGTTGATACGCTCAAACTTACCTCCCAAATAAGAAGTAAAGTGGTTGTATCAAGTAATGAACACAACTAATGAGGTTGGGATCGTTCCCACGAGGAAAAAATAGTTCAAACTTAAATTCTATCTATTATTACTATTATTTAGTCAATTATTTTCTTAGAAAACAAAGACAATAAAAAGTTTTTTTACGTCTAAATGAATGAAAATAACTAGCTAAATTAAAGTATACAACTAACAGATTCAAATGTTGGAGTTTAATAAACTAATAAAACTAACTAGGGTTTACATGTTCCCCACAGGTTCCTAACTTGATAATTCTAACTATAACAATTCTTTCCTAGTATCTTGCATGAAAAGTGATAAATTATGTATTTCTAAATCCTTGGTCCGGCATCTAGAAAATTTCACTACGTACCTTGGTCCGGCTACGTGTGTTGCTATACTAACCTTTACCTTTACCTCATATTAAGCATTGTATTCGATATTTGACTAAGTTATTACCTCATACCAATTAATACTAGCCTATTAGATAGTATACACTAAAGCTATGTTGATAATTCTTTTCCTATTATCTACCTCCTTGGTCCAACAACTAGCATTAAGGCGAGTTCTAACGTTG
Organism: Solanum peruvianum; assembly: GCA_027705065.1. NCBI lineage: Eukaryota > Viridiplantae > Streptophyta > Magnoliopsida > Solanales > Solanaceae > Solanum > Solanum peruvianum. The sequence goes on from JAKWJD010001755.1 coordinate 68,763,574, forward strand.
GCCCTCCGTTCAAAAGACTTCTAAGTGATAGAATTATCAATACATGCAGGACACTTTTCTAAAATTGTTATTTTAGTTAGATTTTATCTTATTATTCAACCATGGTTCCCACAACCCTAGTTATGGAGATTTGTTATCCATAGTCATAATCACAATATTCATATATGTAATATAAGAATTCATGCACTTACTTCAATGAGAAAGAATAAAATCCAGTAATTTACTTGATTAATCGACAAAACTACCTACAATCAACTCCAGAGAATAGTGTAACAATTCAAAGTGTAATAATCACAATAATCTACTCACAAAGAATCTAACCTAAAAGTGTCTAACTACTAAGAGTCTAACCCCCAAAACGTGGTTTTTCAAACTATTTATAAACAACAAAAACCTAATAAAAGAAGGACTCTATTTGCTGAAAATCTATCAAAACGCGGTTGGATCGATGGACCTCGCGACGGGTCGTCGTGGTCACGACGAGCCGTTATAAACTCCGTCGTCCCATACTTTGCAAATTCTTCTGTTGCTCTCTTCATTACCCTCGACGGCATGTATGACGGATCGTCACAGGCACAACGGTCCGTCGAGGTTCTCCATTCCATAACACTTAAACTCTTGGAATTTGGGTATTGGGACTACTTCTCTGATCATCACGACGAACCAGCAGGAGGGACCGTCATGGCTACGACGGTCCGTCATGCACTTCGTAACCCAACACTTGGTCTGACTTCCCCATCTTCCTTTAGCATCTTCAGTACGATGCTACATACGAATCGTCACAGGCACGACGGACCGTCACAAGCTCCGTAGGTGGTAACTTTTCTGCATTTATTGCTCAAAAACTTTCGCGTTCATCTTTAGATAGATTTCCTGCAAATAAAGATAGACATAATTACAAATACTTTTGGACACACACTAAATATAAGAAAAAATCTTTAAGAATACCGTGAAACCATGGTATATCAGTAGAGTCAAGAAAGAAACTGTATTCAATCTAGTTTTCAATTCTGCGAAGCTTTTCTCACAATCATCTGACTATTGGAATTTGACCATCTTCTAAGTCAACCTAGTCAATGGTGAGGCTATGGATGAAAATCCTTCCACGAACCTTCTGTAATAACCTGCTAGACCTAAGAAACTTCTGACATCTGTAGCAGAGGTAGGTCTGGGCCATTATTTCACTACTTCTATCTTTTGTGAATCTACGCAGATCCCTTCGCTCGATACAATGTGACCAAAGAAAGCAAAGGATTGCAAACAAAACCCACATTTACTAAACTTAGCGAATAACTGGCGATCTTTGAGAGTCTACAGAACAACTCTAAAATGACTTGCATGTTTTTCCTCACTCCTACAGTAATTAGGATATCATCAATGAAGACGATATCGAACAAGTCTAAGTACTGTATTAACACTCTGTTCATTAAATCCATGAAAGCTACAGGAGCATTGGTTAGTCTAAACGACATAATTACAAATTCATAATGACCATACCAAGTTTTGAAGGCTATTTTTTCAATGTCATTATCTCTGACTCTAAGCTGATGATAACCCGATCAGAGGTCTATCTTTAAGAAATTTCTAGCACCCTGAAGTTGGTCAAACAAGTCATCAATCCTAGGGATGGGATACTTTTTCTTGATTGCGACCTTTTTCAAGAGTCTATAGTCAATGCACATTCTGAGAGAACCATCTTTCTTTCTTTACGAACAATACTGGTGAACCCCATGGTGAAATACTAGGTCTGATGAAACCCTTATGTAGAAGGTCTTTCAACTGCTCTTTCAATTCCTTAAGCTCTCTTAGAGCCATTCTATAAGGAGGAATAAAATAGGCTGGGTATCTGGAAGTAGATCGATTCCAAAGTCAATGTCCCTTTCGAGAGGAACCCCGAGAAGATCTTTTGGAAATACTTCTTGAAATTCATAGACTACTAGAACTGACTCAAGAGATGGGGTTTCAAGGTTAAAATCCTTAACCCGAACTAGATGATAGAGATAACCCTTAGATATCATTTTTCTAGCCTTAAGGTAAGAAACAAATCGACCAATAGGTTCTAGGCTACTACCCTTCAATTCTAAGATTGGTTCGTCTGGAAACTGAAAACGAACAATCCTAGTGCTAGAATCGACTCAGGAATAACATGAGTGTAATTAATCCATGCCTAGAATTACATTGAAGTCTACCAATTATAAATCTACTAGATATGCTGAGGTGACATTCTGAGAGACTATGAAAGGGCAATTTTTGTATACCCGTCTACCTATAACTAGGTCACCAACTGGAGTAGAGGCTGAGAAGGGTTCTAAGAGAGTTTAGGGACTAATACTAAAAGAAAAAATCATGTTTCTTGTCTTTCCACTGAGTGAACCATATGTGAGTCATAACCTTGAGTTTGTAGGATATCAATATCACCTATCACTACAAGTTACTGACATCACACAAAATATTCTCTTGGCCTTATCAATGAACTTCTGTGGTTCCTTACCAACTTGCGACCCTAATAAGTTAGGTGGATTCATCCTAACAATGTCACAAACTCTGCATTGTTGGAGTTGGTCATATTCAGAGCCAAAAGCTGAATTAGCATTTTGAAACTTTGCATTTGAACTTCCTTACCTGGCACTAGAGGAACTACGTAAGCATTGCGTGCATTAGCATTTCATGCCTAATCTCTACAAAAAGGCATGATCTTAAGCGCACAATGTCAAGTTAGAATGGAATTTTGTCATATCTTACGCACGATAAGACTAACAAGAAAAATGAAGTTTTTCTTAAAACAGGTCATAGCCTCCTTCTCATTAGATGTGGTGCACTTCACACACATGAAAATGACTCTACTTAGTGATTCTTTTTCATACATCCTAGGAATCTTAAACCTAGTTCTCTGATACCAAGTTTTGTCACGGCCCGAGCTACCCCCGAGACGCGGACACAGAACCTAGGACCGCAAGTGATCCCAACCTAACCCTACAGGCATAATCATGAGCATACTAAATATAATAAAACTGTTGTTGAAGCTAAATCATACTTAAAAATAAAAGATGGGGAATACCCATATTTTATAACTGAGATATTTGAAAACAATGAGTTTAATACAAAAGAAAAACTAACTAAATACTAAGCTGAATCTAACTATGTCTGAAAACAGCCTCTAAACTAGACTAGAAATACTGGGATAAGCCCCTACTAAATCTAGGAAAAAGTGAAACTAAATGACTAAAGACAGAAATGAAACTCATGACTGTTGTCCTCAAAGAATGAGGACATACCACTGAATCTGCTGAACTGGAGATCGGGAAATCGATCTATGCGTGATCTAGATGCTGAGAACCTGAACCTACATCACGATAAGATGTAGCACACGTATGCGTCAGTACTTGAAAGGTACTGAGCATGTAGGATAGAGTAAAGATAAAATAAAACATAACTGAACAAGCACAAAATCAAGTATAATAATCTAAACGTGATGTGCTAATTTTTTAGCAAACTGGATGCAATAACCAATTTATAACATGCTGAAACTGAATACTTAATATACTGATAAATGGTCAATGCAGACAGTCTGACTAAACTTTGGGAGCTACTAATAACCGATAATAAAACCACATGAGCTAAATGTGGAGTCCGATGTATACGCCCAATGGAGAGGACCCAATAAACCCTACAAAAGGTATAAAGGCATGCTGGCTTGATCACTAAACTGATTGCCCACAGAGGGGTCTTACAACCTACTCGACTAGTAGTTTTGAGACTATTGGGTACGCTAAACCCTAGTCCAACTCGGTATTATGCTACTCCCAATAAATTCTGTAAATTAACTGATTATATCAAAATTTCTGTAAATATTTATAGCTCGAAATTGAACATGAAAACTGAGAATGCAACAATTAATCTGGTAATTATGCATATATAATTGATGCATGTATATCTGAAGTGTCTGAAACATATGACCTAGCATGAGTAATTCAAGAACTAAAGAAATACAAAGCTAGGGTTCTGAAATTCATGTGATTATCTGAGAAATAACATGATAATCTGATTTGGAACATATATTTAATAAATTCATGAAGTTATATCAAAATTCTAAAAACCCTAGGTTTAATCATGATAAGAGAATCAAGAACTTACTGAAACTAAGGACCCAATGGGTGAAAGGAACCCACTAGTGAAATCCCACATACCTTTTGATGAAATCAATGAAAAAATACTTAAGTTTCGGGGCTGGAGCTGCTTCATCTTGTGGCGTTCTTGAACTAGGGTTCTTGAGCTTTTTGCTCAGCTCTTGCTTCTAATTTTCTAAGTTTTAATTTAGTGATTTGACTTGGATATGTTTTATTTATGTTCTTAGGGCTTAAACTGACTAAAATCTAATGATTTAGACTCAAAACAACATAACAAATGGTTTAAACGGAGTGGGAAAGGTCAAAAATACCCCAGGGAAGGTGTTTGTCGGGCCTCACGACGGCCATGACTGACTGTCCGTGTGCGCCCGACGCCCCGTCGTTGGGTCCGTCGTGAGGGTCTATTCAATAGGAATTTACTAAAATGGGCATAACTTTTTACTCGGAGTTTTGATTTTAGCAAGGTGTGTGGATATTGAAAGATAATTTAATTATCTATCTGATGGTAGGTTATGGGAGACCTAATTCATTTTGTGATAAGAGTTGTGGTCATTTTAAGTTGACCCAACTACATTTCCCCTTAACTGGCTTTATATTTTCCACCTACGGACCGTAGGTACACCTATGAACCATGTTGGTCATCCATATCTCTTGTAAAAGAATGGTTGAAGGGAGTCTTGATCGACGGTCACGGACTACTGACCGTCGTTTGACCTACGGACCATAAGTTCGTCCGTCGTCCAAGACTTAACCAACTTTTCTATGCTGAAATTTTTGGAAGTTTTTGATCCTATCGACGGTTGTGCATGACGGACTGTGGTTCAGGATACGTTCCATCAATGCCACCGTTGGTAGCACCTGCAGATTTTTCCATCAATCCCACCGTTTGTAGCATCTGCAGATTTTTCTAAAAAATTAATTTTTGGTCTGTTTTGGATACGGGGTGTTACACTAATGCCCCCACTTGGGTTTCAAGCCCATGTTACTGAGCCCGGCAAGCAATATTGCTTCATAAGTTCATATAAACAAAGAAAGATTACTATTCAATAAGGATATGGGACACATTGTTGTCAAAGCATAAAATCTAATTAGTGAAATGCCTAATATCTTAAGAAAGTCCAAACATGTAATTAATACTTAATTTTTCTCTATAACTATTATGTAAAAACATGGAATCTATTAGTGTTACATGAGAGATTATGGTAGGGAAGGGTAGAGGTTAGATTGAGACTAGAATTGAGTGTTTCATGAGAGATTATGGTGTCTCAACAAAAAAGTGGCAATGGAGAAATTTCAAAAAATGACTCAGATATCGTGGAAGGATTTATTGAAGGAATTCTACAAATTCTTTTCTCAATCACTCATATTCTCAATCTTGCTCGCATAAGTTATGTATCAATTTTTTGTTATCTAGACAAATCTGAAAAATGGTGTGAAACAATAGTCTTCAATAGTTTAAATTTTGGCCACAAGTAAATAAATTGTCAAATAATGATATGTAAATGTCAGAATACGCACAATAGCTTAATTATAATAAATATGTCCATGAAGTCTATGTCAACATTAAATCGAACTATTATTGGTAAAAATATTAGTACTCTTTGTTAATATGAACTCAAAAGTTTTATTGTAGTTAACTCACAAAAATATCGAGAGTTGATAATTCTCATTTTCTTGTGAGTCTTATCTAATATTATCCTGATCCAAAAATAAAAGTCATGATGAAAATGATGTTTCCAACCAATAGGTAGGCCAATTTAATATTAGTTCAATTCAATGTAAAAAGTAGAAAAGTAAATGACAAGAAAAATATCCCAAACACTAAGTCTTTTAAAATGAAATGCGGAAAAACATTAATACCATCAAAGATTGGTGTTATAAGTACAAGAGTTTCTACAATATGATAGAAGTCTGAAACTGGAATGACAAGTCTAAATGTAAGAAAATTTATGTACACACATATACTAAATTATTTCATTATATATGACGTGCATGTTGTGGTTCTTAATTTCTAAATCCGGAAAATGGAAGGAGAAGCTCTGAGGAAATACATCAATTTTTGATGATTTTGCTCTCTTCTATAGAATCAATGACTTTTTTCTGCTCAATGCACATCCTTACCAAAGATGGAACACAAGTAAACAATAGCTTTATAAAAAGCAATTCAGTTTTTGAGCACTCATAATAGTTGATGGCCACATACTTGAGGTTGTTGAGTCATAGATCCAAGCAAGTAATCCGTCTGTCCAAGTATTTCAAAACCGCTTCAGAATTATTGCTAGAAGCACATACCTAATATTATAAAACAAAAATTGAAACAGTCAAAACTTCTCGTGCTTACATGAATCTATCTTACTAAGTGGATGCATTCCATACCATGTTAAAGGTTTACGAAATACATAATATTCCAGGAAAAAACTTAGAGATGAGTGGAACCGGTATTCAAATTGGCAGTCACAACTATAAATAAGTAGCACAATCAAGTTATGATTACATTATAATTTTCGATTACTTACCAAAATCTAAAGTTTGCTCAAATTGGGTCAACTCTTAATCTATTAAAGAGGGCAAGTAGTCCGATGTAGTTTTCTCAAGTCTATTTCTAATGACAGCTTTTGCAAGCTCGCAAAAGGACCCCCCTTAAAAATCATGTCAGCCGTCAAAAGCTTCAGAGCAACAAAAATGAGAATAACATGAAAAAAAATCCTATAAGGTATGCAAGTATAACAACATGTCAAATACTTACCTCAAGGAAACTTAAACCGATTTGAAGAAACTCAAGTGTAGTTGCGATGCTTAAAAGAAGCTTTTTCAAAGTTGATTTTTCGTCTTGTTTTGGATTTTGATTGCAATCCTGTACTTTGTCTATTTCAAGTTGTAACTTTCTCAATCCTTTGCAGTTCATAAAGAGATTTAGATCGATATAGGGACAACCATGAACAATTAAGTGTTCCAATTGTGACGAGACAATAATGTTCAGGTATTGTGTGGCACGACAGTCCACCAAGGCTAAATTAACAAGAAGAGGGCAATCGATAACATAAAATTCAGTGGTTGGTACAAAGGTTACCCTTTGCGGACGAAGGTTTATTAGATGCTTGAAACACAAAGCGCTTTGGTGGTTTGAACAAATACTTGTAGAGTTCCAAATGTGTTAGGGTTGGACAATTAAGTACACATGACGGTTCTTTTTAAGTGTGATAATCTGGCATGTAAAGGAGTAACTTTTGGAAGCCTTTTCTAGTGACATAAACCAATCATCTATCAGTATGTGCATATGAAGATGAACGTTCTGATTCTACAAGATGAAACTTCTCAATATCTCCAAGATTTTATAACAGAATTGTATTTACTCTTTCTCTGAAAATTTGTTGAATTGTGCAATATCAAAAAGGACCTTCTCAGCCACAGATTTGGAAGCCTGGCCCAAATGTATCTCTATTTTTGGGACAAAATACTGGTTTTTGCTGTGTCTTCAACATGAAGAAGCTCTACGATACGATTCATAACATTTCCTGGCAGTTTACTGATCCTATCTTCTCTTTGTCCTCCACCAACAACTCTTTTAGCATCTGCGAGGAGAAATTGAATAATTTTATGGCTTGTTTAGTTAAATGTATTGGAAAAAATAATCACAATACTAGAGAGTACATTTATTAAAAAAATTTAGTTATACATGGATAACATGTTAAATATGACAATAATTTTCTAAATGCGTTCGAGTTTTTCATATATCGCCAAATAAAATAAATTCTCATTGCATCCACCACAAGAGAACACATCTATATACAATAATGCCAAGACTTTTATGAAAAATCAAGTCACATAAATATTGTCTCAAACATGTACTATTCTTTATAAACTAACATATTAGTTTTCCTGAATCAATTAAAATACAACATAAACGAGATACAAAGGCATCAAATAGTATAGATATTAATTTACCATCATGGGTATCAATAAAAAGAAAGGTATCAGTTTCCTTAGAAACTAAACCTTAATGCAATCGAAAGAACATCATTACCGGAAATTATTTCATGTTGGTGTCACCACTTGCCTAAATTGACTTCCATTAGTTGCAACTTTGTGCAAAAATATTCAATTTTTCCAAGACTTTATGTCGTTCATCATTTATGAATTTTATTTCTCGTTTGATGTTCGTAGAACAAAAATGAAAACCCTACTATTTTAATGTGAAACAAATTTGTTGACGTATACCACTCAGTTGGTTATTAGAGAATCATGCTGATAAAGTATTATAAAATCAAGAACATCCTAGTTTATAGGATGATAAATCACCCAAAAATTACAAAAGTTAAGGTATATATATATATATATATAAAAGTCAACGTTCATTGAATAGACATTCACCATATGCATTGGATTATTATAACACCAAATACATTTTAACCTATTATTTTTCTTTTATATTAATTTTCAGATACCCTTTGTCAACTCTAACTTTTTTCTCTCTTCAAATATCATCAAATTCATGCCAAAAGAGGAAGACGAGAGAGTGACATATCCGTGGAGTCATGCTTATTCTTGATGTTTGCAAAAGTTGTTTATATCCTTTTATTGAATTTGATATGTCTTTCTCTTACCTTTTCTTGACATACATAAAGTATAAGTTGAACTAATGCAGAGTGGATTTATTTGATATTTTTGGTCCAACAATATATAATATTAAGCTAAACATATACAAGATGGTAAAATTATTATTTATCTTTTTTCTGATCATCTTTAATTTTTTTTTCCTAGTATGATGTCCAGAAAATTTGTTAAACTTTTATTTTAAATAATTGTAATTTATTCCATTATACAAGGTGATGTGACACATCTCTATAGCCAACATTGCTAATTTTTTTTCCTTTTCTTGACTTCCTTTCTTATATGATAACTAGAAAATCTGTTTAAAACTTTTAAAATACCTTATTATCAAGAAAATCAATTTATTTTCTTATTAAGAGTATCATTTACTCAAATCCTTATTGAGAATTTTATTTATTTCCTTTACACCCACGATATTTCTCCACTCTCGATGAGTATCAAACCATCGTTGTTATTTAATATTCTCAGTTTTAAATATCTTTTCCTTATATGATGTCTAAAAAATTTGTCAAAAAATTTGAATATACCCTATTTATTTTATTCTTTACTATTGAATATCGTTTATTTCCTTACTAAGAGAATTAATCATTCATTTTCTTTATAAAAGTATCATTTCTTTCCCTTACGCCCACGTCCTTTCGCCACTCCTAATGAGTATCAATATTTAGAGTATGTTTGAAATTGTTGTTGTAAGACCAAATAAGATGTTTGACAAATCAATTAAACTACTTTAAGTGGTAGAGGAACCAACTTCTCTTGTAATATCCCATTTCTTGTGATTTGGCTTTTAATTATGAAATGACCATTTTTCCCTTTCCTGTTGTGTTTCATGCATAGTTTGTATTTCAGGAATGATTGATGTGGTTCCCGATTCAATCAAGTGTGTTTTTAGTGATTTGACCTCTCTTGAGTTGATAATTCATGATAGGGTTGACCTCGGTCAACATTTTGAGTTACGAGTGTTAGATGGGAATTTCTTTAGTTACATCACATCAAAAACGTCAAGTTTGAGTTAGTAGGGTTGTCACGACCCGAGCCTACATCTTGGGCGTGGTGTCACGACCAAAATTCACAAGTCGTGATGACGCTTATGTTTCCAACCAATTGGTAAGCCAACCCAATATATATTACCATTTAAGACTAACTAATAAGGTAAAAGGTAAACAAAAAGTAAAATTCTCCAATACTAAGTTCTTTATAAATACGAAATGCGGAATCTTAATATACCACCCAAGAATTGTTGTTATTAGTACAAGAGCTTCTAAATATGATGCAAGCCTGAAATCAATAACAAACCTAAATATAAGAGATGTCAGGTCTGAATACTAAAACAACAGATATATAAAAAGCACAGGGAGGTGTTGGCCACGGAATAACCAAGCAGCTCACGACAACTCCAAGATACTCAAAGCTCGGACTCAAAATGCTCCATTAGATGATCTTGTACTAGGAATTGAATGTGCACCACAAAGAGTACAACAAGTGTAGTATGAGTACGAAACCACGTGTACCTAGTATATCTCATGGACTGACAACCAAGATGTAGTGACGAGAGTTTATATAAGAAAACACCAGTTCTTTAGTTATACAAGTCTATATTACACTTACCAGTCAAGTTTCATCAATAAGAATCGAACTTCACGTAATGTATAACCATCAATAAAGCACATAATCAACAAGAATAAACAATGTAATGATATACAATGCAATGTGACACCATGAAATTTTATTCCTCAGATTCAAAGTAGTCCCTCAATCATATATTCATGATACTCTTGAAATTACATCGAGAGTTCATGAACCATGGGGGACTCGCTAGGTCACGTGTCTGTGCGAACGATCTCAACGCACTATTATAAAATCAAATAAATTCTGCACGGACGGTCTCCACGTGCCCAAATTATAATCTTAACATCTCATCATCCTCACTGACGATCTCCACGTTCCCAACTTATATTCAACCTCATGTCAATGCATGTGAAGAATATGATTTCACATAAAGGGGATGATAGTGCATGTCAATCAATCAAATATCAACATAATACATAACTACCTCAAATATAAGATTTCAAATAAGAACACAATCACACCTAATAAGGTTGTCATATATCATCTAATTCCCATATGCTTTGGCATTCTCGGATAACAATTGGCATACCATAGTAATAAATTTTCCCTTTATAACATGGGAGTCGTACCATGCCCGTCACACCATTGGTATGAGACCCCCATCTTTGGCCCTTACTGTAACACCCCGTAGCCAAAACAGACCAAAATTAGTTTTTAGAAAAATCTACAAGTGCTACCAACGGTGGCATCGACGGACCGTAGCCTGAACCATGGTCCATCTTACACAACAGTCTATGGGATCAGAAAATCCCACAAATTTAAGCCTAGAAAAATTGGTTATGTCTTGGACGACGGACGGACTTACGGTCCGTAGGTCAAACGACAGTCCGTAGTCCGTGACTGTCGATAAAGACTCCATTCAACCATTCTTTGCCAAGAGTTATGGATGACCAACATGGTTCGTAGGTGGACCTATGGTCCGTAGGTGGAAAATTTGCAACCTGTTAAAGGGAAATGCAATTGGGTCAACTTTAAAATGATCATGACTCTTAGAACAAAATGCATTAGGTCTCGCATGACCTACCCACAAATAGATAATTGAATTATCTTTCCATATCCACCGACCTTTCTAAAATCAAACCTCCCAGCAAAATGTCATGCCCATTTTAGTAAAGGCCTGTCGAACAGGCCCTCACGATGGACCAAATAACTGGGGGTCGGGGGCACGACGGACTGTCAGTCCTGGCCGTTGTGAGGCACAACAACAACCTTCCCAGGGGTCTTTTTGACCTTTCCCACTCTATTTAAACCCTAAGTTACATCGTTTTGACCCTAAATCATCATATTTTAGTCAGTTTAAGCCTAGAAACATAATTAAAACATATCCAAGTCATATCATTAAATCAAAACTTATAAAATTAGAAGAAAGAGAGGAGAAAAAAAGCTCAAGAACCCTAGTTCAAAAACTCCACAAGATCTAGCAGTTCCAACCCCAAAGCTTAAGTATTTTTCCGTTGATTTCATCACCAGGTATGTGGGATTTCACTAGTGGGTTCCTTTCACCCATTGGGTCCTTAGTTTCAGTCAGTTCTTGATTCTCTTATCATTATTAAACCTAGGGTGTCTAGAACTTTTTTGTAACTTCATGGATTTATTAAATATATGTTCCAAATCAGATTATCATGTTATTACTCTGATTATCTCATGAATTTCTGAAGCCTAACTTTGTATTTCTTTTGTTCTTGGATTTTACATGCTAGGTCATATATTTCAGACACTTCAGATATACATGCCTCAGTTATAAATGCATAATACCAGATTAATTGTAGCCTTCTCTGTTTGCTTGTTCAGTTTCGAGCTATCCAATATCTACATAAATTCAGATATAATAAGTTAATTTATAGAATTCATAGGGAGTAGCATAATACCGAGTTGGACTAGGGTTTAGTGTAGATAGTCCCAGAACTACTAGTCGAGTAGGTTGTAAGTCCCCTCTGTGGGAAATCAGTTTAGTGATCACGCCAGCATGCCTTTATATCTTTGGTAGGGTATATTGGGTCCTCTCCATGGGGTGTATACATCAGACTCCACATTTAGCTCATGTGGTTATATTATCGGTTATTAGTAGCTCCAACAGTTCAGTTAGACTCTCTACATTGGCCATTTATCAGTATATTCAATATTCAGTTTCAACATGTTATAAATTGGTCATTGAATCCAGTTAGCTCAGAAATCAGCACATCACGTTCAGATTATGACACTGGTTTTTGTGCTTGTTCAGTTATGTTTTATTTCAACTTTACTCTATCCTACATTCTCAGTACCTTTCAAGTACTGACGCATACGTGCGCTTCATCTTCTCGTGATGTAGGTTCAGGTTCTCAGCATCCAGATCACGCATAGGTCGATTTCCTAATCTCTAGTTCAACAGATTCAGTGGTGAGTCCTCATTCTACGAGAGTTTCAGTTTTTGCTAGATTTAGTTGGTGCTTGTCCCTGTATTTCTAGTCTAGTTTACAGGCTATTTATGACATAGTTAGATTCAGCTTAGTATTGAGTTAATATTTCTTTTGTGTTAAACTCATTGTTTTCAAATATCTCAGTTATAGAATATGGGTATTCCCCATATTTTTAATTTATGTATGATTTAGCTTCTGCAACAATTTATTATCTTTAGTATGCTCATGATCATTCCTGTAGGGTAAACTTGGGATCACTTGTGGTCCTAGGTTCCGTGTCCGCGTCTCAGGGGTAGCTCGGGGCGTGAACTTGGTATCAGAGCACTAGGTTCAAGAGTCGTAAGATGTCTGAAAAATCTGCACTAATAGAGTCATTTTCATGGGTGTGAAGTGCACCACATCTAATGTTAGAGAGGCTATGAAGTGTTTTAGGAAAACTTTATTTTCTTGTTACTCTTATTTTGCATTAGGTATGATCTTATTCCAATAAAACTTGACATTCTACTATTCAGATCATGCCTTCTCATAGAGCTTAGGCATGGAATTCTAATGCACGCAATGCTAACATAATTTCTCTAATACCAAATAAGGAAGTTCAAATGCAGAGTTTCAAAATGCCAATTCAGCTTTTGGCTCTGAGTTTTAACAAAAAGAACAATCAGAAGGTTTGAGTTCCTAGTAATAGAAATGATCGATTAGTGGCACCCAGAGTTTGTGATTTCGTTAGGATGAATCAGCCTAAGTTTTAAAGGTTACAAGTTGGTAAGGACAAACAGAATTTCATTGACGAGGTCAAGAAAATATTTGGTGTGATGTCATTAACTCGTAGTTATATGTGAGATTGGCATCCTACAAACTCAAGGATGTGACTCACCTATGATTCACTCATACAACGGACATGACTTTGTCTTTTATAACTCAGTATAGCAGTCCAATTTAGTGTTAGTCTACAAACTCTCTTAAAACCTTCCTTAGTCTCAACTCAGTCGGTAAGCTAGTTATAGCTAGATGGGTATAAATAAATTGCCTTGTCACAGTCTCTCAGAAAGTCACTTCAGCAGATCTGGTAGAGTAAGAAATGGTAGACTTCGATGTTCTTCTAGGCATAGATTTGTCACACTAATGTTATGCCTCAGTCGACTGTAGAACTAGGATTGTTCGTTTTCAATTTCCAGACGAACCAATTTTAAAATGAAAGGGTAGTAGCCTAGAACCTATGAGTCGATTATTTGTTACCTTATGGCCAGAAAGATGATATCTAAGGGTTATCTCTATCATCTAGTTCTGGTTAAGGATTCTAGCTTTGAAACCCCGTCTCTTGAGTCAGTTCCAGTAGTCTGTAAATTTTTTTCCAGAAGTGTTTCTAGAAGATCTTCCTAGAGTCCATTCCAAAATGGAAATCGACTTTGGAATTGATCTCCTTCCACATAAGCAAACTATTTCTATTCCTCCTTACAGAATGGCTCTAGGAGAGCTTAAGGAATTGAAAGAGCAGTTGAAAAACCTTCTAGATAAGGGTTTCATCAGATTTAGTATTTCACCTTGGGGTGCACCAGTATGTTCATAAAGAAGAAAGATTTTTCTCTCAGAATGTGCATTGACTATAGACAGTTGAACAAGGGAAAAATCAAGAATAAGTACCCCATCCCCCGGATTGATGTGCTAGTCATTTTTCAAAGATAGACCTCAGGTTCAGTTATCATCAACTCAGAGTAAAAGATAGTGACATTCCGAAAACAGCATTTAGAACTCAGTATGGTCATTATGAATTTGTAGTTATGTCGTTTAGACTAACCAATGCTCCTGCAAATTTCATGGATTTGATGAGCAGAGTGTTCAAACAGTAATTAGACTTGTTCGTTATCTTCTTCATTGATGATATCCTCATTTAGTCTAGGAGTGAGGAAGAACATGCAAGTCATTTGAGAGTTGTTTTGCAGACTCTCAAAGATCGCCAGTTATTCTCTAAGTTTAGTAAATATGGGTTTTGGTTGCAACTTGATTCTTACCTTGGTCACATTGTATCTAGCGAAGGGATCCGCGTAGATTCACAAAAGATAGAAGTAGTGAAATAATGGCCCAGACCTACCTCTGCAGCTCTGCTACAGATATCAGAAGTTTCTTAGGTCTAGCAGGTTATTACAGAAGGTTCGTGGAAGGATTTTCATCCATGGCCTTACCATTGATTAGGTAGACTCAGAAGATGGTCAAGTTCCAATGGTCAGATGATTGGGAGAAAAGCTTTGCAGAATTGAAAACTAATTGACTACAGATCCTGTCTTAACTCTACCAGAGGGTTCAAATTGTTATGTGATCTATTGCGATGCATCCAAAGTTGGCCTTCGTTGTATGTAGATGCAAAGAGATAAGGTTATATCTTATGCCTCTAGAAAGCTTAAGGTTCATGAGAAGAACTATCCAACTCATGTCCTCGACCTTGCAGCAGTGGTGTTTGCACTCAAGATATGGAGACACTACTTGTATGATGTTCATGTAGATGTGTTCACTGATCATAAGAGCCTTCAGTATGTGTTCACCCAGAAGAGTTGAATATTCTCCAAAGGAGATGGCTTGAGTTCCTTAAGGATTATGGTATGAGTATGCATTATCATCCTTGAAAGGCGGATGTAGTGGCCAATTATCTTAGTAGATTATCTATGGGTAGGGTAGCCCATGTTGAGGAAAAAAGAAACGAGCTAGTGAAGGATGTTCACGGGCTTGCTTGGTTGGGAATTCGCCTTATGAGCATATCAAACAGCAGTGTAACAGTTCAGAATGGGGCAGAATCATCTTTGGTAGTGGAGTTTAAGGAAAAGCAAGAGAGTGATTCGATCTTGCTTGAACTAAAGGGTGCAGTCAACAATTAGAGAGTAGAGGTTTCTCCCAAAGGGGAGATGGTAAACTTCACTACCAAGGTAGATTGTGTGTTCCTGATGTGGGAGAGTTGACGAAGCATGTTCTTGCAGAAGCTCATAACTCCAAGTATTCTATTCATCCAAGTGGCACTAAGATGTACCGCGATATGCGGGAAGTTTATTCGTGGAATGGATGAAGAGGGATATAGAAGACTTTGTGAATAAATGCCCCACTTGCCAGCAAGTCAAGGTAGAACATCAGAAAACACGAGGTATGACTAAAGAGATCGATATTCCTACTTGGAAGTTAGATGTGATCAATATGGATTTCATCACAGGTTTACCTCGTACTCGCAGACAACATGACTTTATTTGGGTGATAGTTGATAGGATGACTAAGTCTTCTCGCTTTTTGGCGGTCAAGACTACATATTCGGCAGAGGACTATGCCAAGCTTTACCTTACTGAAATTATGAGGTTGCATGGGGTTCCTTTGTCTATCATCTCAGATAAAGTTCCTAAGTTTACCACTCATTTATGGAAGTCATTTCAAAAAGGTCTTGGTACTCAAGTTAACCTTAGTACAACATTTCATCCACAGACAGATGGGCAGGCAGAGTGTACCATTTAGACCTTATAGGATATGTTGAGAGATTCTGTGATCGATTTCAAAGGTGGTTGGGATGATCACCTTCCTATTATTGAGTTTGCCTAAAATAATAGCTACCATTCCAGCATTTAGATGGCCCTTATGAGGCTTTATATGGGCGTAGATGTAGCTATCCTGTTGGTTGGTTTGAAGTAGGTGAAGAAGCTTTGATAGGGCCAGATTCGGTCGTTTATGCTATGGTGAAAGTGAAACTCATTAGAGATAGACTTAAGACATCCCAAAGTCGTCAGAAATCTTATGCAAATGTAAGGAGAATAGAACTAGAGTTCCAAGTTAATGATTGGGTTTTTCTGAAAGTGTCACCTTTAAAAGGGGTGATAAGATTTGGAAAGAAAGGGAAGCTCAGTCCTAGATATGTAGGCCCTTACAATATCTTGAAAAGGATTGACAAGGTGGCATATGAGTTAGAGTTTCCAGCAAAATTAGCAGCAGTGCATCCGGTCTTCCACATCTCACTCTTGAAGAAGTGCGTGGGTGACCCAGCCTCTATAGTTCCATTAGAGAGTGTGGCGGTGAAAGATAGTCTTTCTTATGAGGATGTACCAGTTGAGATTCTTGACCGTCAGGTTAGAAGGTTGAGAAACAAAGAAGTCGCTTCAATCAAGGTTTTGTGGAGGAGTCAGTCCGTAGAGGGAGCTACTTGGGAAGCAGAAGCAGCCACGAAAGCCAAGTATCCTTACCTTTTTCCTTTTGATTCCACTCTAGCTTGAGTTAATAGTTCCTCTTTAGTTTTACAGTCATTCATGCGTAAATTCAGTTTTAGAATCATGTTCCCTCAGTTTGTACTTTCATTTTAGCGTAATTGCATGTACTCAGAACTCAATTCAGTCAGAACTCAGTTCTCAGTGTTTAGTAGTGGGATTGGTATCTCTCTCCTTCTATTTCAACTAGTTTAGTCTTCATTCGAGGATGAATGATCCCAAGGGAGAGATAATATAACACCCTGTAGCCAAAACAGACCAAAAATTAGTTTTTTTAAAAAATATGCAGGTGCTACAAACGGTGGCATCGATGGACTGTAGCATGAACCACGGTCCGTTCTTCACAACCGTCGATGGGATAAGAAACTCCCAAAAATTTCAGCCTGGAAGAATTGGTTAAGTCTAGGATGATGGACGGACTTATGGTTCCTAGGTCAAACGACGGTCCGTAGTCCGTGACCGTCGATCAAGAATCAACGACGGGGCATCAGGCGCACGAAGGGCCGTCAGTCCTGGCCGTCGTGAGGCCTAACATTAACCTTCCCAGGGGTCTTTTTAACTTTTCTCACATCGTTTAAGTTACATCATTTTGATCATAAATAATAAGATTTTAGTCAGTCTAATCCTAGAAACATAATTAAAACATATCCATGTCAAATCATTAAATTAAAACATAGAAAATTAGAAGCAAGAAAGGATAAGAAATCTCAAGAAACCTAGATCAAGAACACCACAAGCTCAATCAATTCCAACCCTGAACTTAAGTATGTTTCTGTTGATTTCATCACTAGGTATGTGGGATTTCACTAGTGGGTTCCTTTCACCCATTGAGTCCTTAGTTTCAGTCAGTTCTTGATTCGCTTATCATGATTAAACCTAGGTTTTCTAGAACTTTAATATAACTTCATGAATTTATTAAATGTATGTTCCAAATCAGATTATCATGTTATTACTTCGATAATCGCATAAATTTCAGAACCCTAACTTTGTATTTCTTTAGTTCTTGAATTACACATGCTAGACATATTTTTCAGACACTTCAGATATAAATACCTCAGTTATAAATGCATAATTACTAGATTAATAGTTGCATTCTTAGTTTGCATGTTCAGTTTAGAGCTATCCAGTATTTACATAAATTTAGATATAAGCAGTTAATTTACAAAATTCATTGGGAGTAGCATAATACCAAGTTGGGCTAGGGTTTAGCATACCGAATAGACCCAAAATTACTAGCCAAGTAGGTTGTAAGTCCCCTTTATACATTTGGCAGGGTATATTGGCTCCTATCGATGGGTGTATACATAGACTCCACATTTAGCTCATGTGGTTTTATTATCAGTTATTAGTAGCTCCCACAGTTCAGTCAGACTCTCTAAATTGACCATTTATCAGTATATTCAGTTTCAGCATGTTATAAATTGGTCATTGCATCGAGTTTGCTCAGAAATCAGCACATCACGTTCAGATTATTATACTTGTTTTTGTGCTTATTCAGTTACGCTTTATTTCAGCTTTACTCTATCCTACATGCTCAGTACATTTCAAGTACTGACGCATACATGTGCTACATCTTCTCGTGATGTATGTTCAGGTTCTCAACATCCAGATCAGGCATAGGTTGATTTCTCGATCTCCAGTTCAGTAGATTCAGTAGTGAGTCCTCATTCTCCGAGAACAACAGTCATGAGTTTCATTTCAGTCTTTAGTCATTAAGTTTCAGCTTTTGCTAGAATTAGCTGGGGCTTGTCCCAGTATTTATAGTCTTGTTTTGAGGCTATTTTCAGACATAGTTAGATTCAGCTGAGTATTGAGTTAATATTTCTTTTGTGTTAAACTCATTGTTTTCAAATATCTCAATTATAGAATATGGGTATTCCCCATCTTTTCATTTTAAGTATGATTTAGCTTCCGCAGCAGTTTATTATCTTTAGTATGCTCATGATCATGCAAGCAGGGTTAACTAGGGATTACTTGTGGTCCTAGGTTCCGTGTCCGCGTCTCGAGGGTAGCTCGGGGCGTGACACTTACCCTTTGTATATTCCATTTTTAGTCTTTTAATTTGGAAAATGTCCACGAATGAAGTATGAAAGTCTTAACATACATTAAATGCAGAACCCGTGTCACAATCCTCAAGATTTTACCTTCCCTTTGCAAAGCTTCAGAACGTTCCCAATCTACAAATTATGCAATAATCATAAGTCAATGAGTTCATAGACACTCATATCACTATACTTCTAAATTTAAAAAAACTTATCAACAAGATACTAATAGTTTCCGACTAGTTAAAATACTCATTTAAATTTTTTGGAAAGAGTCAAAATAGTCCTAGTTCTCGAATGAGCTATCGGGTCGTTACACGTGGCCGACACTAGAGAACCATTGTTGGTCCCCAAACGAACCCTCGTCCTAGTTGGCTACAAGCGAAAGACTAACTCAAGCATATAAAAGCTTAAAACTAAAGTAAATTCAACAAAACTCAAATACTCAACCTTTCTAAAAGTTTGTACAATACTCAAAATAAAAGTAAATAGAGAAACTCCTCAACTTTGTCTACTTGTAAAACCTCTACTATTACAGAAGGATATCGGGCCAAGACCTACGACATCAACATCTCAAAACTACCAACGGTAATATAAAAATGAAGTCTTTGGAATATGAAAAGGCTTACAAAATTTGATTGGAGTATCACATGACATCAACGAAGCACCTCATGATGATCCTAAATACATGTATCATGATACAAGCCAAACGACTTAGTAAATGGAATGTACTAGCATGTAAGGGGAATTCTAAAGCATAAATATTAGCTTAAACTGATGGAAAGAATCATACTTACCTCTTCTCAACTCAAAGAAACAAAGTTCAACTCTATTATAAGATACTCAACTCTGGATACCCAACTCAAGATAATGCAACAATAAAAGATGTAATGTATGGAAAACTTTTTAGACAGAAGATAACAACTCAATGTATTGAAGAATACAATAAAAAGTTAATTTTTATATAAAATTATAATATAAATATGTGGGAGATTCTCTAATCAACAACCATCATTATGAGTTATGTGATGATACATTGTCTCGCTCATGCTGCCAGAACTGTCCTATACTTTGTCGGGGATATAGAACCTACCACTAAGTGGATCATAGTAATATTCTAAAAAGCATTAAGAAATCATCTAAAAATCATGAACCTTTCTACCCACATCGGCTATATGATATATGGAGACTTGAGTTATCTAAACTCGTCCCCATATCGGTGCTCAATAGTACTCTCAAATGTAAGTAGCTCATATGTTTTAAAACATAACTCTTTCTCTGGTTTGAGATAATTACTCAAAATCTTTCTCTTAAAAGAGATGGTACTAAAACTTCTCATGAAAACTCTATTGAAAATCGGTGTTTCCACTCATCCTAAATGTGAAACCATTTACTCTTGAGAATGCCTTAGTTACTCTTCCTCAAAGTCATATGTTGAAGTCTTAAATCAAGTTTTAAAACAATTTGTAAAAAAGACTTCTTAAAATAAGATTCACACCGAATTATAGACATGAACAACTCAATTCAAGGTTTTTAATAACCATGCATAAAAATCAAATACGTGGAACTTAATAACTTTAGAACACAAGAAGTCAACAATACTACTCGATCTCAAGAATTCTCGACCGGAGGGTTCATTCGGAATTATGTGCATGAACTACTCAATTTAAATACTCAATGATACCTCTCGTCTCAAAATTCTCGACTCATAGGTTTCATGTGGAATTATGAGCATGAAATACTCAAGTCAGTACCATAATGGGTAACATGTAGCAGCCCCGTAATTAGGAATATAATCCCAAAATGATTAGGAACACAATACTCAAGACTTAGAACTTAAAAATACTACTCTTCTAAAATGCTCAACTGATGGAGTTCATGCGGAATTTATGGGCATGAACGACTCGACACAAGAGTCCAAATAAACAATAAGGAACTCATGTATATGACTCTTCTCATTCTCATACTAACTTCCTTAAGACTCAGTTTAAAACACAAGTGGACTTTGAGAAACTTCTCAAGATTTATAACTTAAAATAGAGTTCATGCTGAATTGTAGACATGAACAAATAAACTCAAGGATATCAATAAAAATAGAAAAGATTAACAATTAGAAATAGAATTTTTAAAAGAAACATGAACTCAAATAAACATATCTCAAGAATAGTCAAATCTAGGGGTAAAATCTTAGAGTTCTCTTTTACTGATTTCAAATATGTGGGGTGTGAGGACGAACTAGTCCAACACTATGAAAGTCTTACATACTTGGAAAAACAATTCTCAATAGAATATATAATAACTTCATTAGAACCTTGAAACCCTTGCTTGAAGGAGAAAAATCAAGAAACCCTTTCTTGAGATTATTGAATTAGTTTCTTAAAATCTCTATGGGAAAGATTTATCATTTTCATTAATAATTCATAATTGTATGGAGGAATTCTTTTTGTAAAGAATGGAATTCTTGGAGAAAAACTTACCTTGAGGAAAAATGGAAGAATCTTCAAAAAAATTGAAATAATCTTGAACGGAGACTTCTACTTTGATTTTTAATTAGGATTTTTCCCTAGGGTTTGAGAGAGGAGAATGGTGGATTATAGTATAATTGTTTTGAGACTTTCATTATCAAAAAATATGTTCAGGATTTTTTGGAGGTAAAAGTATGAAAACGACTCTTTTTAATATTTTCACTTCTGTTAATTTGTGACACCACTGTATCAGGTTACTAAATGGGTATGTTCACATACCTTTAATTTAATGGGTTCTGTGCCACGTGACTATTTATATTCTAAGAGATATCTTCATTTTAAGTTGACCCATGTACAATCCTACATCAAAACTTAATCGATAAGAAAACGTTAAAATAGTTATCAAGAACTTATCAGGAAATTAAATTACAATATTTATAGATAGATTCACAAAATAAACTCATGATTGGCGTATGGATGAAAAAATCAACACTTTAGAAGCTTACATACCTCTTAGAGATCAAACTCTTTGCAAAATCCACAACGAAATCTGCAACGAAACCTCAAGAACTTGACAAAACCTTGACTTTTCTCCTCTTTTCTCTTCTTGAACTCTTTTCTAAGACCATAGCGTAAATTATGATTGTGTAAACAGAACCAAATTATTTTAGACCCCTATTTAATTACCAAAAATGAATTAAATTTGATAGACTAGGGAAAATACAAAAACACCCCCCATTAATCTGGGTAACTTTTCTTAAATATACAATCTTGTAAGACCCCGCCTTTTTCTTAACGTATAAAATTACTCGTATCTTCATAGAAAGACCATGAGGGTGGTAATAAATTAAGAATCATGTGTTATGTCATATTTTAAGTTTTCATGGGTTGTATATCAAGTTCTGAAGTTAGGTAAGTGGCAATATGAATGTTGGCAAAAGTTACCGTAAGTTCCTTTTTAAAGATTTCTTGTAAATTTGGATCAAATGTATCGGAAGTTTAATCCCAATCTATAAACATTTATGGAGATCACGACCTATTAAATCTAAGGTCTAAGAATCTAGTTTCCGAAGAATTAAACCGTTTGTTAAGAATAGAGAGATATTCACAGTTTCACGAGACTACGCAAGCAGGCACGTGAGGTGGGTCCCCTTGGTCGGTGGAACTTTTGATGTGTCATCTTCTTCGACTTCTCTTAATTTTTCTTAGTGACGAAACTAAGAAATAAAAAAACCCACTTTACGATAGACAAGTTATAGATTTTGTTGACTTAAGATCTTGACGGAAGTTGTTCTTAGGTTGAACTCGTCAACATGGTATAATTTGTTTTATTGACTTCATAGCATATCATACTTAAATGTTGCTAAAGCAAGTTTTTCTTTTGTCGATTCTATCTTTAATAGGTTGCAAATAACAATTTGCGATAGAGATACATATCTTTTATCAGATTATCGTGGTATCCTCGATTCTTGTGTGTTGATTATGGTCCTTCCTTGTTTTAGTATCAAGGGGGGCATAATTAAAACTTTTTAGGCCACTTGAATTCAGCAAAAAGGTATATTACATCTATTCCATACTTACGACATGGTTTCTTAAAACATAAGAGAAATGTATTTGGGTCGTTATCCTTGTAGCAATTATTGTTGATTGCTAGATGCTTGAGTTGATATAATCCTCCCTTGTTTTGATTTTTATTCAGTTAGTAGAGTCCCTATGTTGGACACAACTTAGAAGATATTTGTGTAGGTTGCTTATAACTAATTTGATCGCTTTTAGAGATTGGATTAGTATTGTTGTCCTCGGGGATATTATTGTTAGATGCAGGAATGTGATATATTCCCAGAAGGGATATGTTCTTTACGGGGATATAAGGATGCCTAGAAGGTCTATTAGTTTCCTACGAGTCTATATTGATGCCTAGAAGGGCTATGAGTTGCCTACAGGGTTATATTGAGGCCTTAGAAGGCTATGTGCTTCCTACAAGGCCATGTAGTTTCCTAAGAGGGATATGAGTTTTCTATAAGCTATGTTGATGTCTAAGAGAGTTCTGTGTTGCCTACAGGGCTATATTAATGCCCAAGAGGGATATGTGACTACGTACGTGACTAGGGGTTATCAATAGGGCTATATGGACTGATCTTCACCACCCGTGCTTAAGGGCGCCTAAGTAGGTTGTCTTGTGTTCTTTTTGTACCTGCCGATATTATGGGGGCTTGGTTAGGTTGTTGTTTTATTATTTTTGATAAGTTTAGATTTAGTAGAATGTCAGTACACTTATCTTCTTACCCTTGATTTATTTATCGGATATCAGTTGAAGGAAGAATAAAGCTTGAAGAAGAAGACCAATTTCTCTAGGATTTCACTTCAATTTAGTGGATTAATCTTCATTAACATATGGGTTCTTCACTCTTGGGATTCCTTTCCCTAAGAGGTCCTCTCAAAGTTGATTTCTAAATACCCAATTCCATGGGATTTACAATTCTAATGGGTTTTCTTCTAAACTTCAAATTGACGATAAATTGTGATTGCCTATGACTAATTGAGTGTATATTGTTGGTAAATTGATGTTTATTGATGCAATTTCATGAAGATCATGTAGCTTTCCCCAGATTCCCAAATCTTGGATATTGCTTATGAATTGATGGGAATTGAGCAATGTATTGCTTTTTAGTCTTATTTATATATCCTAATCATTCATGGACTGCCGAGGGTAATGTATTGTTGGATTGATCTATTTCTTGCACAATTCATGATGAACACTATTCCCCTAACCCTAGGTTATGAATTGAAGTCAATTTTGATAGTGATGATGCAATTGACCTAGCTATAGTGTTAATTACTATTGCATGATGGTATTGCACCCATTGTTGGGTTTAATTGGATGGTTGATGGTAAACCATGGATGATGGATTTTGAAGAATATGTGTTAAGTCTTGTGATTTAAACCATTTACTTTAATTATGATTACTTGTGTTTATTGATGAAGTTATATTGAAGTATATCTTATGATAAGATTGATTGGGGTTGGTATGATGTTGAATTGAAATATCTTGAACTATGGTTTTTGAGTTGTTCGCTAAGATGTAAATGTTATAAGATGGTGATAACTTATCAATGTGTCTTATTATGATGTGACTATGTAAATATGCTAACCTCACATATATGAATTGTAATGAAAGAAAAATACTCATGGAATTCTTACTGATTTATGATGATGATTATATAAAGGATAGACCCTATGACTTAAACCTAAGTAATGTTTGTTTATGAAAGACATTCCAAAAGGGAATCTTGCTAAGCACCGAGTGAACTTGTATATAAGGGTTGGCGCCTTCCCAAGAAGGTAAGGTAGGGTTCATCATAATCCTCACGGGGTGGATAGCCTCATAGTCAAAAAAGGGCATGGAGTGATGTCTCCATCACACCCCCCAAGCTCCATAAACTATGTTGCCACCATAGGAATACTAACTAGTGGATCCACCTAGAAAGCTATGTTTATGTTGGGTTATACTTTGGCTGGTACACCACCTTCCATCGGTGTAACGTTTTACAGCACCGAATTCCACACTTAAATCTTGTGGTCTATCTCTGTTAAGGCAAGTTTTTTCCGAAAGTAAAAATGAAGTAATGGACTAAACACCAACTAGGGTGACTTAGGAGGTTTGACTTATCTTAGGTAGGGGTATGTGACTCTACCTATTCCTTGCACTAGTTTGCCTTGAGGGAAGCCTTAGGAGGTTGTTATTATGTTCTTTAATGTATATGTTATGTATGTGTTGATTCTTATATGTTAATGACACTATGTGATATGGGTTCCATTTTATAAACATGTGGTTGGTCTTTATTGATAAAGTATGATGATGTTATCTCTTAATGATATAGTATGTAAAGTTAAGCATTGCTTATAGTTCAGTATTTAGTTTACTTGGTTGGGTAAGGTTATGGGGCCTTACTTATCCATTGCACTAGTGGATTTAATGGGGGTGTATGAATGATGGTCTTGCTTAGGTTATGATATTACGAACTCTAATGCATGCTTGTTGATGTTATAACTTGATGATTGAGCTTTCTTGATTGTGTGCTCAATTGTGTTGATATACATGTTGACTTGACAAGACATTGGTATTGTTGGTCTTGTGTTGTATATATTCTTGACTTAAGAGTTATGTGTTCATTGACTTATATGAGTTCTTTGATATGCATAAGTCTTTCCAAAGTTAATTAGCATGTCTTAAACGAATGTCCTTTTTAGCATGATTTCACTTGTTTTACATGCATATACTCATACTTTGTACAAGTGTGTACTAACCCATCTTTTATTTTTCCTAAAACTGTAGGATCTGGCGGTTGAGCTTATAGAATGCCTTTGAAGACTACTTGGATATTCCCCAAGAGTTCGGTAGATCCTCACCTTCCGCGGACAATGCCATTATCAAGCTATTGATGTCATTCTAGTTATAAGACTTCTAGTTCTTTCCTTTTCATTTCTCGACTATTATTGTATAGCCTATATGAGGCTCTTTGTTTTATTGAAGTATTGGTAAGCCCCATTGTTGAATTTGGTTGAGATGGTTAATTATGAGACATATTATAGACTTCTGATGAGATTATGTTTATATACCATGTATGTGAAATTATAGTAAATGACTATGTAATGTTCTTATACTAAGGGTCTATGTATACTCGATAAATATATATTGTGTGTAGGCGAGAGGTCTAAGTGAAACTCAATGTAGAAGTAGACAAAAAGTTTTTAATTTTCCGCATTTGTGACCTATGAATGTAATGATGAATGATAAGAGGCTAGTCTTAGTCCTCTTTGAGTACGACTACGCCTGTTACGTCTAGGGGGTGCTCCCCGGATGTGACAAACTTGCTATGAAAGCATGAGGTTGAATACCTTTAGGATTAATGTCTCACTAAACCACTTCTATATAGATTCTTATTGATAATTTTTAAGCGTGCCACAATCATGAATGAGATACTATGTGAAGCTTAGGAAATTCTCATCTTCTTTGTTTTCCTAGGTTGTGCCTCTATAGTCCTAACTTTAGGTGTTATTTTAACCTAACCCTCTTATATTGATCATAGGGTTAATGCGGAAGTGCCTCCTTATGACTACTAGAAGGACAGCCGCAAGAAGGGTTGAGGAAGGAAGTTGCTAATGCGGAAGTGCCTCCTTATGACAACCATGCTTCTCCGCAAGGCAATCAAGTTCCTCCACAAGAACAAGCTCTTTGGGTAACCAAGCTCTGGTCATTCCTCCACCTATGACTGATGGATATATAAGGTCGAATTTTTTTAGTTTGGATAAATCTATGACTACTCAATCACATGCGTTGACTACTAAAGTGAAATCCATGATGGCTTGATCAAATCGATATGTTGGACATAAAGTGAACCCAAATGCTAGTACAATGGCTACATGTTTGAGAGACTTCACTAGAATGAATCCTCCTATGTTCTTTGGGTCTAAGGTTGATGAAGACCCCCAAGACTTTCTTGATGAGGTCTACAAGAATTTTTATGCTATGGGGTGAGTACTAGTGAGAAGGTCGAGCTTTCCGCCTGTCAAATCAACGATTTATCCCAAACTTGGTTTACACAAAAAGGAAGGATAATAGGTCTCTAAGAGGTGGTACAGTGACTTGGGAGATTTTAGAGGGACTTTCTTGATAGGTTGTTTAGTAGAGATCAAAGGGAAGCTAAGGTAGAGGAGTTCATCAACCTTCGTCAAGGAGGTATGAGTGTTAAAGAATACTCATTGAAGTTCATTAAGCTATCCATATATGCTTCCTATTTGGTTTCCAATGCTAGGGATGAAATGAGCCGACGGGCGTGTCCGAAGAGCTTGAAGAAGAATGTCGTGCGGCTATGCTTCATGACAAAGGAATTTTACTCTTGCATTCTTGAAAGAATTTGATTCTATGAGTTACAAAACAGTTACTTCACCATTGGACTCTGATGAAAACTCTGCAACTTAACATCAGATCCTACTCACTATACAAAGCTAGTGTGAAAGCTTAATATTCTAAACAATACAAGGATGGATATAGCGTATAACGTGCAACACCTAAGTCAGTTCATGCAATATCCTAGAGAGCCCCCATTTGAAGGCAGTCTATCATGTTCTCACATATCTACAATAGGCCCCAGATTTTCATCTCTAACAACTCTGACCTCACTATCAGTTCTTATTGTGACTAAGATTGGACCTCTTGTCATGATTCAAGAAAGCCGGTAAGTGGTTATTTGATTCTCATGGGTGATAGCCCCATTAGTTGGAAGTCTAAGAAACAACCCACAGTGTCACTGTCTTCAGTAGAAGCAGAGTATTGAGCTGTGACACAGGTTGTCGGTGAAATGTTATGGCTGGAAAGATTACTTGATGAGTTATCAGCAACGTGTTCCTTACTGATACATGTTTTCTGTGATAGCCAAGCAGCAGTGCACATTGCTAAGATCTAGTTTTTCTTAGAGGACTAAACATATGAAGGTGGATTGTCATTTTGTCAGAAACAAGTTGCAGCAAGGATTGATCGTTCTCCAATATGTTACCACAAATTCCCAATAGGCTGATGTTTTCACTAAAGGCTTGCCTGAAGTCAAGCATACTAATTTATTGAGCAAGTTTTCTGTATATAACTCACCTCCAAATTGATGGGGGTGATAAGATTAGTTTGTTTTAGTGTACTGTTCATTCACAGAGTTAGTTAACTATTGTTCATTAGTTAGTTAGTTAGATATCACAAGTCACAATTAGTTGAATAGTTGAGTTTGTTAGAAGATTACATTCGTGTGTATATATATATATACTCATACATTGTATACATTACAGTTTAGTTTTTCATATTCTCAATAACATTTTCTCCACTTTTTTCTCTGATTGCTGGTGAGATTTCAACCTCCATTAATGGAGGAAGCTTATAGTTTTGCAGCTTGAGCTTCTGTTTTGACACAATCATCTAAGGTATTTCGTAAAAAAAAGTAACACAAAATATGAGATGACTATTGATGACACAAAAATATTCAATAAAAAATAATAATAAAATCATCATATAAAATAAATATTGTAAAGTCATAATGAAAATAATCATAATTTAAAAGTATTAAATCATGCTAAAATGTAACGACCTGTTTAGTCGTTTTGAGCAGCAGATTTTATTTCTGGAAAACTGGCTGAGGCGACGGACCCCACGACGGACCGTCATGGTCATGACGGACCGTCGCAGGGTCTCGTTTCAAAACACTTAGAAATTCTGAAATTGGGTACTGAAATCGACTCTCTGAACTTCATAACGGAATGGCAGGACGGACCGTCACAGGCGTGACAGACCGTAAAAGATTCTTTGGTGGAAATTGAGTCTCTGAACTTTGCGACGACCTGCAGGACGGACCGTCGCAGGCACGATGGGCGTCACAGGTTGCGTAATCCCAGTCTGGGTCAGATTTCTGGTTAAGTTTTAAAGGGGCGTTTTGGACTATTCCTGCTTATAATTATAAATTTCGTGGGGTTAGTATTAATAACTCAATTTTCTTGGGGTTTAAAAGAGGTAACCTTGAGTGAATTAGTGGATTACTATGGTAATCTTTTATTCTTAATTATATGCTAATTAGGGTAAAAGAAAGAGGGTTTGAATAAGAAAAATAGAAAGAACAAGAGAGAGGATTGATCGAACGAGAAGAGAGAGAGAAACAAGCTTGGGAAATTGCTTGCTTGATCACGAATCTTCGGTGGGGGGTAGGTTATGGTTTTTACGAAATTCGTAGTAAACTCTAATAGCGAATGATATGTATTGATAGTATTGTAAAACCCAGCTATATGCTTAATTGTATGCTTGCATGAATGTGATTATATAATTGTGATTATATAAGCATGATGAACTTATTGAATCCCAAATCTTGCAAAACCCTAATCTCTTTGTTAATGATTATGCCTTGGTATAAGAAAAGGCTTTATGAACTAAAGAAATGAGATTGATGATGCCTTAGTATAATAAAATGCTTGATGAACTAAAGTAATGAGAATGATGATGCCTTGGTATAAGAGAAGGCTTGATGAATTGATAGAATGAGATTAGTGGATCGGAGTGTCACGTTCCGACACATAGAATTAAGGGATCAGGTGTCACGAACTGACACGTAGTATTAGGGGGACCAAGTGTCACGAACCGACACGTAGATTTAGGGGATCGGGTGTCACGAACCGACAGGTAGATTTAGGGGATCGGGTGTCACGAACCGACACGTAGATTTAGGGGATCGGAGTGTCACGTTCCGACACATAGTAGTAGGGGATAGGAGTGTCATGTACCGACACAAGAGGAATAAAGAATATGAGGGAGCGGAGTGTCACGTACCGACACAAGAGAAATAAAGATAATGAATCTTGAAAGATGTTAATATACTCAACCTAATGAACATAATTCCCAAATGAGTATGATATTGAGGCTTGAGTCCTCATGTGTGAACTTGACGGTAATTGTTAATGATATAGTACTTGTTGTTGCTACATGTTGAGTTTCATAGTTGATTTTATGATATTACTTGGTATATACTGTTTTCTATTTTGAGTTGGCCGATGATATCTACTCAGTACCCGTGTTTTGTACTGACCCCTACTTTTATGTTTTCTTCTTTGTATTTGTGGAGTGCAGCAAACATGCCGTCGTCTTCGACTCAACAGTAATTCTAGCCAGTCTTCACTACATCAGAAATTCAGGGTGAGCTAATGCTTCTAGCTTGGACTGGATCTTCTTCTTCAAGTCTTGATGCCTTGAAATTTCGGCATCGACTAGCTTTTATTTGTTTTAGCTTCTTACACATTTTTAGTTTAGAAATTTGATTATAGATGTTCTTGTGGTGATGACTTCAAGATTTTGGGGAATAATAGATGTTGAATTGGTGTTTATTTATGAGTTTAAGTCTTCTGCATTACTTTCTGTCGATATTATATTGAAATGTTAAGGGTCAGATTGGCTAGTTCGCTCACATAGGAGGGTAAATGTGGGTGCCAGTCGCGGCTCGGTTTTGGGTCGTGACAAACTTGGTATCAGAGCCTTAGGTTCGTTGGTCTCATCACACAAGAACGAGTCTAGTAGAGTCTTAAGGAATGGTAGGGGGACGCCTTTACTTTTCTTTGAGAGGCTATAAGACTTTAGGAAAATTCCATTCTTTCTTTCTTTATTTCGTGCTACTACTTGAATCCAATTGGTATCTAGGTGATATAAATTGGTATCTGACCATCTTCACTCTATTTCGCAGATGGTTAGAACTAGAGCAACGAACGCTCCAACACCAACACTGGCAAGACAAGAAGCGTCTGAGCCAGCCACTGGGGCTGTAGCTCGGAGAGGAATAGTGGCAAGAGGACGTGGTAGAGGTCGTGGGAGGAAGTCCTCTAGAGGAAGAGGACAAGTACCTAGCCCATCTGATGCTAGGGCGGTGACTCCTCCACCGACTGAGGAAGTAGTAAGAGAGGGTGAGGAAAGGGAGAATGAACAAGTGCAAAATGAGGAATTGCCACCCCAACCTACCCCAGAGATGATCAATCAGGTTCTTGCTTATCTTAGCGGGTTTAATAGATTAGGGTCAGGCACCTCCAGTGTTTTCTGCACCAACACCTCCAGTTTCAGAGGTACGACATGCCGCTGCTGGGGCTCCCCGCATGGATGCCTCATTAGAAATAGGCACATTTCCTCGTCTGACTACAGGGCCTATAATGACAAATGATCAGCATGAACTTTTCAGTAAGTTCTTGAAATTGAAACCTCCAGTCTTCAGGGGTGCTGAATCGGAGGATGCCTACGATTTTCTGGTTGACTGTCATGAGCTACTACACAAGATGGGTATAGTAGAAAGGTTTGGTGTTGAGTTTGTGACTTACCAGTTTCAAGGGAACGCCAAAATGTGGTGGCGATCACATGTTGAGTGTCAACCGACAGAGGCAACACCTACGACTTGGGCATCATTCTATAGCTTGTTTATGGAGAAGTATATCCCACGGACTTTGAGGGATAGGAAAAGATATGAATTCTTAAGTCTAGAGCAAGTTAGGATGTCGGTTACTGCATATGAGGCTAAGTTTCGTGCACTATCCAGATTTGCCACCCAACTTTGTTTCAGTCCACAAGAGCGGATTCGTCGTTTTGTGAAGGGGTTGAGATCAGAGTTGCGGATTTCAGCTTACAGGTAGCGGCCACGGCAAAATCCTTCCAAGAAGTAGTAGATTTCGTGGTAGAGGTGCAAGGAGTGAAGCCAGATGAATTCACCATGGCATCGACATCAAAAAGGTTTCGAAAGGGAGGTGAGTTTAATGGTTCTTACTCTAGAGGACAGGGTTCCGGAGGTTACTCAGTTCGACCAATTCAGTCTTCACTAAAGACTGTAGTTGGGGGTCCACCTCAGACCGGTCAACACTTCTCTGAGAGACCTATGCTATAATCTAGAGAGTGTTATGTATGTGGGGAGACTGGACATATTAGGAGGAATTGTCCAAAACAGAGTTATAGACCCCCAATAGCTAGAGGTAGAGGTGGTCGTGATAGAGGCAGTTATTCTGGAGGACGTGGTGGTCGAGGTAATGGTGGTCACCAAAACGGCCGGGGTGATGGGCAAACTGGAGCCACTACATCACAACATGGTAGGGGCAACGGACAGACAAACGATAGGGCCCATTGTTACGCTTTCCCTAGGCGGTCTGAAGCGGAGGCATCTGATGCTATCATCACTGGTAATCTTTTGGTTTGTGATTGCATGGCTTCTGTATTGTTTGATACCGGATCCACATTTTCTTATGTATCTTCCTCATTTGCTAATGGTCTTAATTTACATTGCGAATTACTTGACATGCCTATTCGTGTTTCTACTCCGGTGGGTGAGTCTGTGATAGTTGAAAAAGTGTATAGGTCTTGTTTGGTGACTTTTGTGGGGAGTAACACTTATGTAGATTTGGTTATCTTAGAAATGGTTGACTTTGATGTAATTCTGGGTATGACTTGGCTTTCTCCGAATTTTGCGATCTTGGATTGTAATGCTAAGACTGTGACGTTAGCCAAACCTGGGACAGATCCGTTAGTGTGGGAGGGTGACTACACTTCCAATCCGGTGCGTATCATTTCCTTTCTTCGTGCTAAGAAAATGGTTAGTAAAGGGTGTTTAGCTTTCTTGGCACATCTCAAGGATGACACTACCCAAGTACCTTCGATTGAGTCAGTTTCGGTAGTCCGTGAGTTTTTGGATGTGTTCCCTGCAGATCTTCACGGTATGCCACCAGATAGGGATATTGACTTCTGTATTGATCTTGAACCGGGTACTCTCCCCATTTCTATACCCCCTTACAAAATGGCTCCCGCGGAGTTAAGAGAGTTAAAGGGCCCAACTTCAAGAGTTGTTGAGCAAAGGCTTCATTAGACCAAGTGCATCCCCTTGGGGTGCTCCGGTTTTGTTTGTGAAGAAGAAGGATGGGAGTTTTCGGATGTGCATAGACTACCAGCAGTTGAACAAGGTAACGATTAAGAACAAGTATCCTCTTCCTCGCATTGATGACTTGTTCGATCAATTACAAGGTTCTTTTGTCTTCTCTAAGATTGACTTGAGATCCTATTATCATCAATTGAAAATACGGGCAACGGATGTGCCAAAGAGCTTTTCGAACCAGGTATGGGCAGTACGAATTGTAGTGATGTCTTTTGGTCTTACGAATGCCCCTGCTGCGTTTATGAGCTTGATGAACGGATTTTTAAGCCATATCTGGATCGTTGTGATCGTATTTATTGATGATATACTGATATACTCTAAAAGTAAGAAGGAACATGAGGAGCACTTGAGAATTGTATTGGAAATGTTGAGGGATAAAAAGCTTTATGCCAAGTTCTCTAAGTGTGAGTTTTGGCTAGATGCAGTGTCCTTCTTGGGGCATGTGGTTTCTAAGGATGGAGTGATGGTGGATACTTCTAAGTTTGAGACAGTTAAGAATTGGGTAAGACCTACTAATGTGTCAGAAATAAAGAGCTTTGTTGGGTCAGCTAGCTACTACCGCCGATTTGTCAAGGGATTATCTTCTATTGCTTCCCAATTGACGAACTTGACTAAGCAGAATGTTCCATTTGTATGGTCGGATGAGTGCGAAGAAAGCTTTCAGAAACTCAAGACTTTGTTGACTACCGCACCTATCCTTACCTTGCCAGTGGAAGGTAAGAATTTCATTGTTTATTGTGATGCATCCTATTCTTGCTTGGGTGCAGTGCTAATGCAAGAGAAGAACGTAATTGCTTATGCTTCAAGGCAATTAAAGGTGCATGAACGTAACTATCCGACCCATGATTTGAAGTTGGCCGCGGTAGTATTTGCATTAAAGCAATGGAGACACTATCTATATGGGGTTAAGTGTGAAGTATACACGGATCATCGTAGCCTACAGTATGTCTTTACTCTGAATGATTTGACCTTGAGACAGAGGAGATAACTACTGAAGGACTACGACATCACTATTTTGTATCATCCGTGGAAGGCGAATGTTGTGGCAGATGCTATAAGTAGAAAGGCGGGAAGCATGGGAAGTCTAGCTCACTTGAAAGCTTCTAGACGCCCATTGGCTAGAGAGGTTCAGATTCTGGCTAATGACCTTATGAGGTTAGAAGTAAATGAGAAGGGAGGATTGTTAGCTTGTGTGGAGGCAAGAACTTCCTTCCTTGACAAGATTAAGGGAAAGCAGTTTCATGATGAGAAATTGATCCGGATCCGAGATAAAGTGTTGCAAGGAGAGGATTAAGAAGCAACAATCGATGAGGAAGGTGTGTTGAGGATTAAGGGAAGGGTATGTGTACCCCGCGTTGATGATTTGATCAACATTATTCGGACAGAGGCTCATAGTTCAAGGTATTCGATACATCCGGGTGCAACCAAGATGTATTGTGACCTAAAGCAACACTTTTGGTGGAGTAGAATGAAGCGTGATATGGTTGATTTTATTTCCAAATGTCCAAACTGTCAACAAGTAAAGTATGAACACCAGAGGCCCGGAGGAACACTTCAGAGAATGCCCATTCTGAATGGAAGTGGGAAAGAATTGCAATGGACTTCGTGGTTGGTCTTCCCAAGACAATGGGTAAGTATGACTCTATTTGGGTGATTGTTGATAGGTTAACTAAGTCTGCTCACTTTATTCCGGTCAAGGTGACTTACAATGCAGAGAAGTTAGCTAAAATCTATATCTCAGAAATCGTTCGATTGCATGGAGTTCCACTCTCCATTATATCAGATAGAGGTACGCAGTTTACCTCTAAGTTTTGGAAAACATTGCATGCTGAATTGGGTACTAGGTTGGATCTTAGTACCGCATTCCACCCTCAGACCGATGGTCAGTTTGAGCGAACGATTCAAGTGTTGGAGGATATGCTTCGTGCATGTGTGATAGAATTTGGTGGCCATTGGGATAACTTCTTACCCTTAGCGGAGTTTCATACAATAATAGTTATCAC
The DNA here is from genome assembly GCA_027705065.1 of Solanum peruvianum. NCBI lineage: Eukaryota > Viridiplantae > Streptophyta > Magnoliopsida > Solanales > Solanaceae > Solanum > Solanum peruvianum. Next base: position 68,798,554 of record JAKWJD010001755.1, read on the forward strand.
TCAAGTATTGACATGGCCCATTTGAAGCATTGTATGGTAGGAGATGTAGGTCTCCCATTGGGTGGTTTGATGCATTTGAGGTTAGACCTTGGGGTACTTACCTTTTGAGGGATTCTTTAGAGAAAATGAAATCTATTCAAGAAAAGCTTTTGGCGGCGGAAAGTAGGCAAGAAGATGAAAGGGGTGATGCGGTTTGGTAATAGAGGTAAACTAAGCCCAAGGTATATTGGTCCCTTTGAAGTGCTTAAGCGAGTAGGGGAGGTGGCTTACGAATTAGCCTTGCCTCCAGGGCTGTCCGGAGTGCATCCGGTATTTCATGTGTCTATGTTGAAAAGATACCATGGGGATGGAAACTACATTATCCGTTGGGATTCAGTTTTGCTTGATGAAAATTTGTCTTATGAGGAGGAGCCTGTTGCTAATTTAGATAGAGAAAATCGCAAGTTGAGTTCAAGGGAGATTGCATCCATCAAGGTGCAATGGAAGAATCGGCCAGTTGAAGAAGCCACTTGGGAGAAGGAGGTCGATATGCAAGAAAGATACCCACATCTGTTTAAAGATTCAGATACTCCTTCTCGCCCTTGTTTTTCTTCTTGTGATCGTTTGAGGACGAACGATGGGTAAATTGGTATCTATTGTAACGACTTGTTTAGTCGTTTTGAGCAGCAGATTTTATTTCTGGAAAACTGGCTGAGGCGACGGACCCCACGACGGACCGTCATGGTCACGACGGACCGTCGCAGGGTCTTATTTCAAAACACTTAGAAATTCTGAAATCAACTCTCTGAACTTCGTAAAGGAATGGCAGGACGGACCGTCACAGGCGTGACGGACCGTCACAGGCGTGACGGACCGTCACAGGCGTGACGGACCGTCACTGGCGTGACGGACCGTCACAGGCGTGACGGACCGTCACAGACTCTTTGGTGGAAATTGAGTCTCTGAACTTTGCGACGACCTGCAGGACGGACCGTCACAGGCACTACGGGCCGTCACAGGTTGCGTAATCCCAGTCTGGGTCGGATTTCTGGTTAAGTTTTGAAGGGCTGTTTTGGACTATTCCTGCTATAATTATAAATTTCGTGGGTTAGTATTAATAACTCAATTTTTGGGGGTTAAAAGAGGTAACCTTGAGTGAATTAGTGGATTACTATGGTCATCTTTTATTCTTAATTATATGCTAATTAGGGTAAAAGAAAGAGGGTTTGAATAAGAAAAATAGAAAGAACAAGAGAGAGGATCGATCGAACGAGAAGAGAGAAACAAAGCTTGGGAAATTGCTTGCTTGATCACGAATCTTCGGTGGAGGTAGGTTATGGTTTTTACGATATTCGTAGTAAACTCTTAATAGCGAATGATATGTATTGATAGTATTGTAAAACCCTGCTATGTGCTTAATTGTATGCTTGCATGAATGTGATTATATAATTGTGATTTTATAAGCATGCTGAAGTTATTGAATCCCAAATCTTGCAAAACCCTAATCTCTTTGTTAATGATGATGCCTTGGTATAAGAAAAGGCTTGATGAACTAAGGTAATGAGATTGATGATGCCTTAGTATAAGAAAAGGCTTGATGAACTAAAGTAATGAGAATGATGATGCCTTGGTATAAGAGAAGGCTTGATGAATTGATAGAATGAGATTAGTGGATCGGAGTGTCACGTTCCGACACATAGAATTAAGGGATCGGGTGTCACGAGCCGACACGTAGTATTAGGGGGACTAGGTGTCACGAACCGACACGTAGATTTTGGGGATCGGGTGTCACGAACCGACACGCAGATTTAGGGGATCGGGTGTCACGAACCGACACGTAGATTTAGGGGATCGGGTGTCACGAATCGACACGTAGATTTAGGGGATCGGAGTGTCACGTTCCGACACATAGTAGTAGGGGATCGGAGTGTCACGTACCGACACAAGAGAAATAAAGAATATGAGGGAGCGGAGTGTCACGTACCGACACAAGAGAAATAAAGATAATGAATCTTGAAAGATGTTAATATACTCAACCTAATGAACATAATTCTTAAATGAGTATGGTATTGAGGCTTGAGTCCTCATGTGTGAACTTGGCGGTAATTGTTAATGATATAGTACTTGTTGTTGCTACATGTTGAGTTTCATAGTAGATTTTATGATATTACTTGGTATATACTGTTTTCTATTTTGAGTTGGCCGATGATATCTACTCAGTACCCGTGTTTTGTACTGACCCCTGACTTTTATGATTTCTTCTTTGTATTTGTGGAGTGCAGCAAACGTGCCGTCGTCTTCGACTCAACAGTAATTCTAGCCAGTCTTCACTACATCGGAAATTCAGGGTGAGCTAATGCTTCTAGCTTGGACTTGATCTTCTTCTTCAAGTCTTGATGCCTTGAAATTTCGGCATGGACTAGCTTTTATTTGTTTTAGCTTCTTAGACATTTTTAGTTTAGAAATTTGATTATAGATGTTCTTGTGGTGATGACTTCCAGATTTTGGGGAATAATAGATGTTGAATTGGTTTTTATTTATGAGTTTAAGTCTTCCGCATTACTTTCTGTCGATATTATATTGAAATGTTAAGGGTCAGATTGGCTGGTTCGCTCACATAGGAGGGTAAATGTGGGTGCCAGCCGTGGCTCGGTTTTGGGTCGTGACATAAAATAAGTTTAATATGTATTAGTTACATTACTAAGTATTTAAGGAAAACTAAAATTAGATTATATATTTTAATTGCCCATACCGATGTAAAACTAAAGAACAAATTGATTTTCTTTTTGCATTAGTAATAATTTGATTTAGATTTAATTTTTATTATAATTATCAATGTCTATGAACTATAATCTTTACTGGATCATTCTGAATTATAAGTCTTAAACTTGAAATAATATATTAAAAGATACTATGAAATGGTATAAGAAATATTTTAAAATGATATCAAAATAATATTATTTATGTATAAAATAAAATTTTAAAATTACTTATATAATGTCGGGTTGGTTTGGTCTCGGGTTATTTTTTTAGTTAACACCAAACCAACCCAAATATATGGGGGGGTTTTCAATACCAAATCAAGTCAAACCAAACTACTAGTCGAATTTTTTTTGAACTCACATATTATTTAAGGGCATTTTTGTCATTAGGTATTAAATTATTATAAGAAATATCAAATAAATTATATATTTAGTAATTGTCACGATCCGAGAGCATCCCCAAGTCGTAATCGATGTCTTCGTCCTCGAAGAGGTCTTAGACAAGCCCTTTGTATTCATCATTGCATAATAGATATAATGAAAGTGAAAAATTTAAAACTTTTCATTTAAAATTCAACTTCAACTTATATATCAAAATAGAATCTATACTTGTCTCACATTGCCATCTAGACATAAGAGTAAGAAAATTGGGACTTAGCCCTTACACCAATAACAAGTCTTATAGTACGAATTACAACATAGTCTTTGAATAAGGAAAATGAAACTAGAATTCGAATCAAGCATCTCCATCCTCGGACTTGAGGACTCACTAACTTGGGAATAGCAGTCTATGTTTCTTCAATAAAGGACTAGAATCACCTCAATGACCCGAACCTATACATTATTTAGAAAATAGAAGAAATATGGGTTAGTACAAACCACATTTTATAAGTATGGAAATATATAGAAGTAAAACATTTGAAAACATGCACAAGAGGACAATATGTTTATAAGTATGTTATATTCACTTTAAAATCCTTAATGCACATCCCAATAATAGACATACAAGTCCATATCCCACAACAAGACATATTCATATTTCAAGAGTAACATTATAATAGAACCATAGTTAACATTTCATATTTAAAGTTCATTTTATCAATACATCACAAGACCTTACTCATTACCTTAATCCAAGTCTAGTAGTGCAATGTGCATGTGAAGCCTCATAACCCCATATAAACTAAGTAAACTGACAAAGAGATCACAAGCATTGTATTTTATCTCATACATCATCATACCAAGTATAGTAAAAACCATGTATACCAAGTGAGAGCAACATCATGTATATAAAGTGAAACCAATATCATACATATATACATAAAGAACTCACCCTAGAATTCCCTTTAAAATCAACTTGTGCAATGTATAGGTAAAGCCTCATACCCTTACCTACACTAAGTAATACCTCTTAAGTAGTCCTAGTTAGTGTTCATATTCTTGATTTACTTCATTCATTTTAACATGCATGAAACTTTTCCATAACCAACATAGATCATTGGAGTTACATGGAATTCTGTGTCATCCTCTCATACCGAAAGGAGGGTGTCCTACTTGCCAAGGTAAGAAATATACATTCATATAGAATCCAGGTGGATCCA